>VDFB02252616.1:51837190-51850886 GCA_007258455.2 Sequoia sempervirens
AAACATGGTCTCCTCTTAATAAGAAAACTAAACCAATGGAATATTGGTGAAAGGGGATAAAATTTTAAGATATATGAAGGTGATATTATATAGTCTTTATCAAGGGTTTTAATTTAGTCTTTGTGGATTTAATGATAGGTTATTAACAAGTAAATAATTGTAACCTCCTAAACTAACATTTCTCAAGTGATTCTTGAGCCAATGAGGAACATTGTGATGATCATGTGACACTTGATTTGTGCATGGGAATTACACTTAGCCAAATTCAATGCATAGTGTTGTCATTGAATGAGTGAAATTTGGATACTAAACTTTATTTTGGATCAGTCAAGTGAGATTTGATGACAACTTGAATTTCATTTGATCAAGAGTGAATTGATACATGTAGTATTTTATAGGTAGTATGTCAATCAACTAAACCTATGGTCTTAAGGACACTTTGAACTTCACATTTCAATCTCAATTCTAGTTATATCCATGGATAAGCTTGAGTTTCTAGGGAATCATAGAAGAATAATTGTTTCTCTAGATGCTTATGTGTGTCACTAGAGTTTATTGCATATCAACTTGGTTTGTGAGAATTATTTGTGCATTCTCCCATAAGTTTCTCACTCTTTATAAAATAGGTCTAATTTTATGGGTTAGTGAAATTCTTTTGATGTGTGGGTTCATATTACCATCTCCTTCATGGTTGGTTCTTGAAAAGTTGAATGAATATTACTAAATAGATTCTTCCTTAAATACATGACTTGATAATATATTATAATTTGGATCATAGCTGGTTGTTGCTAATATTGTACTTGGATATATTAGATGGTATTGGTCAATATGGAGCTTGCGTGGACATTACATATGCAACTTAGATATCAATCAGTTTGATTTGTTGGATATGGCATTGGTTATAATGTATTATAAGATTCTTATTGCAACTTTGATGTAGTCAAGGTAGGAGGGTCCAATGAAGGACTGTCTAGCCTTGTAGCCTAATCCACTAACTCCATGATCATAACAAATATGCAATAGAAGCTAAAAACTAATCAACAAAAAGATAAAAGATATTTATGAACACATGACACAAGATATATCCTGGGAAAACTCTAGCAGGAAAAACCCAGCCTTCAAAGCTCATTCCTCATATATTATAACTTCAAATCAAATTACACATGCCTCAAGGGCTTTATATATTTTAGGCCACAACCTATGGATTACAAAAGATTTATACATCAACATTATTCCATGATATGATTCTTCTAATTCTCAACCTTCTGCTTTGCAACTTCTTTTGCTCTCTGCTCTACCTTCTCCTAATTTTTTGAATCAAAACACTTTATTTTTCTTCCTAACTTCTTATTATTAATCACTACCTTGTAAAAATCCTCTATCCTCCATTTATATCCTCTGCAAGCCTTCTAATCATTATCAAGTCGGCCTAATTGCAATAGATAGTTATGAAACGTTTAGACACAGATAGGTCTTGCCTAAACACAAGGAATTGTGCTACTGATGCATAGAACTTTGTGTAGATCTCCATGAAGGTCGGACAAGTCCTATAATTCATTGAATAATGCTCCTTTTAGCCCCACAAGTCATGGAATTTCTCTGCAAACCAATTAGACTTCATCGGATACGGTTAGATCATCACTATGAACAAAGCTAATCTTTTGATAATGATATCTCTTTAGGAGAAAATCCAAATGATCTATTCTAATATGTCATAGCTCATCATTTCTAGTAATCCATTCTAGCTCTGTAACCTCTGACATTGCTATAAAATGTGGTATTCTCCAAGGTCACTCTCTCTAGTACTTTGCAACTAAATGTTCACTGTCCCAACTAACTTGAATGATTCTGGATGCTCCTCCATTAGACTCTTAGGTTTATTTGAAAAGTGAGCCTCTTCACTTCAATTTGTATTGTGTCAAGTCAATGTTGTTGGAATCAAGGAACACTAAAGGGGGGGTGAATCAATGTTCTACAATTTTTAACCTTGTTAATTTGATCTTTAAAGCATGTATAGCATTCAACCAGAAGAAAGATGCATGAACATAAAACAAGCAACCAAAAAACCATAACACAAGGATTTTTTATGTGGAAACCCTGTTAGGGGAAAAACCATGGTGGAGGTCAATCCACAATATTATCTGAGTACTCAAATAAGTGTTTACAAAAGGAATGCACTTGCATTCAGGTACACTACCTAGAGCTCACTGCTCAAATACAAAATGAAGACTCATTGTCTTACAAAAGATTTAGAATACATCCAAAAGATTTGAATTGAGAGAATAGCATCTACTAATGCTTGATTACAGTTCCAGTTAAGCACATTAATCACTTTCTTGACCTTCTGTCTAATTTTGCTCTTCTTCTCTATCTACTTTAATTCACATCACAAATCCTTTTATGCACAAGTGAAACTATGCATAATCACTCTACAATCCTTCTGACTTTCACAACACACATCAACACACTTCATACATACACCAAAATTATATAAATGATTACTTATAAATATATGTACAACTAAAGATTTAATCAACCACATGTAAACTTCAATAAAACATAAAATATTTACAAACCGTCAGCTCAAACCACAAATAATTTTCAATGCGCACCAACCAAATTCAGCCACAACATAGTGAGGACCTAATTCAACATGCTCGAACACAAAAACACTTAAACAATTACTCCTTGAAAATCCACAACATGATATATTCACTTAGTCGGCCTTCTTGCACTATTAAATGTAAAATTAATTAACCAGATCTTCTAACTTGCTCATGAATCGATACAAGGCTCTAAGATTCAAGGAAAACATAGATAATACACCAAAATACCTTCTTTGAGATCCACAACTCAAAATGATAACATAAAAATTCCATATCAATAGATGAACACAATTCTGTCGGATGCTTTGTTCTAGCTTGACAGTTAATCACAAAACTTCCATTTGACTTCCGGTATGATCAAATAATAACATGTGGATCAAATCACTAACTAGGGTTTCCATCAATGACAACACTAAATAACTTGTGCAGTGCCTCTTGCCAACAATCTCCCCCTTTGGCATTGATGGCAACACTTAGTGAAAAATGACTAAGTGTCAGATCAGTACCAACATGAATAGATTGCCAACCTTCAAAACTCCAAAACAACAACTCCCCCTGAGATGATTAAGGAATTTTTCATTGTCCCATTCTTGACCTTTGACATTAATTGCAAAGATGGGGAATCCGTATACCAAAAATCAAACAAAAACTTCAAACTGCATATGTACAAACTTGTTTGTACAACTTACACAAACTTGAATACATTTGCAAAATTGGTCTTGAATAGGCTCAAACTAGTGTCCCATCTCTTTATGAGACTCTCCAAAATAGTCATGTGACCACATAACAAGTAAGATTGCATCTCTATTGATTCAAGACTTGTTAGATCACTGACCGCCATAGCATCTTGTGCTTTCTTCAATGCACTAAGCATTGTCTCCATCTTAGGACCAGTTAGTTCTCTAAGCTCACAAACTATTTCAAAAAAAATTCCTTCTTCATGCTTCAGAACTTTAATCTTTTCAAGAAGGGATATGACTTGACCTTATTTATTTCCAACAAAAATGGTTAGAGGATCAAATGCTTGAGAGATATCTGCTAACTATTTCTCATACTCCTTCAATTTCTTTTCAATGTCCTCAATGAACTTAGACAATGATAAACATGACTTATAAATGTTTCCACCTTCAGACAAAGCACTTTGAATATTCTTTACAAAGGTAGCTAACAAATATTTTTCATTAGAAATCATTCCCTTTAACCTACCGAACCTATTAGCATCAAACTCCTTCTGAACCTTATCCATAGCTGACTTTTCAAGTGACTCAAAGTGAGTACTTACAGAATTAAAAAGTATTTTCAGCTAACCGGATGGAGAATCAGATGAGTCTTTAACATATGAAGACATAATCTTCTCCAAAATACCAAATGCAAGATTTAACAACTCACTATCTTCAATATGAGATTTTGGAATCTCTTCTCTTTCCTTGGCTTGAGCAAATGATGCAACTTTTAGTTTCTCAATGGGAGATAAAATAGCCAAATTGATAGGACCTTTAATCAATTTAGGATCAAACTCCTCTTGTTGCTCTTCCAAAAACTCCTTCACTGCCTTAGCAGTGTCTCTTGCTTCCACATGAACTTCTTTTGCCTCAACCTTATTTTCTTGAAGCACTAATTCTTTCTGGGCTTTAGGAATGTCAACTTCTTCAACTGACACAACTTTAGGAGCTTCAGTGTCCATAGGAATTTAGACATCATGTATATCTAGAGGATTTCGAGTATCCTCAAATGTGTCTTCTTCATTTACTAGACCAGATGGAGCAAATTCAACATGAACTTCTTCATAAACAACATTGTATCTATTCTTAAAAAAAAATTCCTCAAGTATTTTCTTAGTATCCTTTGCAACTTCTTCTGTTTGGCCAATAATCAGCTTGTTCACCCTTCTTTTTCTCTTAAAATCCCTTTTTCCTTCATTGAGAATATTTGTATTACCCCTCCATTTATGCTTATGTTTTTTGTTGCATGTATTCTTACTGTTAGACTTTGGTTCTTGTTTGGATATTTTGATCGCTGATTTTCAGTGACAGTGGATTTACTTTGTGACATGATGATACATTGTATGGTGATTACTGATTTCATACATGCTTTGATATAGTGTAGATGTTTACTTTTAGATGATTATTGCTATGTATATGTTTATGATGGACTAACTGCTTTTTAATTCGTCAGTCTGATATGATGTGTATTGGTGTGGAGAATGGAATCACATCACTCGCTTGCGAGTGCCCTATGATGTCCATGATTTTCTCTGCATGGTGTACCTGTATAATGGTTTATATATATATATATATATATGCATGTTATTGCTTGGTTGCAGGATTGTAGGTACATGACACTGACTCCACCTGGTTACTCAGGTCTGAGCGTGTCAAGACTCAATGGATATGTTGATTGGGAGGTAGTAGTTTGGTTCATCCTAGTCTAGTCTTTAACCCGGTCATAGTACATCGTCAGTTAGTTTGGAGTCTTAGATGGTTCTGTATGTTTTGTTTGGACTAATTCGGGTTTGAAAGGAAAAACGGCCAATTTTAGTAATGATTTATTGTGTTTTAATTTATCATATTTAAATTGGATTTTGAATGTTGAAGAATTAGTTTTGCATGTTATTTAATTAATTAATTGCTTGTTTGTTAAATGGTTTGATCTTTAAAAGATTAAATTTATTTAATTAATTAAATTAATTAACAAATTAAAGCCTGCTTTAAATTGTGTGTATAGATTTACTTGAAATTCTAAATATTATTAGGTGTGGGTCCCAGCTCTAGCTGGCTAATAATCTGCCATGGCTCTAATCGGGTCACTAGTTCTAGTCTCTATCCCATGGTACCCCATATGGTCACACACAATTGGCCAATGCTAAAAAGTTTACCAAAGACCTAGCTTTATAGGGGGTCATGGCTACCACATTCCCAGTCAAAAAAAAATAAAAAAAATATTATTCGAAAATGGCCTATTTTATTATTAAATATATTTGCAATTTAAATTGTTAATTTTAAATAAATTATCAAAACTATGCAAATCTTGAAAGGCAAGATTGCCGAGAAGTTGTTGGGAAGATATTTTGTACTTCTCGACAAGTGTGCCAGTGCATTTATGAGTTATGGTTGAGGTTGTTCACAGATATAATTTTGGATCTAGAAAAACACAGAGGGTTTTTCCTAATCTATTGCTCTTCATGGGAAAAAATATCAGTGCTTGGTTAAATTTCTATATATGCTTTTGGATTGTTGAAAATTTGTGGAAGTTCTTGGGTTTGCAATTTGGGTATTGGTTCTCGGGAAAAGTTTTAGAAGGCTACAGGCAATAGAGGCAACAGAGGTTCTCATCACCAAACCAATTTCTAAAGCTTCGGGAAATCAGGTATTCTTCTTGTGGTTTTAATTTGTTGTTTTGAAAGAATATCTGTGAAAGAAATCTCTTTAATTTAAATCCTCTATATTTTTTGAAAAAAATTATTTACTGTGTATTCTCGGAATGGGATTTATTGAATTTCTTTTCTTTCTGGAAAAATGAGTTTGTGTGAAAAGAAATTATTGAATTCATCTAGAAAATAAAAATTTATGCGTACTGTGAAATTTCCCTATTTCCCTTTGAAACATTTATAGTTTTCCCGATTTCCCTACTGTAACCCCGTATAAATTTCTCTATTCTCTGTTTTAAGATAAAACCCTATTGGAATTTGTTATATATATATATATATATGTATGTATTTAACCTCATATATTAATTGGATTGTGAAATATTTTAGAATTTAAATATATGAATTTATGTTGAAATTGCTGTAAGGCGTATTCTTTTAAAATCAGATTAAATTTCCGTATTTGCGAAATTGTAATTCGCAGGTTATTGTTCATTCATTTTATATGAAATAAAATGCGAATTTTATAGTGCTGCGATAAATGTTAAGGGGGTTGTGGGCTACCCCACAGCCGCCCCCATATGGGGCGACGACTGTGGAGGTATCCGGTGCTGCCCTCATAGGTAGCGGCGGCTGTCTCACAGCTGCGGGCTGTGTACCGTGTGTACACAGCCGTGACTGTATAAAATGTGTTCGTTCTGTGTTCAAACTGGAATTTACGAATTTTACTTTATTTTGACCATTAAATCTGATTTAGGGTTTCAGTATTATTTTTAAATATTTATATATATTTGTATATATTATATATATATGTATATCTATATATGTATATATATATTATATATGTATATATATATGTATTATGTATATATATATGTATTATGTATATATATTTAATGTTGAGAATATTTGATTAAAATATTAATGTGGAAAAATTTATTTTGGGCAAAATGAGAAATAAGAATTTATTTGTATTTAGATAGCTATGCATATAATGATTTCAATGAGTATAATTATTAAATGTTTTGAGAACTATTGTTAAGTAAAGGAAAAATTAGAAATAGATACTTTCTCTCTTTTAATTGTTTGACTGGATTTAATATATCCCAATGATAGACGTGTATTCGTTTTAAGTTGTTTTAAATTTTTATTGGGTAAAAGGGGGAATTTATCTTTACGTGATTTCAAGTCTTCTAGTTGCAGTCTCTTCAAGGGAGTAAATTTGACTATGGTTCCATGTGATTGAACAAATTAGGGTAGTGCACCTGATTTTGTGAGAAAATTGTGATGTTCATTGTGGTATATTTGGCATTATATGTTGAATTTGTGCACTTTGTCTACCCTAGATAGTGAACTTAGATTTCTTTGTTATGTTTAGGGGAGTGGCTTTTTGTGAGGGCCGACACACAAAGTGGTGTCAGGGTAACTTACAAAGAGTTAGTAAGTCAATGATAACTAAAGAACACAATAGTTAGAATTAAAAATCTTTCACAAGATGTTTATGCCTCACTTAATGACTCTTGAGCTAGTTCAGTCTTGAGTATAAGATGAAGGCACAGGAAATGGCAAATCGATGTTTTGTTTCTTCAAAGACGTTCGATTCAAAATAGTATGCAATAGGGGCGGTTTCATAAGGAAGGTTACTAGGAGTAACTTAAGGTTGGGAATGGAACCTAGAAAGAAACAGGGGGTAACACTTGCAACATTGTGATAACCTCCACCTAAAATAACAATTTACCTTGTGTACTTAGTACATTCAATTGTCTTAAATCTGGAAGCAATGTAACCATCAATTAGTTATGTACTTGCATCTAGGGTGAATAGGTTATGTCTAGGTAACCATATTACTATCTCCTAGCATGGGGGGTGGACCTACGGGTACCACATGGTTGGGTGGAACGTGCACCTTACTCCGTTGGGTCCCCAGTTTATAATCATGGCAACGAGAGCTTCATGGATGAAGAGCTCATACTTGGATATAGATGTACTTTCTTTATTGCATTATTGTAAATCTTGTATTTGAAACATCCCTCAATTGTTTATGAGGTGAACATTTGTAAAATGTAATTGTAACTATTATTGATCTACCTCATCAGATGAATGAGTATTGTAATATCTTATCAAATGCAATGTAAGAAATCAAGTTTGTACTTTATATTATCTTGAATGGAATTTCAAATGTTATGCAATGTTTTTTTTAAGTTTATGATTAATTAAATTTATGCAATGCGAAATACTAAAGTCGTCTATGGAAACTCAATTAGTGTAACGTCGTGTAACTTAGTGAATGTATGCAACTAATTAACTTAATACTAATATTTTTTTAAAATAAATTATTACACCTTTATAATAACACAATTGCAGCATTCCTTAAGTTATTATGATAAGGGCTTTTACAATAAATACAAGGTTCTTTCTCTCATTTTTTATACATAGAATTCAAGTATTCATGCATATAGTTCACAAGAGAATTTGAGCATTCACAAGAGAATTCAAGACATTTCAAGGGCATATTATCAAGCATTCAAGAGCATTCTTCAAGTGTCAATCATCATGTCAAAGATTATTTACATCATGTTGTTTTAGAGCTGACAATTGTGATGTAGGATTGTGTGATTCAAGCAAGCATTGCATTAAATATCTATCAACATCAAGATAGATTCCAAGTCTACATCCATTGGAGTCATTACTTACATGTTTGTAGCACCTTATTGCTAGGGTTTGGTGAGTTGCTACATTATTTCTTGTTCATTCATCATTCTATATTTTATTTCATTCTATCTCAAAGTTTTAAGTACCAACAAAGGGATTTGACCAAGGAAAACCCCTATTCACTAACCCCACAAAATTTTTCCCTCTTCTTATGTGTGATTTGCAAGGCTAGGTTGTAGATTTACCAAGAAGAAAAGGTGGAGAAACTTGTCAAAGTTTTCAAAGTTGTAAAAAATCCTTAAAGAAGCTTAGAGAAGGTCTACTGGCTAAATTGTGCAATTTCAGGCCCAGATCTGAATCAAGAATAGAAAAGAAATCTAAGAGCTACGAAATCTAGTTTTGAATTTCCAAAAATCTAGAAGTGGACTAATTCACCACTATTGGTGAATGAGTCCCATTGTACCTGTCTATCAGGGATTTTTGCATATCTAAGTACCCATTTGTCAGAAACCTGTTTCAACATAACTTACCTGAAACTAGACTGATTCACACAGCTTGGCATATGAGTCACAGTTAGCATAAACAGTAGATTTTTCAGGATTCCAAACCCTTATCTTTCCTTCTTTAGTTTCCCAGGTGCACATTTCTAGTTTCATATTTTTATGTTACATTTTACTTACATTTCTAGTTCATTTTACATGTCACACTAGTTTTTCCAAGTTTACACTTGGTGGTGAACCCCTTTTGTTATATTCAGCCCCTATGTCAACCCTATTGTTAGATGTCAATCTCCTTTACATTCAAATCTCGAGGGTTATCCTTGGGTGGAACCTTTGTGGAGTGAGAATAACTCTAAAGTATAAACCTAAAAACCATCTCTCCCACCCTATTCCATTTTTATAGGTTCCAAGTATATTTTCAAATTCCCAAAAAAATCATTGAAAATTAGAAAGGCCCATGTTTGAGACTGAGTCAATAGCTTTGTTTCCTTCTCTATAGATATGCTTTAAAGAATACTGATCGAAATAATTGATCACTCTTTTTGAGTCTTGGATCAAGTTCCTATCTTACAAGGGGGCTCAGCCTAGCCACTAAGAGATCAATAATCAATTTTGAGTCCCCCTTAATTATGGCCTTGGTAAATCCAAGCTCTTTTAATCACTTTATACCTCCAAACAGCAGTGACCTTCGCTTCAACACTAGTAGCTATTCCTAGGAACTTAGCATAAGCTTCTATGCATCTCCCTCTATGATCTTTTATCATACCCCCTACTGCAAAAAACCCTAGGTCACCTTTAGAACAACCATCAAAGTTTAATTTTACCCAATCACCTGACGGAGGATCCCACATAGTCAATTTTCTATTTGGGATGTTAGCCCAATTAACATTAGTCAGATCATGATTTAATCCCCATAGCTACTTTATTATCAAGTCCTCATAATTTGGCATAAATTTTGGGAAACCAAAACCTTTTGAGTTCAATTTTTCCATGATTTTATGTTTAATGCTAGATAAAAAACCTCACCACTACTCCTTTAATGCTCCCTAAATATTATATTGTTTCTCTCTTTCCACAAGTGTTAGGAAACAAAGGAAGGAACTTGTTGCCATAATTCATTAATGATAGGATGAAAAAGGGGCGAGAACCCCATTGGGTGATAAGGTATTTCAAATCACCCAAAAAAACCCAATCAGTCAGAAGATTCTAAAGAAACAAAGACCAAACTTCTCTAGCAAAAGAGATATGAAGAAGCAAATGAGAAATAGATTCTTTAGCAACCAAATAGAGAGAGAATTTGTTAACAAATTGAAATCCTCTCCTATTAAGGACATCAATAGTAAGGATTCTACTGTGCATTATAGCCCACCAAAAAAATTAACTTTCAAAACTAACTTGTCATTCCAAATCATACTAGAATTGAAATTTTGATCATTGGAAGGAGCATCTTCCAATATATTATAAGTTTCTTTGATAGAAAAAGTTCCTAAGGGATTATCACCCTAGATCCAATCATCTTCACCTCTTTCAAGGGTCAAACAATAGTCTCTAATTAGAGAATAAAGAGAGGAAAATGGCTTAGGACAAGCCAACACATTGCTCCCTCTTCTTATCCTCATATTTAAGACATCTTGTTCAAAGTTTCTCCATCTAGGGATTTCTTCAAACTAGTGAACATAACCATAAATATTAGTTTCATATAATATTGTGAGGTATTGTCTTATATGATTTAATTGTGCCATTGAATCCAAGGCATGATCGCTTCCCCAAGATTCTTCCCAAAATTTGATAGACCTCCCATTCCCCACTCTCCTTCTAACCCCTTGCTGCAGTATACTTCTTTTAAGAATATTGTTCCAAAACATTGATCCTTTAGGCCAATCTTGAGAGTACAACAAGCAACCAGGGGGATCATTCCCTATATCCCTAACACTAAGAATACTTTCCCAATCTTTCCTTCCTTGAATTATATTCCAACCCATTTTTATTATCAAATCCTTTTTAAACATCTTTATTCTTCAAATCCCGAGCCCCCAAATATTTTTTAGGGAACAAACTTTATCCCAATTGACGAGAGTAATTCTTGATCTTTCTTTAGTCCTAGTCCATAGGAAATCCCTCTATATTTTCTTAATCTTTCTCATAATGAAAGTTGCCATCTTCAAAAGGGATAAGTAATAAGCCAGAATATTTTGGAGAGAAGACTTCAAAAGATAGACCTTACTCGCTTGACTAGGAAATTTTCCTTTCTAGCTAGTCATCTTCCTTTGGATTCTCTTAATGATGTTCCAAAAGGAATTAGGAAACTTTTTTGTGCTTAGAGGTAAATAAAGGTAAACATCAAGGATACCACCCTCCTAGTATCCTAGGATTCTTAGAACCATTCCTTCACATGTTGACTAGTATTAAAAAGAGTAATTTACTCTTGTTATAGTTGATGTACTAGCCAAAAGCTTCAACATACTCATTTAGGACTGCCTTCCATTTTTCTACTTCCACAATAGAAGCAGCACCAAACAAAATCATTTCATAAAAAAATTATTGGTGAGAAGCCATAGCCAGGGACGAAGTGGCACAAATCTCATGAAGACAACCATGATCATGATTTTTTAGAGATTCCAACCCAAGGCTTCGATAACAATTATAAAGAGGTATGGGGAAAGGGGGTCAACTTGTCTCAAACCCTCACCACAAGAAAAATATCTTGTAGGAACACCATTAAGAAGGACATAGTAATTGGTGGTAGTAATACATTCCTTGATTAATCTCAAAAATTTCCCATTGATTCCAATATTTCCTAAAATAGCAAATAAAAAGCTCCAAGAAACCCTATCTAAGCTTTTGATATATCCAATTTAAGAACCATACTCATATTCTTAGAATGCTCCATAGAGTGTATAAAATCATGGGAGACAACAGCTACATCCACAATCTGTCTTCCAATAGCTGCATACTAATAGGGTGGTAATTAAACATGGAAATGTCATCATCCTTCTTAGGAACAAGGAAAATGTAAGTAGAATTAAGCTGATGAAGAAGTCGGCCTACTCTAAAACATTCCCTAGAAGTAAGAAGATCTTGGGAGATGATTTCCCAAAAGTCCTAAAAAATGGTCAAGGGAAAACCATTTGAACCAAGGGCTTTAAAACCACCAAAAGATAAAATTGCAGATTTAAGCTCTTGCAAAGAAACCTAATGTCCCAAGAACTTCAAATCTTCCTCATGCACCACCCTCAGGATAATTTCCAGAAGGGAATCCAATCCAAAATGAGGGGGGTCATGATTCCTCATAGCATTTTTGAAGGAGATAGCCTCGACCTCAACTTCCAAGTCTTCATCCTTTGTAAGAAGATCGTCATTATCTCTAACTAGAGAGGAGATCATGTTTCTTAGATTCTATGCTTTAGGGAAGATTGGTGGAAAAAAAATGTATTCCTATCTCCTTGTTGCAGCCATTACACCCTATATTTTTGTTTCCAAAAAATATCCTCTTTCCTAGCTGTAAGAAAGCATTCATTTCTTAGTTCTCTTTCTTTAGAAAATTTTTATTCATTAATGACCCCCATTTCCATCTTCTCTTGAATAGACTTGATGTTCAAAAGGACATTATTCTTTGTTTGAAATATATTTCTAAAAGTAATCCTATTCCATCCTTGAACATTAAATCGTATTCTCTTGAGTTTTTGTCCCACTAAAAACATGGAATCCCTTGGCATGGAAGGTTCAACCATTTTTGAATCAACTCTTTGAAATCTAGGTAAAGATTCCACATTACCTCATATCTAACGAGATAGGGACCAAACTTTCATATTTCCTCCTAGTTCAAGACTAGAGCACTATGATCAAAAGTAGATCTAGGAAGAGAAGATAGCTATAATTTAGCTAAAATATCCCAATCACTATAGATCATAACTCCATCCATTTTAACCTAAATATGATCTTGTCCAAGATGCTTGTTCGACCAAGTAAATTTAGAGCCTGAGAGCTCCAGATCTAGAAGACCTTGAGTGGAGATAAAATTAGAAAAGTCCAACATACTATCAAAGAAATCATCAAACCCACCAAGCTTCTCTAAAAGGTAAAAGGGGTATTAAAATCCCTAGCAAGCATCCACTTCACATTCTAATTGTTACAAAGGAGCACCAACATGGAATCCCATAGAAGATTTCTAGCAGTTGTAGTATTAGGGGCATAGACATTAATAAGGTTCCACTTCTCGCTAGCTCTTCCATCTTCAAATGCTATGTCTAAGAAATTATGATTACTATAGCCTCTCTGACCAGACAACCTATCTAGGTTTCAAAGGGTATAAATCCCTCCAAATGCTCCCTCAACATCACATAAATAATACACTTCCCTTGTCCAAAAATTTTTAATCAATTTATCAAAATTGACCTTCTACATTTTAGTTTCTCAAATTAAGAGAATATCAATTTTTAGATCAATAATAGAGCACTTAAAAATATGTTATTTAAGAGGAATATTCAATCACATAATATTCCACAACAAGATCTTCATTAAAGTTAAGAAAAAAGCTAGAAAAATACTTTTTTTTGCCCAAGGGGAGAAGACTC
>VDFB02252616.1:51850986-51875212 GCA_007258455.2 Sequoia sempervirens
AAAAGAAGTGTTTGGTATTTTTTCGTTATAAATTAGTCGTTCATCAAAATTTCAAATAAATTACATATTTAGAAACTAGACTCCATTCTATAAAAAAAATTTAAAAAAATTAGTTAGTTTCCAAAATTTGTAGGGGTAGCATAGCCAAAATTATATTTTTCAGGAAGTGTCCACTTTGAAAATTAGTAAAAAATCAAATATTCATTAAAAAATTATCAGAAAAATCATGCATCAACTACATATTGTTAGCTAACTTCTGACCATAGTGATTTTAAAAATACTAAAACAAATTTCACCATACAAGGGTCGTAAAAGAGTTGCTATGTTCTATTTTTCTAACAAAATGGTCTTTGGGAGATTTTTTTTATGGTTCCAGAAGTAAAAATGGAGTTGGTGGAGGCGCAATGCTTGTTTCTCCACAAGGTGACAAGTATTTTTCAGCCTTTCGTTTTTCTTTTGTGTGTTCTAATAACATTGTTGAGTATGAGAGTCTTATTCAAGGTCTTGAATGGGAAAGAAAAAGAGGAATAAACTACTTGAAATTTTATGGAGATAATGAACTGATCGTCAATCAGGTTAGAGGCCTGAATGTTGCTAAGAACGAACATTGAAGTCCTATAGAAATAGAGTGTGGAATATAATAGAGGAATTTGATGCCTTCAACCTGTTTTCTATTCCAAGAAGCTAGAATAAACATGTTGACAGACTTGCAACAATTGGAGCACAGTTTGATATCCCAATTGATATCAAAAAAGAGAAAATACAGCAATATGTCAAAGTTGTAGTCAGACCATCAATTCCTGATAACAACATCAACTGGCAAGTATTTGATAGTGATGAGCAGATTTTATCCTTTTTGCTCCAAGAAGATCATTTTTTTGTAGTGAATCAAGAGAAGATTAAACAACAATATGAGGATCAAGTCATACAACTGAGAACAAACAAGTTACCCAAGGGTTTAGTTACCTTGGAGTCTATTTTCAATACTGATGACAAACTTAAGAAGAGTAAAGTCAGCATTCAAGTGAAAGAAGACCATTATGAAGAAGTTGAAATCTTTAAAGGTAAGCTTCTTAAGTTAGGTAAAATCTATTCAGCTGAAGATAGAAAAGCTTTTATTGCTTTGTGCCAAGAGTTTCATGATGTTTTTGCTTGGAAATATTTTGATTTAAAAGGTTTTGACCCTTATATTGCACAACACACAATTGAGTTAGAACCTGATGCCAAGCCTGTTAGGAAAAAGTAGAGACCTTTGAACCCCAAGCTTGAACCTTTAATGATCAAAGAGTTGACCAATTTAGTTGAGGGGGTATTGTATTTCCAATTAAACACACATCCTGGGTTTCTAACCTTGTTCTGGTTAGAAAGAAGAATGGGGAAATAAGATTATGCATAGATTTTAGAGATCTTAATAGAGCATCTTTTAAAGATCATTACCCTTTACCCTCAATGGAACAAATTCTTCAAGTTGTTGCTGGTTAAGAGAGATTTTCTCTTTTAGATGGGTATTTTGGTTATAACTAGATTTTAGTCAAGGAAGAGGACCAATATAAAACATTTACAACAAAGTGGGGCACTATGGCCTACAAGAGAATGCCTTTTGGCTTATCAAACATTGGTACCACATTTCAGCGTGTCACGGATATGGCATTTTAGAATTTAATTCATAAATTTATGCTTGTTTATCTAGATGATGTAACTATATATTCCAAAAAAATTGATGAACACTTGTCACATCTCAAGCAAGCTTTTGAAAAATGAAGAGAGTATGGTAAACCTCTTAATCCGAAAAAGTGTATCTTTGCAGTTCACGAGGGTAAACTATTAGGACACATAGTATCAAAGGAAGGAATTACTATTGACCCTGAGAGAGTCAAAGCCATACTTGAACTACCATTACCCAATCATAAGAAAGGATTGCAGAGCTTTTTAGGCATAATCAACTTTTCAAGAAGATTCATACCTGATGTTGCAAATCTATTACAACCTTTGACTGCTATGCTTAAAAACAATAAGTTTTCAGCTGGACTAAAGAAGCCAAATGTAGCTTTGAAGAAATCAAAGAAGCTTTAGCATCATCCCCAACATTAGTAAATCTATATTTTTCTAAAGACTTCATTCTATATGCTTTTGGTAGCATTAGTTCTATTTTTGCTATGTTGGTTTAGAAAAATAATGATAATTTCGAATAGCCAATAGCCTTTTTCAGTCAAGGTCTTGTTGATTATGAACAGAAATATAGATTTGTTAAGAAACATGTTCTCGTTGTGATCAGGAGCTTGAAGAAATTTAAGCCTCTAATCTCCAACAACAAGATTCATCTTTTGGTTGCACACCCTAGTGTGAAAGAATTTTTGTTGAGCAAAGATTTGAGTGAGAAAAGATCAGGGTGGATCACAAGAGTTATGGAGTTTGATGTTGACATCAAAATCACAAAACTTGTCAGAGGAAGAGGACTTTGTGAGTGGCTTGCCTCAACCCCTGAAGATGCATAGAAATCAGAAACATTAACTGTTTTAGTCAATGATAAAGAGCTTCAGAATGTTGAACCTGCATTGGCAACAACTTGGGTTCAAGATATGACCCATTTTCTACAGACTGGTGAGTGTCCACCAGGTCTAGACAGAGCAAAAAGAAGGTACTTCAGGTTACAGTCAATTCCATATGTGTTGATTGATAACATTCTTTTCAAAAAATACCTAAATGGTATTTTATTAAGGTGTATTGACACTGATCAAATAGAAAAAGGTACTTCATGAGTTTCATGATGGAGCTTCAGGCCACTTTGCTCCAAGAAAAACATCCTAGAAAATTATGAGGGTTGGATATTATTGGCCTAGCTTATTTAAGGATGCATATGCATGGTCATAGAAATGTGTTAAATGTGGTTTATTTCTAGGAAAGGAGAAGCTTCCAGCTATGCCACTACAACCAATTCAGGTAGAGTATCCCTTCATGAGATGGGGCATATACTTTATTGGATAAATAAATCCACCTTCCAGTGTTGGTCACAAGTGGGTACTTACAACCACTGACTATTTTACATGGTGGACAGAAGTAGTAGCTTTGAAAGAAGCTAATGAATCTTCAGTTTTAAATTTCTATGAGGACATAGTAACCAGGTTTAGAGTTCATGATTCCATTATTTCAAATAATGCTCTTGCAAATTCATGGGATTAAGGGTTACAGATTGGGCTGTAAAACATGAAATTCATTTGAATGCCTCTTCAAATTATTAACCATAGGGTAATGGTTTGGCTGAAAGTACAAATAAAAATCTAATCAAGATTAATAAAAGAATCATGGAAGAGAATCAAAGAGTTTGGCACACCAAATTGAATTATGCACTTTGGGTAGATAGAATTACCCCTAAGAGATCAATTGGTAATTCACCATATGTACTAGTTTATGGAAAAGAGGCCAGATTACCTCTATATGTGGAGCTGCTAGCTCTAGAAATTGTACACAAGTTAGAGATGTTTGAAGAATAGGACCCAATGTCTGTAAGATATGTTGAGCTCATGGAGCTTGAAGAGACAAGAGATAAAGCAATGAAGACCTTGTAGTTTCATCAACTCCAAACAAATAGAACCTTTGATAAGAAAGCTATAGCCAAAGTTTTCAAGGAAGGTGACATTGTTCTCAAGTGGGATGTGCCGAAAAGTGGACCAGGTAAGCATACAAAATTTGACCATTTCTGGACTAGCCCATTTATCATCATTGAATGCAAGGAGCATAATTCATTCTATTTATCAAACATGGAGGGAGAAATATTGCTAATCTTAGTTAATGGGATTCACCTCAAATGTTGTTTTGAGGTATGACTTATCATTGTGCATATTAGGTTAGGTTTATGCTTTCAATAAAGTGTTGTTGCACTGTAGATTAGCTACAAATTTCATTCCCTAACTGATGTTCCAGCACAGTAGCTAGTTTCATTTCAAATTTTTCCCTATTTTCAATAAGTGTCCTGGCATTTTGACTAGTCTCAAATGAGTTACAACTATGCGCAAAATTGCTTTAGGTTAGGCTCTAAATTTTCTAACTAACTCCATACCCAATGGAAAAATCTAGACTACTGGTTTACATATTTAGCAGGAAAACATCCAGCAAATGTCGCCAGAAATGTTACCCATTTTTCATTTACAGCTCAAATCAAGTTGAGCTTATAGATTTAAAACTAAGAAAATGAGGTATTTACTTTATTATTCCTCCTACATTACATTTAGATGTATAAATATAAAATCCAAGAAAGATTATAACTACAAATCATTACATTTATACACATGCATATAACATAAGAAATATTTTTTACAAATCTTTTCTGAAAAAAGTTATTTTATTGAATGGAAATATTCGTTTAACTCACACAATCCATGAGTTTAATTGTTGCTTACTTATTCAATGCAAATCAAAATCAACATATACATGAATAAGTAAATGAAGAAATGAATATTCATGTAGGGAAGGTAACCAGTCATTGCCTAAGAATGACTGGTTTTGTCGAGTCTTCTTGTCTTCTTGTCCTAGTCTTCCTAGCTCCTTGATACTCTTGTTTCTTGCATTAAGTCAAGGCAATGTGATAGAGCAATGCTCTAAGCAATGAAAGGTTACATACCATACATTTTCATTTACCCATACATGTGTAAATTAGTCCTGATCTGCATTAAATAAACA
Source organism: Sequoia sempervirens (assembly GCA_007258455.2). Taxonomy (NCBI): domain Eukaryota; kingdom Viridiplantae; phylum Streptophyta; class Pinopsida; order Cupressales; family Cupressaceae; genus Sequoia; species Sequoia sempervirens. Next base: position 51,855,664 of record VDFB02252616.1, read on the forward strand.
TGTGCATAATAAGTGTCCTAGAAAACCATTGGAATTATCAAACACACTTGAAATGCACATATGTTTTCTAACTTGTTTGCTTCGTGTGCAGCTATATGTGCAATCATGTTTACTTCAAAATGAGTGGTGGAAATGTGGCTCCCATGAGGGTTGATCCCAGCTCATTATTTATGCATAAATTTTAAGTGTAAAGAGCATAAAATAGCAAGATCATTCAAAAGTATAGCATGAAGTTACAAATCCATGATGCTGAAATCATAAATCCATTATTTTAACTTTGTTAAGAGTTCACAATGGTAGACATTAAATAGATTACTAGATCTTCAACAAGTGCCATAACAACATGAGACAATGGAGAACTCTATTTTTCAACTAAAATAATATGTTCAAGAAGCATAGGATCATGAAGCCCTATGCATGATATAGGGTTATAAATCAAGAAAGAGAAACAATCATGAATCAAGATATACATTGTTGAATATCAAATGGTAGAAGCACTATTATCATAGACTGATACCATCACAATATTAGTAGAATAAAGACTTATCTCAAACAGTTGATTTTATTATCTAAGTTTTCATAGTTAAATGTTAGTGATTGCAAGTGAAGTGACAGTTTCATGAGTAAAAGGTGGAATACATTAAAATATGATCCTATAGTAGCAGCCCTATGCACATTCAAGTAGGCATAATAATGGACAGAGAGATCTTCTCAGATAAATGCAGGATAAGTTAAAGAGTTATGCTCATGAATTGATTGCTACAATCAATGATATATCCCAATGAGAAACAAGTGTTGTCGGTGAATTTCAAGGAATGAAAAAGATGCAAAGAAATGATGAAGAGTACTAAGTTATAATAGCAAAACAATCAATGGAGGCCACATCCATGAATAGAGCAAAGGAAATTAGTGTACAATGGAAGTGAAGTGAAGATTCCCAAGCATCAATCCTAGAGGGGTTTTGAGAGTTATGAAAAATCCTTGGCCTCATTTATAAATGTCCATACCTCAAAGAAAACCAATGACTATAGTATATACATAGCTGCCAAAAAAATCATAGAATTTAAGCCGTGGGTATTTGGAAACCCAGAAAGTGTTATATAGAGGTTGAGCTATACAAAAAGAGATTATAACAATATAACAATACAGTGGCTGAAATATTTAGGTTTCTAATATCTGCATAATGACTATGATGGCCATGAGGTTTGTAGAGCAGATTGAAGGGCAGCCATGACCATTTTTGGATAGGAAAGATGTTATACAGAGCAAGATAGTGAAGGAGTGGGTTTGTCAAAACCCAGAATACCCATGAAATTTTTACTAAAATTCATCACTTGCAGGCTAGTCCAACTAGTATTGTTCATAAAGAAATGGTAAAAAATGCATAGGGTTCTGTATTATGCCCATGTTGTGCAATGGTATCGCATCATTTTTGCAAAACATTCTTTCCTCGCAGAGTAGCATTCAAATACTCTCCCCTCATGGAATCTCATTCACATTATAAACTTGCACAATGATTAGCCTAATGAAGGTGATTATGAATGGTATACCATGCAAAAGTAAGTTACCCATGTAACAGATCAGTAAAAATCATGAGGTCGCAGCCCAGAATCACTAAAATATCATATTAGAATGAATAAAATCTTCAGAAAAGTACTCAGAATGCAATAAATTACAAGAAAAGCACTGAACAAACAATTTTTCTTCATTTCTACACTCATGGAGTGTGAAGAAGCATTGTATTGACTGAAAGTAAAAATGAAAAGAAAATATTTCATGCACAAAAGATTACCCAAGCTCGATCTTGCCTTTTGGCATAAGCTAGTAAGAAAAACCTCTATATTTTTCTACTTGAAGATCCTCCATGAAACTCTGTTGGCGGCCATATTTGTAGAATTTCTGGTAAATACTCCTTGAAACCCTCATAGTGGTGGTGGACTTAGCTTCATCCAGAAGCTACCTCTCAAGAAAGAATGACATATGCTTTGCTTTCATTTTAGGGTTTTTACCTTTGTGTATGTGGGCGATTAAGTTAGGTATTTTTCCTTTCTTTTTTAAATTTTGCATTGTCACTATTCCCATGGACAAGACAATAGGTCTTGTATTTTCTTTTCTTTTTCCTTATGTTTTCAACTTTACAAATGCGCCTATGTGATTTAGGGTATGTTCAAGTCATTATTTTGACTTTGTTTATCCTATTTTCTAAGGATTTATGTCGATACATGGAGATTAGTTTCTTTTTTTTGCATTTACTTCATATTGTAAAATGCCTAAATTAAATGATATTTTATAAATCATTTAATTTAAGCATTAACTTTAAATGTAAACTATAAATGAACCATGTGCTTTATGACTAAGTCATGAGAGGAATTGAGGATAGGCTTTGATTTATGATGAGGAGAGTATCTAGGGAAGTTGATATCAGCTTTCCAACATGAGGAGAACATATAGGAGCCTCTTTTTTTTCTTTTTAAAGCATTTGGAGCTAATTTAGGCTTGTTGGCTCAATTTGGGGCATTTTTAAGATACTTTATGATTTGATTAAGTCTTGCACATGACTTTTTCTTTCATTTTGAGCTCTTTTTGAAAAGATATTGTTGCTATATTTTTGGCTTTTTGAAGCCATCCGAGTTCATGAAGCTTCTAGAGCCTCATTTGGTGGAGCTACTTGGACTTGATCATATATTATCATTTGTAACTTATTATGGAGTAGTTATCATTATGCTTTTTAGGAGTTAGTGACTTTTATAGTCCTTTCTCAGACTGGCAGACTCTTGTAACTCTTTGGACATGGAATACAATAAATGCCTTGTTTATTTCTGGTAATAAAATTCTTGCCTACTTGTTCTTGTAGATTTTTGTGTATTAGGTGATTGATCAGGTTATTAGTGAAATTTTCTTTTTTTTTCCTTCTAACCTTGTCTTATAAGTTACACCTTTTTTTGCAAATTTTAAGCTAATGCAAGTTGCTAATTGTGTCAAGAAGGTGTGCGGTGCTACCACAATAGTGGTTTACAATTTCTGGGAGGAATTAATTTTTGCTGAAATCACATATTTTTAGAAAATATAATGATTTAAGCCTTGAAAAGTTCCATTTAAAGAATTCCAATTGAAGAGGGTTTGATCAACTACCTTAAATCAAACCCCCTTGGATAGAACCCCGCTAGTTTTAAACCATACCTATAACAAAGTCTCCTTTACACCTATCAAAATGTTGATAAAAAACATCTTTTGATTTACCTTTTGGGGGATCAAATGAATTCATTTAAAATTTATTTTTGCAAGTTGTAGTCCTTATTATAAGCTTCCCAAAAAGTATAATTTTAAATAAATTTAATTTTATTATTATATTTATTTTTTATTTCTTGTGAATGTAGGTTTTTCACCGAAAATCAAGCTCTTTGTTCTACACAAGTGGAAAAAGAGAAAATTATTAAAAAAATAAAAATAAAAATATTAGTGCACCAGATATTGAAGTCCTTGATCCAACAAAGAAAATAAAATTGGATTTTGATACATACAAAAAACGTTACGCATTATACGGTCACGCTATGTCTGAATTATAATTGGTTCAAATTTAGAACTTGATTAAAGAAAAAATATTCAATAAAAAACTATCTAACCAAGTGGAAGCACTAGATATCAGAGTTGAAAATCTAAATTCAAAAGAATTGGAATTTTATCCTTCATGGAAAAAAAGTTATGCGCTATACGATGAGCGTCACTTTTTTAAAATGTTGTTTTCTAAAAAAAACTAGTTTTCGAGGGAGATGGAAAAACAAGTACAATATGATTCCAAAAAATTTGACAAAAATATATTTAGAGTCTATAGACAAAATGTCATGAAACTCTAGTTTGCATCATCTTCAAATTCCTCATGGTTTAGCTGCTATAGGTGCCTGAAAGTGAAGATTTAGTTAAAAATATATATTTCAGTGTCTAGTTTGGCCAAAAATTGTAAACCACTATTGTGGGATCACCTTGTGAATACCTTTCACTTGTGAATATGGTCTTCCTTTTTGTTAGTTATTCCATTTAGACCCTTTAGTGAAATAATTATGCAAAAGCTTACTATAATAGGTTGTGCAAATCTAATTTATGCCAGATTGAACTAAGTGTAAAGTTTTGATTTTCATTGTCTCCTTTTAAGTCGAGTGTATCACTTCATAGTTTGCTTTCAGTCTTAAGTTTTACATTTCTAAGTTATCTGTCTTCCCCTTTTCCTTTCAAAATTAGTAGTTTTAGAGTGATAACCAGCTAGAATCCGGCCTTATCCAAAAGTTCATTTCAACTTTAGGTGACCCACAATCTTGAAATGATCCCATTTTTTCTCTGAAAAGCTAAGTTTTGCAACTTGACTTGTCAAATCTTGCAGCTTAGCTAGGGTGAAATTTTAGTAGTTAATAGGAATATCTAGTGAAACCCTATTATAGATAGTGGTTCCTATTCCAACTACCTAATCATACCTTGAACTATAAGTTTAGTCATCTCATTCACTCCTAGTCTCATAAACCCATTAGGGTGCCAAGATACAAATAGAAAATACTAACTCTTCCTCTTCATATTGATGTGAGAGGGCATACGCTACTTCATTTTCTTTACCCTTCATGTAAAAATTATTGTAGTCATATCCCTACATTTTATTCACCCATTATTTTATTTTGAGGATGACATATTTTGATACAAAAATATTTTAATCTATGTTTCTCTATTTTGATTTATAACTTATGGTCCAAGACATAAGGACACATACTTGGAAATCATGAATGATAGCTAGAATTTCTTTTTTATTTAGGTTTATCAAGATTGTAGCATTTGCACTACTTTTTTGTAAAGGTGAGGGGACCACCTTATTGAAAGAACCTTGGTAATCAAAGATTATAAGTAGCACAATGAACACACAATTGTATAATAGTCAACCCAATGTATTAGATAAAGAAGGTGTACATAAATAGGAATGAGGGAGGTAACCAATATCTATGAAATGAGGATAGGACTTCTCACTATGGATTGGTGGAAATTTTCCTACCAAAAATATAGGAAGAGGTGTCAAAAGTGAATTGACACCTCTAAAGACACCTATCTACATTGACACCACATGAGAAAGGGTCAATGGACACCTAAGTAGGATTAAAGCCTATGTGTATGCAATATATACACTAACACTTATTGCATTAATTCTACACTCATTCCAATTCTAAAGGTATTGTAATGACAAAAAAAGTACTCCCTAACATGGCCTTGATTTAGTGTTGTAATATCTATAACATATTCACATTAGGTCTTGGGCCCTTGTGAACTAAATGAGATTATTGATGCCTTATTTAGAGTGTTGTAAAGTGTTGTAACATGCTTTCACACTTTTCTATGGTTTTATTAAATAATTGGGCTTCTTTATGATTTAATTGGCCTTATTTTGCATCCACAAGCCTCATTTAATGCATTTTTTCAAGGATAATCCTAACACAAATCAACATCCAATCATAATTTAGGTGTTTTCAAGTTGTGTGGCCTAGATTTGGTGGTCTGAGAATCATATGCCACCTTGGGCGTGTGAGTCCTATGTGGCCCAAAATTAAAATTAATTTAATTTTTTTATAGAATTGTATCCTCCTAGATTTGATGTCATCTTGTAGTGTTGTAATTCTGAGAATTTTGCATAATTAAATATAAATACAAGTTTCTTTCACTCATTTTATACCTAGCAAGTTGAATGAGCATCCTTATAGCAAAGTTGAGTTCACAATAACATTCAAGTGTTCACAAGAGAATACACGAGTCTTCAAGAGCAGATTATCAAGCATTTTAGAACATTATTCAAGCATCATGTCAAAGTCTTCATGCATCATTTTTTTTTGGAGCTAACAATTGTGATGTAGGATTTTATGATTCAAGCTAGCATTTCACTCAAGATCTATCCTATCCAAGAAATATTCAAGATCTACATCCATTGGAGCCATCTCATACATGTTTTTAGCCTCTTATTGCTAGGGTTTAGTGAGTTGCGACATCATACTATGTTCATTCATCATTCTCCATTTCTATTTCATTTCATTTCAAGTTTTGATTACCAAAATGGGGTTTGACCAAAGGAAAATCCCTTTTCATTAACAAAAAACATTTTTCCCTCTCGGGTGATCCCACAATACCGGTTTACAATTTTTGGCCAAACTAGACATTGAACTAAAAAAATTTAACTAAATCTTCACTTCCAGGTACCTATAGCTACTAAACCATGAGAAATTTGAAGATGATGCAAACTACTGATTTGTGACATTTTATCTGTAGATTCTAAATATATTTTTAAAAAAAATTGAATCAGATTGCATTTCTTTTTCTATCTCCTTGAAAGCTAGTTGTTAGCAGTAAACACCATTTTTAAAGAGTGATGCTCAACGTAAACAACATAACTTTTTTCTATGAAGGATAATTTTTTTTTTCAAATTTAGCTTTGTAACTAAGATATCTAGCATGTTCATTTGGTTTCATAGTGTTTTATTGAATTTTTTTTTCTTAATCAAGTTTTGAAGTCAAACTAATTACAATTTAGACATAAGCAAACCCTAAACAACATAAATTTTTTTGTGTGTATCAAAATTCAATTTTTATTTTTTATTGGATCAAGGACATCAATACCTAGCTAGAACATATTTTTCATAATTTTTTTGATAATCTACTATTTTTCCACGTGTGTTGAACAAAGACCTTGATTTTTGGTGAAAAAATTACATTCACAAGAAATAAAACTAAATAGAATAATGAAATTAAATAAATTTAAAATTATAATTTTTGGGAATCTCATAATAAGGACTGCATGCTTACAAATAATAAATTTTAAATGAATTCATTTGATCACCCAAAAGGTAAATCAAAAGTGGCTTTTTATCAGCATTTTGATAGGTGTAAAGGAGACTCTATTATAGGTATGGTTTAAAAATAGAGGGTTCTATCTAATGGGGGTTTGAATAAGGTGGTTTGACCAAACCCTCTTCAATTATAATATCTTAAATGGAAATTTTCAAGGATTAAATGGTTATATTTTCTAAAAATATGTGATTTCATCAAAAATCAAGATGTCCCAAAAAGTGTAAACCACTATTATAAGATCACCATGTCTTTAATGTGTGATTTGCGAGTTTAGGTTGAAGATACATTGAAGAGAAGGTTTGGAGAAAGTAGTCAATGTTGTCACTTTGTATTAGAGATACTTGGAGGACTTCTACAGGTTGCAAATTAGGGTTTCAGATCTAAAAATCAATTGGGAAGCACAGAGCAAACCTTGAAGACCAAAATCAAAATTTGAAGTCTCAGAAAACCCTAACTAGACCGATATGCCAATTCTAGCGTATGAGTCCCAATTTAGGTCAATTTTTAGGTTTTTACATATTCAGATACCCATTTGCCAGATTCTTGATTCTACACAGAAACCTAGATCTGGGGTTGATTCACCCAACCTGGTGTATGAGTCCCAATCAGCATTAAAGTCACTATTTATAGCATTTAAGAGCTTCATTTAGTCATCTCCAGATTTCCAAGTGTAGACATTTCATCTTGCAACTTTTTCTTTTGTTTTACATGCATTTCTAGGTCATTTAGTGAAAGTTTGCATCATATTAGGGTTAAGCATTACATCTTGCATTGCATTTTTCTTTCCAAGTCCTAACTTGGTGGTGAACCCCTCATTAGTTTACAATCATCCCCTAACACAACCCTATTGCAATATCTCTTTCTCCTTTCCATTGAGATCTCTAGGGTTATCCTTGAATGAAGTAATTAGTTCAAGTGGGTTTTCTCTATGTCATAAACCATATGAAAGCTCTTATCCCATTTTTCATCATTTCAGGTATCACATTCAAGAATGAATGGTTTATGTAAATCAAGTAGAGAAATTTTTGGATTGGAACACATGTAAAAGATATCAAGTGACTAAAAACCTTATTATAGTTGTGCACAAAATTTTGATTGTACCATATCAAATCTAAGAAGCCTCACTAAATTTTGAGGGACTTAGATCATGGCTACTCTTGCATTGCTACAATTTTTTTGGGTCAATAAAGACACCAACTTGTGATATAATATGGCTCAAATTCTCCAACCATTAGAGTTTAAAGGATCATCTAGATTGCTTGGATGAAATGGAATACTCCTTTAAAATCATGAGGTATATTTCCACATGGTAAAGATGATTTAATTAGGTCTAATAGCATATGAAATATCATTAAAGAAGACCAATATAAGTTTTTTCTAGAAATAGAAGGTTGTATTCAAGAGGATCTAAAAAGTAGGTGCATTAGATAAAATCTAGGGAATAAGAAAAATTATAATGGCTTTCATGTGTCCTAAAGCTAGTTTTGGAAATATCTTTAATTCTTTGACTCAAATTTGGTAGCCTATGTATAAATATAGTGTACTAAAAAAAGTAATGTTAAAAACCTCATCCAAAAAACCATCAATAACAATAATTTATCCTTTATAATTTATTTATTTATTTTATAAATATGAGGGTGCATCCACCAACCCCTATCCTTCTTAAAAAATATAAATAGAAGAGATAATTACAAGTATTGGGGTGAATGACATCCAACTCTTGGGTCTCTTTAATCACCTTTTAAATTTCATTATTTTTTCTCAAAGAGATACTAATAAAGATGAATATTTGGAGGATGGTTGCTAGGAACAGGGGGAATGGCATGGTCATGGGTCCTTATAAGGAGTGACACTTTTCATTTTTTAACTTATTGATACTTATCAAGAAGGCCTTAAAATTCTTATGAAGAAGATGTGGAAAGATGTTAAACCTCTAAAAAGTGAAAGTTGACCCATTTCTTTCCAATCATAATAATATCAATGATATTAAATTACCCATAACTTCAAGTTTTGGAAATAACTTGGTTTCATTAGATTTTACACCTTCCTTCATTAGAGAGTATAAAATTAAACCATCTAAGCCTGAAGAGATAAAAAAAAATTGATGACATCCAAATAATCTTATCCTTCTTCTTGTCAAACATATAAACCTAAACATAAACATAAACCTAAACCTAAGGAGTATTTTACACCCTCCTTTGGTGGAGAGAAAAAAATACCACAATCTAAACCTAACGAGTATTTTTTGTTTGTTTGCATAATCTATTTATTCTTTGAAAACTTATGGTGGCAATGGGGGCTATTTAGATTTCATCCCTTCTATGTTGGTCAAATCTAAGAATGACACTCCTAATCATAACATCTCAACACTTAAAAAATGGTTTGCATTCTTGCAAAAGATTTAATTATTTGTCTCATGTCAATGTTATTGCTCACCCTTCAACAATTAACCATACTTCTCATTTAGACAAGACTAGTAAGATGACTTCTCCTCCATCTGAGTTGGAGACACATTATAGGTTTGGTTTTAAAATTATTTCTAAACTTGGAAACAATGAAAGCATGGAACAAGGAGCTAAGGTTCTTGTGAAGCTTATGTCCCACCTTTCTAAAAGGTATGTAGGTTTTCTACCTCCTTCACCTACATCCCCTCCATTATTTATGTCTTCCTCTTGTGAGAAATAAAACTTTCCTTCACACTCCTTATCCTCTATCTAAGAAAGAGTGCATTATGTTGAGGCTTCGCAAATCCTACTTGCTTACTCTTCATCCTCTAACACATAATAAATTTCATAAACACAATCATAAAAATAATTATTACTATGCATATCATCAATTTCTTGGTCATTCCACCAATGAATTTCTAACCTTGACAATAAAATACAAATTTTCTTGACTCTATTACTATCACTCCTCCATTTTCCAATGCACATTTTCATTCTACATGATAAAATCTCTTCTATTATGTTACTCATTACTATGTGGCATTCATAGATCCATGTGTTTTCTCATTGTAATTCATGGTAGTACAATAATATATGTAACCATATTTCATCTATGGCAGTATCACAAGGGCCTCTAGAAAATTTTTCCTCACCTAAACACTTGGTGGGAAAGGATAATTGGTTTTAGAGGTGATCATTCTCCTTAACGATCCCTTCTCTACCATTTATTTTCCTTAAAATATCATCATATCAAGTATGTTAAAATTTTAAGGGGCATACCACCTATCCATTTTTGCATCCACAAATGAATTTATGTTTCTTGACCTTTGACTTGTCAACGTTCCCCCTTTGTGGTTGTGTTGCTCAAAATTCCCATTGAGGCATGGTTATCAATCTATCTCAAAAGATATTAAACCATCCCCCAAGACATTAAATTATTCCCTAAGATGTTAACTCATCCCCCAATATGTTAAATTATCCCTCGATACATCAAACCATCCCTCGAGATGTTAAACATTTATATGTTTGTTGAGGTGTTAATAATAAGCCACCTATAATAACACAACCTTCTATCATATGTTCTTATTAGGTCCTTTATTTTTCATATCCATGGCCACCTAGCATTCTAGAACACAAAAATAATTCTAGAGCTTGCTTTATTCTCCAAATGTTTTAAAAATTCCTTACTTTTCAAGTGAAGAATATATATTAATTTATTTATGAAGAATTAATTTGGATTTTAATAAGAATAATAACTAAAATATCTTATTGATTCTACAAAATATGAATTCTAAAAAATCATGGCTTGTCTACCTATAGTTTCTCTACAAGTACAGTAACATTGTGAAGGAACAAAATAAAATCATTAACACATTTATTAGTACCACTTTACCTAATCTCCAAATTCTTCTCCCAACATCTTCCCTACTTGTGAGATTATTCTAGTGCAAGAGGATTAAATCATTGACAATCATGATAATCATGTTTATTATTCTCTTGATATATCATCTACTTGTGAAGAAGGTATCTTTGTGCAAGAGGATCCAATCATTGTGATTCTTAAGAATCATGTGTTTCTCTCCCTCAACCTCTACTACTTGGGAGGATATTATGGCACAAGAAGATGAAATCATTGATATATATTTCAAAATATAGTAATATGGATTGCATAGAATAATATGCTAAATTGAATCTAGATGAAGATGCTAAATTGAAACTAGATCCCCCATCGAGGGAAAATTGTCAAAAAATAGTCAACTCAATTGAGGTTATGAACACACAATTGACTATTGGAATACCTATACTTATTGTACCTCATAAAATTCCTCTAATTATTGGACCTCCTAAATCACCTCTTATTATAGGACCTCCTAAACCTCATGGCCATATCCTAAACTTTACAAAACAACTCACTAGTAATCATGTACAACAAGATGTGTTGCAGAAACTAAGTTTTCACATGGTTGCTTGCACATATAATACTAGAAATAAAAAGAAACTAGCATCCAAGGTAAAAGCAAGAAGATGAGTCCACTTCTTGTGGAAGTTTTAGACTTATCCAAAACCTTGAAATTAGGAAAAATAAAATAGGATCATGTTATGCTTTGGGATCCCAAGCCTAAATTTAAAATGGGATCTCATTTTGTGATAGGGTCATGAGATAAGGATCATGAAATGGGATCCCATCGGCCACAAAATGAGATCTCATTTCGTAAAAGTATTTATTTTTTAAAAAATGGCATGCAAGTTCATTTTCACCAATGGTTATGATAGAAGGAGAATGGTATCCCTAGTCTGAGAGTGATTTTCGGCCATCAAATAGTCCAGGTTAGTTATTTTTACCATTTCTTTTCATTTTTTGGTACTTTTTATTTATATTTATATTTTTTTAATGTATTTTTTGAGTTAGGTTTTTATATTTGGTTTGAATCCTCCTGTAAAATATATAAACCCTACATTCAATTGAAACTAAAAAAAATTCCCTACACACAAAAAATAACCCTAAACTGAATTGAAACAAAAATGTTTACCCTTCAAAAAAATATGAACCCTAAACTAAGATTCAATCATGCCTACAAACCACTATTGAGTCATCAGAAAACAAGTTTTAGTTACCCTTTAATGAAAAACTAACTACCATTTAATAGTAAAAGCCTCCAAAATATCAGGTGAAAGCCTCCAAAATCTCATTTATTACATAAAAGCCAAATAAATATTAATTTTCCAACTAGATGGGAACATAGAACTATTTCCATTTGCAATGTTTTTGTCAATTTGATGGAAACTTTATTTTTTCATTTTCATTGCTTTATGTTTTAAATTTGTATGCAAATATTTCAAAAGCAGATAATACTTAACTTCTTTGCGAAAAATTCCATATTTGTCTAAGTTTATTTTATTGCATTATTTCTAGCACTTATTATTGTAAGAATGGAAATAGTATGGGCCACCTTTGAATAATATAGTACAAGAGTAGGGTTTCTATTTCACACTTGCTACACTCAAGGACACCTTAGAGATCTCAATCTGGATGTAGAGAGGGAGAAAGAGATATTGAAATAAGGTATCCTATGGTTGTATTAGAGACTAATGATGGGTTCACCACCAAGATAGGTCTTGGAAAGACTAACGAAATGCAAGATCTAATGTTTAAACCTAGTGATGCATGAAACTTGAATGAATGACCTAGAAATACATATAAATCAGAATAGAAAGTTGTAGAATCGGAAGTGTGCACCTGGAAACTTATGGAGCCTTGAATGAGGACTAGAAATTCTTGAAATGTTTATTTTAATGTTGAATAGGACTCATATGCTAGTCTCGGTGATTTAGTCCTAGACTGGGTTTTTTGTGCCAAAACTAGAATCTGACAGTGTTGATTCTGAATCTCTTGAAACCCTCAAAACTGGTTGTACTGGGACTTATATGCCCAAGGTGGCATATCAATCCCAATTTTATTTTTAAGAGGATTAAGATCTGATTCTTCTCTCCAATCTCTTCTCTTTCTCCCACACCTTGTTTTCAGATTTGAAACCTTGATTTCGGACCTGTAGATGACTTTTTGTGAATATAGCAACCTTGCAAATGAGGGGACAACTCCAACAACTTTCTCCAAGATTGTAACCTACTATTCAAGGGATCTTCGAGCTCCAAGAAAATTAGATCTATAATCACATATCAAAGAGAATAAAGACTTGTTTGTTAGAGGATAGGGGTTTGCCTAAGTCAAACCCCTTTTAGGTAATTAAACCAATTGATGAGACAATAAAACAAGAACATGAAAAATGGAACATAGAACTTGAATGATTCCTTATAAATTTTCAATCTAACATGAAATGGTTAAAAAAGGATGTAGATCTAGATCATGAACTTTAATATGAAACAATGCTTATAAATGGATCTTCAATGCTACATCACAACACTAGCTCAAACATGATTGATGCTTGATATCCTTGACATGATGATGGATCTTGAATTATGTAATAATTGATGAAGAATTCTTCCCTTGAATGCCTTTAGAAATGATATTGAATTCTCTCTTGATGATCTTGTAAAGTCTTGGAATTCTTAACTCTTGAGTGCTTGACTTGATATCATAGAATTCTTGATGAAATAATGATTTGAAACCTTGTTTATATAGGAAATCATCTAATATCTCATTTATTAGATCCCACAAGTTGAAAAACATGAAATTTGAACTTAAAACCCAAACTTAGCTCAAAACCCTAAAAAAAGGCCAAATAATACACCTGTGGTATGGGTCCCACTTAGACTCATACACCAAGGTGGCATATGTCCCAAAAAGGCCTTTTAGGTGGCAAAAGTGTCGAGGTGTTAAGAAATTAAATTTTATTTGATGTCTATGTCAAGATTTTGGTTAAAATATGCCTCAAGATGCACAATATAGGGTCTTAGGGGCCTATTAGTGATGATATTAAGGTCATAAATGCAAGAGGGCTCAAAATCAATGTGAAAGTATAAATAAATATACTTTACAACATCAAATTAAGGCCATAATTAGGTTTATTTAGCTTAATTAGCATGAGAGAATCCAAAGTGGGTGTGAGGGCAATCTTGCCTCACCCAAAAGATGATTTCCTTTTTTTTTTCATGTTGCTTTTGTATATGTTTTTCATTTCTAGATACCCTTTTTTTAATAAGAGTTTCCAACCTCTTTAACTCGCTTTTTCTGCTCAACGCTATTTTAGCACGTGTGAATTTGAAGGCGTGGGAAGACATAAATTTATGGGAAGGTTCATGATGGAAAAATAAGCACTTTGGTGAAAGAATTAGTCAAGATCATTCATGGTTTGAAAGTTATTCAAGTTCAGTTCTAGTTTTTGCCCTGAAAAACCTTTCAAATCCAATTTGAGGCCCTAAACGGTTCCGAATGGGCCCAAAAATTTGTGGATTGCCAAAGTGGGGGCCATAGGCCCTACTTTAAGAACATTGTCTTTTCGAGAGCTTTCTGAAAAGGTATTATCATTGAAGATCCGACAGCCTGATTAAAAGTTATGGCTTCCGAAGTTGGTGCATATTTTAGAAATGTGCTAATTTTTGAATGTGAATTTAAATTGAATTTCAAATTGTAATTTTGGCAAACCGCCAAAACTCATATTTCGAATGTTGTTTTTGGCTCCAAGCCGAAAATGGGCTATTTATGGGCTAGTTTCTGATTTTTGGGTAACTTTTTGGGAAAAGAAGTTTGCATGTGGAAAGGGGAATCTAGGTAATTTTTTGTAAGTCTGTAATTTGCATGTATCATAGAGCCGAGGATTTGAGATCCTCTGCATGTAAGAAGTTCATAAATTGAATAAAATATTATTCTCTACTTTTGTGAGTGTTTTTTGTGTCTCAGTGTTTGCTCCTCACAAATAGGTCCTTAAATCCAATGTGAATATAGAAAACACATTACAACACTAGATCAAGGAATCATTAGGTCCATTCTAAGGCTTTAAATCATTCCCAAGTTAAGTGTGAAAATGTAAGCGATGACATTTTTCTACACTACAATTATTAATTATTTAACCTAGCCACATACAACTAGAATTTGTAGCACATGGCATCCATATGTACCCATGCACAAACACCTAATCTCTAATATATTAGCATCCATATATTTTTCTATTGGTGCAATCCTTGAACCTCTTTTAGGTGCAAGTGCTAGTATATATTCCTTTTTTATAATCATAATCTCCATGAGGTTTCTAGATATGTTGAATTATGAATAAGATATAAATTAGTCAAACCTATAAAATAATTACTTAGTTTCACTATAAAATATAAAATTAGAATCACACATTTCTATAATATTATCATTCCCTACATACCTATTCCATATCATTAGGATCACATATTAGATCCAAGATAGAAGAATAAAATTGATAAAAACCATGATCTTGTAATATGTTAGCATGATCATATTAATAATGGAGAATCTAATACTCCCTCCTAAAAAATGAGTGTTTATTGAGGCTATCCTCCTCAAATGTCTTAAGAGGATTAAATTTACCTAGAAATTTACATATAATGTTAATGTGAGATATTTTATTCCATTTCCTTAATGCAATATATCTATGTGGTACAATAAGAATTATAGGAATAAAATATCAATCCATTTCTAACCAAATTTCATCCTAAATGAGAAACTATAATGTATTTATAAAATTTGTATCCGCTCTAGGAATCATATCATTTTAGACTTGAATATTTCTATCTATAATTTTAATTACTAGATAAGGAAACATTCATGCTAAATATGCAACAACCAACAAAATAATACTAGATATTAATAACTTTGACTAAGATCGAACATTCAAAATATAGCTAGATCCTCAAAGAAATAAATGACTTTAACTAAGAGCAAACATTCAAAATATAGCTACCCTCTTTGTAAAATCCAATTTGATTTGAGAGATTTATGGGGAAAAAAATGAATGAGGTAAGTAAGAAAGACTAACCTTAATTTATATCTTCCCTCATCAAATAATTTCATGTTTAAATATTTTCTTAGGGCATATCTATAAATTTCATTCTCATCATATAATTTATCTCATAGATATCTTCTCTAGTGTGTCTAATCCCTACCACCATTTATCTATAAATTTAATTCTCATACTTGTGAGGACCTTGAGAGTTTTGAGGATCCAAATAAGTTTGTAAAACTAAACCATGATTCTAATATAGATTATTATTTTTAAGCTTCAATGGCTTAAAATAATTGATAAAATGATATTTCACTAGGAGTAATAGGATAAATGTGAAATTTTATAGTGTAATGGAAATCAACCCCTTAATGGTGGTTAATTACTTAAAGAGGTAGATGAAGGAATTTTTAAGATATGGGAATGATTCTAGATATGAATAGGTAGATTATGGGGAGAATAGAGATAAAGGATAAAATCTATAGCACTAAAGTCCACTTCTATGTGGCAACGTATGCTAGAGTATATGGAAATAATTTAGAAACTTTAGTAGGAATTTAAAAGGATACTAAGGAGGATTTAAATTTGTTAGTGTACGTAAGTAGAGAATCATTTATAATGATTCTTTATGGCTATAGAGATTAAGGAAGAAGTATCAATTTTTTAAAATCTTTCTCTAGAAATTATCAATAGTCCAGTCCATACACAAGGATCAATAGAAATCAATAATATCTCATCAAAATGGTAATTTTATTATCATTCATTAACAATACGAGGCCATCATATGTTTTTATTATAAAATTAGGGAAAGGGCCCCTGAACCTAGATAGAGAACAAATATTAGGCCTCACAGCTGACAGTATAGCAATAGTAAAAGAACCACACCAAAATAATGGACTAACACCATAAACGAAATAGCAAAAGGCCAACTAGCCAAGTAACAGTCATCACCAGGATATCATAAAAGTCCAAATAAAATAGAAAAATATATATATATGAATAAGCACTAGGGCATGCAGATCCAACAAGGACCAAGGTTTGCAGGCCAAAATCCAAAGAGATAGCAAACCCAAACTAGTTTCTAGACCTGCATATCAAGTCCCATTCCATATTCAATTGCCCCAACTCCTTGCTACAAGCATCCAACTCTTTAGGTTCTTTTTCCTATGATTGTATCTCCACATCCTAAGAGGAATTCTTCCTCCTCTTCCCTTTTCTAACTTTCTCCATGTTGTTAACCATTCCAAATATCACCCTTCTCATGATTCCTAGTGTGATTGAATTCGTCCTATTGAAAGGCTTTGTCCATCCTGGTAACTTTTTCCTAAAGCTCATGAAACTAGGTCTTATAACAATCAAAGGACCTGTTATCTTGCTCCATTACATTATCAGGGTCCTCTAGGGATTGTATTTTCACATTCTTCATGGCTTGCTTATTCACATCTACATTTTATTTTGATGTTTATTGGTCTCCTTGATCCTTAGTATCCTTTGAATCCTGCACAACCTCTTGGTCAACACCATCCTCCTCATCTTCTTCTTCGCTACTAATAGAGTTCTCCTTCAGCTCCTCACCAAGAACCACTATTAATTCCTTCTTAATAAGGTCTAAGGGCACCTCATCTTCCAAAGATTCATATTTTGATTCCTCAAAGCTTTTCTTTTTACCTTTGGTAGATTGAACTGCCAATCTAGCCAACCTTCTCCTGCCTTTTCCACTACTTGAATCATCCATATTGCCTTGTTTTACCTCATCTCAGATGTCAATTGTGACTTTTTCACCATTCTCAGTTCAGTGCTTTCTTGGCTTTTTCTTTTTACACCTCAAGGGTTACTAGAAGGGTTGCCAGTACTTTTCTTTCCTTTAACAATTGAGACAGTGGGGCCCTCTTTTGTTAACAGGCCTTTAATGGAAGACTGTTTATTCATAGAGGGAACTCACCAGGTTTATTAGTTTGGGGGGAACAAATAGTTTGATGATTCTTAGCCGAGGAAAAACCCTCAACAATATTTTTACAAGGATTCTGATTTGGGTGAGGGTCAAACTATTTGTTCTAGGCTTAAATAGCTTGGGGTTCAATACCATTGAAGGGCCAATTAGGAGCGTACTAGAAGAAACATAATTATAAAGTCTTTTAATAAGGCCCTGGTGAAGGTGTTGTGAAGCCTCTTTGGCCTTATACTACTTCAGAGAAGAAAGCAAAAAAAATGGAATATTCATCTTTCATTCCTCATAATGTGGTTAAGAAAAGGAAAATGATACCCATGGATAGTAGTATACCTTCCCTCCAAAGTGAGTTATTTCATAATATTCACATTGATCACCCCATAAGGAGTCAAGAGCCTTTTTCTATCATCTCTATTTTTGCAGTGTTGAATCTTCTCCTCCCCTTCGAGGAAACTATCAATAAATCTTTGATAGTTTCCATCACTAATTTTCACCACTTTCAAACCACTGCAATCCAAACCAGTTGCCTCTGCTATCAACTTAGGAGTCACCACAAACATTATACTTCCAATTTTAACTCTGTCTTCATTCCAAGAATTGTAGAATTTCATAGTAATATCATCATTGTAACTCTTCATCACCATGAAGAAGGGGGGCATACCAGCATTTTCAAAGAGCCTCCAAATCTCAATATTTTAGTATAATGGCATGCAGGAAAGAGGCTCATACCACTTCCTTGGACACCCCATGATTTTAGTATGATTGCAAGAAGAAATTAACTTTTTTCCTTTAACAATGACAATGTTAGTGAGAAAGGGGTTAACACTCCACTAAATTATATAATAGTACTTATAGCCACTTAGAGAAAATTTAGAGGCTCACACATCCACTAAAATACCCATGCCAAAATCACCACTGTTCTATAAAGATCCACTAAAAATATCAATTATGATCTTTATATGGTTTGAGGCCAGATGTATCTTAGGCTAGATATCCATGATCTTAGGCCAGCACCCAAAATTTGTGTGACTGAAGTCACCCATATTAATAATGATTAAGGATATTATATCCATTTTTACCTCGAGGGCCTTTTGAAATAACCTCTAACAGAAGGAGGCCTTGAACACACATGGGAAGCCTTTAAAGAAGTACTTCACAATCCCAAAAAAATGAGCAAATAAAATCTCATAGCCTTAGTGACAAAAATAAAAGGTCTTGTCAAAATGAAACCTTGCATAATAAAAAATCATATTTAAATAATGACCCTTAAGGGAATTAATTTTATAAGGGTTAATCTCATAAAAACTTAGCTTTTAATTATTTCTTGTCTTTTCAAAGATCACAGGATTAATGAGTGCATTTTTATTAGGGGGAATCTTTCCCTTTTTGCAATCCTTCCTCATCATTTGAGACTTATTTATCCAAAACATCATGTAAAAATACATGATTAAATTTCCTATACAAGCTAACCTTAGCACAAGCACTTTGTTGGCCACCATTATATCTCTTTGTTTACATGTCAACATTTGAGCTAGAAATTTTTAATTCAAAAAATTGTGGTAAAAGCTAAAATTTGACCACACCCCCGGACTAGTATTCATCCCCTTGGCTTGTATCATTTGAGATGAAATTTCCATCAAAAGATCCATAGAAACCCATTCTTTTATTCAAAGCAGTATTGGAGTCACCAAAAAAGTAACCCTTCTACTTTTTCTGACTCATTCGAGCCCTCATTGTTATTTTTGCTTAATGTTGCCTTGATTTAATGTTGCAATGTGGATAACACATTCACATTAGGTCTAGGGACCTTGTGAACTAAAAGGATTTAAATGGTACCTTACCTAAGAGTTTTAAAGTGTTGTAAC
>VDFB02252616.1:51875312-51954875 GCA_007258455.2 Sequoia sempervirens
ACCTCATCTCTCTACATCAATGATTTGACACTCTTGGCATGTCTCAAAGGTTGCATGCTCTTCCTTTTAGCATTCTCTTTTGCCAAAGGAGCATAATTGTAATCTCTTTATTGCATTAAATCATTTTCCTTTGATTAGCATATTAATATTCTAACATATCTATTCTCTTTATCTTATCTATTTTCTTTTATCTTTATCTACTTGGTTTCCCATGGAGGTGGGAACACCTACGTAGGGATTTTATTAAGGAAAGCCCTTAAAATAGCCCCAACCATTTTCTCATTTCTATGTGTGCAGGTTTTGTAGTTGTAGCTTCAAGCAGGAGGCTTCATTTGTGGACCTTTTATGAATGTCTCCTTTATTCTTTTCCATTCTATCATTTCCTTTCCATCTCATATTAGTTTATGTTCATTATGGTTATTCTATCCATTTATGTTATTCTTTTATTTTAGCGTAATATTTTAGTTATCGGATATTTAGTGGGTTCTTAGTTTTTTTTGTAGTAAACTCGGTTTCCATTCATACGAGACTACAACGTGCCATGAGGATGTTTGCACATGTTAGGATAAGAGACATTATAATTGCTATCCTAATTTGATTTATGTGCCTCCATGTTCTTTAGAAAGTTTTCTAGAGGACCTGAGGGATAAAATATTTATCATTTATTTTTCTATGACAAATTGTAATTGCATTCAAAGAGGTTGACCGATTATGGTGATGGTTACAAAGCATCCTAGAAGAATATTCCTAAATTGGGCATCCAACTTCTAGGTGGGGACCACTTTGCAATGCATTTCCTTGCATGTTATTTATATGTTTTTCATGGTGGGGTGCCCAAGTTTGCATGTTAGTGCATGTTCTTGCATGTCAAATCCATCAAAGAGTTATGGAGCACTCGGTATTGACCAAATTTGATTGGCTATCATGGGTTAGGCACCCATGTGAAGGCCATATGATCATTTAATATTTTCACCGTGCTTATGGGTTTTCCACTAAGGGGGGCATGGTTTTTCCAAGTGGTTTTGCTTGTTGTTTTGGTATACCATTTGTGGTATTCTCTCCCACAAGTTTCTATATATTGGAACACTGAGATGGTGGTTTGTAGAGTTTGTTTTGCAGGTTTTCAGAGTAGCGAAGTGATGTCAGAATTCAAAGAAAAGTGTTATATTGGTGTATCTCATTTGAATATTAATGCAAACATTGGATCTCTTTAGGTGTGGATTTTGTTCCCACAAGGTTTTCTCCATGTATATCTTGTGTCATTTGTTATTCTATACTTGTGGTACTGCTGATTTTTCTTTCATGTTTGGAATTGTTAATCACTTTATGGTAATCTTGGATGTAGTCATAATTTCATATTTACGAACACATTATTATGTTTTATTACTGCAAGCTTTACCTTGGATTTCTAACATTTGGTATTGAAAGCTAACAGTTATGTTAAGAGAAGGACACCTTTCTTTTGAGTGTTGAAGGTTTATTGGCTACAATAGGAGCTTGTGCATTGTGGGTTTTGCATATTTGTGAAGAATATTGAAAACCATGTCTTTTACCTCTCATTTAGATATTGAGAAGTTCAATGGCACTAGTTATGAGATGTGGAATTCGAAGATGGAGGATCTCCTTGAAGAGAGAGATCAATGGTTGGCAGTTTCAAGTGAAAAGAAACCAGAATCAACATCTAATGGATATTGGAAGAAAATGGACAAGAAGGCATGAGGAACCATTTGGTTGTGTCTTACAGATTTTATCCTAGATTTTTTAGAAAGATCTACCACATTCAAGTTGTGGAGGAGGATAGGTGAAATTTACCAAACTAAAAGTCAAACAAATAAGTTATATCTCAAAATACATTTTTATTCTTTGTAAACGAAGGATGGTGGTTCTATTGTGGAACATTTAAATGCTTTTAATATGATTATAAGTCATTTTGCATTTGTAGATGTTAAGATAGAAGAAGAAGATAAATGTATTTTGTTACTTTGTTCTTTAACTAAATCTTGGGAAAATCCAACTGTTGTCATAAGTGGTGATGGTACAGAACAGAAGATGGATAGTCTCATTTTTATACTTCTTTCAGAAGAGATGAGGATAAATTCCATGAGTGAGGACTCCCAAGATGGCTTGCAAGTGTGAGGAAGGTCCAAAGATAAAGGAGCCCGCCTCAAGGGGATAAAAAGAGAGACAAGTCTAAAGGACGTTCTAAAACCCCCAAGAAGAGCATAGTAAAGTGTTGGAATTGTGGTAAGAGAGGACATGTGAAGGAGTGAAAAAACAAGAAAAATAGTTTAGATACTTCCATGAAAAATTCCTCAAAAGATGGTGATTTTGATGCTTTGTTTATTTTTTCTAACACTATTAGTGATGATGCTTGGCTTCTTGATTTAGGTTGCTCCTACCATATGACTCCTCACAAGGAGTGGTTTACTTCATATTCAACTTATGATGGGGGAGAAGTTATCCTTGGTGATAATAGCATGAAGAAGATTGTTGGTAAGGGAAAGGTAAAGTTGTGTTTCAATGGTGGAAGAGTTAAAACCCTTTATCATGTTTTTCATATTCCAATACTTATGAGAAATTTACTTTCAGTATCCTAGTTGAATGATTCTAGAATGCATGTAGCATTTGGCAAGTCTAGTTACAGGTTGGTAAGAGGGAGTTTGGTGATTGCTAAAGGATCTTGGGTAGGGATCTTATTTAGGATTAATGCTTCCACTTTTTGTAACTCTATCAATGTAACTAGCACTAAAAATGAATGTATGTTGTGGCACCATAGATTGGACTGTCACATAAGTAAAAAGGGTCTTAAGACTATTTTGAATAAAAAAATTGGTTGTCAATATTTTTTATTATTTTGTTGGAAAAAATGGTTTTTATGAGCATTGTACGTTTGGTAAACATAATAGTTCATCATTTCCTAATGGGACTAATAAAGATAAGAGATTATTAGAGATCACTCATTCAAATGTTTTTTGACCAATGGATGTCGACTCTTTTGGAAAATCTCGTTAGTATATTACTTTCATTCATGATGTGTCAAGATACACCTGGATTTATTTTATGCATGAAAAATATAAAGCTTTCACTAAGTTTAAGGAAATTAAAGCCTTAGTTGAGAAGCAAATGGATTATAAGAAAAGGGTGTTGAGATCTAACAATGGGGTGAATATTGTTCTAGGGAATTTGATGAGTTCTATAAGCATGCAGGTATTTTTCGACAAAAGACTATTCCATATACACCCCAAAAAAATGGGGTATAAGAAAGAATGAATCAAACCTTGATGGAAAGAGCTAGGAGCATTTTGAGTGGTGCTAAGTTTGATAGATGCTTTTGGGAAGAAGTTGTAACTAGTACATGTTATTTGGTTAATAGATCTCCTTGTCCAGATCTTGTTGATAAAACTCCTTTTGAAGTGTGGATAGGTAGAAAGCCTTATGTTTCACATTTAATGGTCTTTGGTTGTGAGGATTTTGTTCACGTTCCTCAAGAGAAGAGTTCTAAATTGGATCCAAAAGGAGAAATAAATGACAAAAATAGAGAACTTCGAGACAAATATTGAAAAGTTGGCAAGATGCACATGTGGAAGAACAACCGAATGGATTAGAGGATGGAGAAGTAGAAGAGGATTCAGAGAGTTTAGATGATGTGCAGGATGAGCATATAGTAGAGGAAGAGTAGCAAGAGCCCCTTACTCCTACCTTGAGAAGGTCCACAAGACAATAGAATCCAATTGATAGGTATAGCCCATCTAATTTTTGTTACAATGTATTTCCTTTATTGATTACTGACAATGAACCTAGATCTTATAGGGAGGCTCTTTCTTTAGAAGAAAGTGAGCCTTGGATGCAGGATATGCAAGAGGAGACGATGGTTTTCGATAATGCACGATACCTAGGATCTTGTGAGTTTTCCCAAAGGAAGGAAGCCCATTGGTTATAAGTGGGTATTTAAAATGAAATTTGTTGTAAATGGATGATTAGAGTAGCACAAGTCCATATTGGTGGCTAAGGGCTACTCCTAGAGAGGGAGTTGATTTTGGTGAAATTTTGTCTCTTTTTGCTAAGTTAACTTCTATTATATGCCTATTATCTATTGTTTATGCTTATGATTTTGAAACAGAGAAAATGGATGATAAAACTAATTTATTGCATGGGGATCTTGAGGAAGAAATTTATATACATGAAAACCTAACGGTTTTATTGTGAAATAAAAAGAACACTTGGTTTGCAAGTTAAAGAGATCTTTATATGGTTTGAAATAGTCACCCAAGATGTGGCATCAGAAGTTTGATGCATTTGCTTTGAATTTGGGTTTTGTTAGGAGCAAGGAAGATCATTATGTTTACATTAAGGTTATTGATGATTAGATACTAATCACTATCTTGTATATCGATGACATGTTGGGGAAAGAGCAAGGTAATGATTAGTGATCTTAAGACTCGGCTTTCTAGCACATTTGATATGAAGGATTTGATGGCTACAAAATATATCTAGGACTTTATTTTGACATGTCTTCAGGTTATTTTTGGATTTTTGAGGTTTTATGGGTTTTTTTTGGTATTTTAAAAATATTTGTTTTTTTTTTAGTTTTTGAGGATATTTGAGGTTGTTTTTAGGTATTTTATGTATTTTTTTCATTTGTTTTGTTTTTTGAATATTTGGATTGAGAGAATAGAACCTAAGGGACAAACCTATGCCTTGAGGGCTCATTAGATATGTCCTTGCCTACATAGACACAAAATTAGCATCATGCATAATCATATTCCATTCAACAAATAAACCAAGTTTATTTATCAATCTCCTAAAGTCATCAGCTTAAATCAAATATATCAAACTTGATCCTATCATCATCATTTTAATTAAATAAATCAAGCATCTATTTAAATTTCAAATCTCAAATCATTTGCCATCCTTTTCTAATTTAAATAAATCAAATATTTAAGTCATAAAAGTCAAAATCATCTAAGCACCATTAAGCTAATCTAATCCTGATTAAACTAACCTAATTGCCTATTGCACCCTCTAGATAATCCTCCAACTTCCACAAATAAATCAATTTATTGATTTATTAAAATCCTTATTTTATTTCAACATGGCATCCATGAGGAATATTCCATCAAGTTTGAATTCAAAAGCAAGTTGAAATGTACATCCAACAGGGCAATTTAATAGGTCTTACATGTCTCTTACATGTCCCTTGCAAAGGTCAAACTAAGCATTAACTCTCATTTTCAAATTTGAAATCTCCCTCTCTTGGGCACATTTCCCAAATCTTGCACATCCCTCAACCTATGGCATGATGACAAGTGGCCTCTTTTCATTGGCCTATTTTTAGTCCCACATTGGTCCCTTTTCAACACTCTTAGCATTTGAAAATCTACAAATAGAGATCATCATCCTTGATCAAATCCTCCACAATCTCTTGCAAGGTCACTCTCTTAAACTGGGAACTTATTTTGTCCATGCATCATCTTGATCATCAACATATCATTTTCATATCATGGAGCTTAATCATGGATTGGGAAAGGGCTTTTTTCCATAGAAGCACCAATCCACTATAAGATGCTATTTTGATTATTAGAATAATGTTTTTCTATGTTTTGCTTGCTTCTTTTGCATTATTCTTGTGATTAGATGAATCTTATAGGGAATCTTTTGTTTGCTTTGGTTTACTAACAATACTAAGGGTTTTTGTTTTTGAGCAAAATGCAGCCTTTTTAAGTTCTTGCTGTACTAGAGGCTTTGTAGTTTGATTATTTGGACTTGATAATGTTTTTGAGATTTTGATAGTTTGTAAATGTTTTTGGATTTTAGAAATGTTTGAATATTTTGGATTTGGACCTTTTTGGATGTTTTTATATTTTGACCTATTTTGAATTTTTTTGAGATTTTCATGTTATCTAGATTTTTTTGAAGATTTTTCTAGATGATACCTAGATCATGATGTTGAGATCACATTGTGAGATATAGTACATAGATCAAGATTTATTCAAAAGCAAGATGCAAGTATCTACCCCTAGTTTCTAGCAACATATGGAGCTCTATGAATAGATGCATAGATCAGGATAATGGATGGATAGGTGTGTGAAGGATGCTAAAGATTATCTTGTGATAGGATAGAGCGTGATCAATGAGATACTACTAGATATTGGCTATGGAACTGCATGGGATAGAATAGGATCAACTTCAATGACCATGTCAAGATTTTTCCACAAGCAAGTTTGAAGTGTACCCTGAACCTTTGTCAAGATCAAGATAAATTTGTAGATTTGGATGAAAATGGATTAGATTAATGAATGGTGGGATTTACTATGATGGATTGAATTTTGGATTTATTATGGAGAGGATGAGATGCTTCCACTTGAAATGGCACACGTAGATGCTCTATTCTACTCATGACACATGTTTTCCAAGTTTTTATCATGGTACTTACCCAAAGTGCCACCAAAGTGATTTTCACTAGAGGATGATTTTTCTCTTTATTTTTTCTTGATTTTTTTATATTTTTATGTTGTATGATTTTTTGAATTTTTGAAGGTTTATGCTCGACCACCTGGTTGTGTTGATGTAGATGGTACTTTGCAATCATGATGTGCCAATGATATCCTTCTTGTAGAAGTTTCCTTTCCAAGATATGGGTGCTTGTATGTAACCCCTGAATGTTCATGTATTCTTTGTCGATACTGGAGTTAACCTCACCTAGATGCACATATTGTGATACAATGCCCTTAGAGTCCTTATGATAAAGAGTTACTGCCAAGACAAGGTCAATGCGAGATTTGGATATCATTGATTTCAAAGTGGATGGTAGAATGCAATGAGAGATATGGGATGTAGATGGATTGGTCGATATTTTGGATAATGGATATTTGATTCTCCAAGCTT
The DNA here is from genome assembly GCA_007258455.2 of Sequoia sempervirens. Classification (NCBI taxonomy): domain Eukaryota; kingdom Viridiplantae; phylum Streptophyta; class Pinopsida; order Cupressales; family Cupressaceae; genus Sequoia; species Sequoia sempervirens. Next base: position 51,882,198 of record VDFB02252616.1, read on the forward strand.
GGGAGATGACCAATGAAAGGTGGATATGGAGTTCCAAGTGGAATTAGGACTAAATCTATCATATACTTTGTATGTTGCTCTTGAAGCCTTATTTTGCATTGGTGGACATCTTTGATGAATGTAATTCTCTTTTTTATGTTGTCCCATAGTTTCTTTGACTAGTGGAGTTTGATAGGGACTATTTTCTTTATTTTTCTTTGGCACTCATTTGAATTTTATGACATGTCAATTCTTTTTCTTCTATGAAATACTCTTTTTTATATAGATTTGTTGCTTTCTATTGGTCCTAATTAGTAGGTGAAAAGACATGAGGATGACGATTCATGACATGGATTTTTGAAGTGTTGGTAGTATTTTTATCATAAGGACTCTTCATGACTCCCATGTTGATGTTTGCATTAGATAAAGTTTCCCCTAGTATTATGGAGGTATCATTGACATGTTTGGATGCTTTGATTGTAGAACAACTGATACCTTGCTATTTAGGATTTTCAACCATCTTCACTACTTCTAGGATACTTTATTCATGTAGGTTTAATCCTTCTCTTTGATAATGCATCCACTGAAAAAATGTCACCGAATATGATTTGTCTTAGAAAGATGGTGCTACTTCTTCTATGCTTTGATGGGAATCTTCAAAAGTAGTAGTAGAAACATTAGATCATTTTTTTTCTTCAAAATATGTTTTGAATCCCAATGAATGTAGTAATCTTCTTCATGATCTATGTTTGGAATGCCACCATGAAGCTTTGTGAATTATATCATTGCTTGATCATGTGTAAGGATGTCAAGAGTAGGAGACTCTTTTTTTAGAGGAAGATCATCTATGTTTCCATTAGAATTAAGCACCTCATGGGTAGATATAGGAGTGTTTGGTGTATGAGTATGGTCATCTTTCATAAAATCCTAGATGGATTAAAAAATACTCATCAGGTCATGATAGTATTTTGGGGAAGTTGACTCTTCACCTTAACTTATCTTAGAGAAACTATCTTTAACAGATTGGAAAATACTATGTAGATCATGATAGTACTTTGAAGATATGGGATCTTGATCTTGACTTGTTTTGGAGCAAATTTCATTATACTCGAGATTATATTCTTGACATGGACCTTGATTTGATGGTGCAGTATGGATGGAAGACTCTTGAATAGTCTTAATGGATTCAAATGAGGTGATAGAGGCTTCTTTTCGTAGTGGAACTTCTACAATATGTCCAATCATGAAGTCAAATGAGGGAGTTATGTTACAATCTGAGACATATTTAATTCCATCATTTTGATATAGAACATTTCTAGATAGTATTGATCGATCTTGATCTTGTATTAGGGAAGTATATCGATATATGTCCAATTCCTCATCTTGTGAAGGATGAGTAGTATTGATATGTCCTACTATGTTATCATAGGTATGGTTCACATTGTTATAACTCGACATATTTCCAGAACCTTTAGCTTTCCCATGATTGAGCATTGTATTTTTATAGATTCCTAGATCTTTATTTCAAGAGTTTTCAAGATTTTGATCAACACTTACTTCCCCTTGATCAATAAGGTCTTGGATGAGATGCTTTAGCTTAACACAATTTTGTGTCTTATGACCTTTTGTTCTATGATAATGGCAAAAATCCTTTTCATTAGACCAGGAGGATTTTATTATTGGAAGCTCAGCACTTCACCCCTTGATTAGTGTTGACCACGTGATTCACAACATGGTTTAACTACCTCTTTTGGATCTTATCTGATGCTTGTATTGGGCATTGACAGGTTGACTTTTTGGCGCAAGTAAGGCCAACAATTGGTATCAGAGTTGAGTCACAGCTTTGAATCCCATGGTCACATGGAGGGATTGTTGGAAGCTCAGCACTTCCAACCCTTGATCAACACTAATTATGTGATTCGTGACATGGTTTAACCAACTCTCATGGATATTATCTAACACTTATATAAGGAATCAACAGGTCAACCTCTTGGTGCAACGGCAAGGCCAACATTCATTTCAAGTTCAAGATAATTTTGAAACTTAGGAAGTTCAATGTTCTTTGACTGGATCATTTTTTAGGATCATTTTAATGGGATCCCCTAAGGGAGTGAATTATCGCCAAGGAATATTGTTAGGTCTTGGTGATGGTCCTCACAGAGGATTAACGTTTTGGAAATTTTGTTGGGTATTTTGTTGTGTGTGTGAGGTAGGTGGTGTGTTTATAACAACCTTTGTGTCCACCACACCACCATTAGTTACGTTCTTATTTTTGGCCCATATATGGGGTTTGTCACTTGAACTAGATGCTTGGTTATAAATTTACATGAATCCCTTGGCAATGAGTTCTCTTTCAAATTTTAGACCTTTGGATATAAGTTCTTCAAACTTTGTTACACATTGCATTCATAATTGGAAGGTGAGATCCATGTTTAGAATAGAAAGTTGCGTAATCAAGTGTGCACCTGGAAACTTATGGAGGCTTGAATGAGGACTAGAAATGCTTGAAATTTTTATTTTAATGTTGAATAGGACTCATATGCTAGTCTAGGTGATTTAGTCCTAGACTCAGTTTTTTGTGCCAAAACTGGAATCTGACAGTGTTGATTTTGAATCTCTTGAAACCCTCAAAACTGGTTGTACTGGGACTTATATGCCCAAGGTGGCATATCAATCCCAATTTTCTTTTTAAGAGGATTAAGATCTGATTATTCTCTCCAATCTCTTCTCTTTCTCCCACACCTTGTTTTCATATTTGAAACCCTGATTTTGGACCTGTAGATGACTTTTTGTGAATATAGCAACCTTGCAAATGAGGGGACAACTCCAACAACTTTCTCCAAGATTGTAACCTACTATTCAAGGGATCTTCGAGCTCCAAGAAACTTAGATCTATAATCACATATCAAAGAGAATAAAGACTTGTTTGTTAGAGGATAGGGGTTTGCCTAAGTCAAACCCCTTTTAGGTAATTAAACCAATTGATGAGACAATAAAACAAGAACATGAAAAATGGAACATAGAACTTGAATGATTCCTTATAAATTTTCAATCTAACATGAAATGGTTAAAAAAGGATGTAGATCTAGATCATGAACTTTAATATGAAACAATGCTTATAAATGGATCTTCAATGCTACATCACAACACTAGCTCAAAAACATAATTGATGCTTGATATCCTTGACATGATGATGGATCTTGAATTGCTGTAATAATTGATGAAGAATTCTTCCCTTGAATGCTTTAGAAATGATGTTGAATTCTCTCTTGATGGTCTTGTAAAGTCTTGGAATTCTTAACTCTTAAGTGCTTGACTTGATATCATGAATGATTAATGAAATAATGATTTAAGACCTTATTTATATGGGAAATCCATCTAATATCCTGTTTATTAGATCCCACAGGATGACATTCATGAAATTTGAACTTAAAACCTAGATTTCCTGCTCGAAACCCTAAAAAGGAGCCAAATGGGACTCACATGCCACACCTGGTGTATGGGTCCCACTTGGGTGGGACTCATATGCCCAGGGTGGCATATGGGTTCCACAGGGCCTTTTTAGGTGGCAAAAGTGTTGGGGTGTTAAGAAATTAAATTTTATTTGATGTGTATGTCAGGATTTTGGTTAAAATATGCCTCAAGATGCACAATATAGGGTCTTAGGGGCCTATGAGTGATGATATTAAGGTCATAAATGGAAGAGGGCTCAAAACTCAATGCGAAAGTGTAAATAAATATACTTTACAACATCAAATTAAGGCCACAATTAGGTTTATTTAGCTTAATAGGTCCTTAAATCCAATGTGAATATAGAAAACACATTACAACACTAGATCAAGGAATCATTAGGTCCATTCTAAGGCTTTAAATCATTCCCAAGTTAAGTGTGAAAATGTAAGCGATGACATTTTTCTACACTACAATTATTAATTATTTAATCTAGCCACATACAACTAGAATTTGCAGCACATGGCATCCATATGTACCCATGCACAAACATCTAATCTCTAACATATTAGTATGCATATATTTTTCTATTGGTGCAATCCTTGAACCTCCTTTAGGTGCAAGTGCTAGTATATATTCCTTTTTTATAATCATAATCTCCATGAGGTTTCTAGATATGTTGAATTACGAATAAGATATAAATTAGTCAAACCTATAGAATAATTACTTAGTTTCACAATAAAATATAAAATTAGAATCACACATTTCTATAATATTATCATTCCCTACATACCTAGTCCATATCATTAGGATCACATACTAGATCCAAGATAGAAGATTAAAATTGATAAAAACCATGATCTTGTAATATGTTAGCATGATCATATTAATAATGGAGAATCTAATACTCCCTCCTAAAAAATGAGTGTTTATTGAGGCTATCCTCCTCAAATGTCTTAAGGGGATTAAATTTACCTAGAAATTTACATATAATGTTAATGTGAGATATTTTATTCCATTTCCTTAATGCAATATATCTATGTGGTACAATAAGAATTATAGGAATAAAATATCAATCCATTTCTAACCAAATTTCATCCTAAATGAGAAACTATAATGTATTTATAAAATTTGTATCCGCTCTAGGAATCATATCATTTTAGACTTGAATATTTCTATCTATAATTTTAATTACTAGATAAGGAAACATTCATGCTAAATATGCAACAACCAACAAAATAATACTAGATATTAATAACTTTGACTAAGATCGAACATTCAAAATATAGCTAGATCCTCAAAGAAATAAATGACTTTAACTAAGAGCAAACATTCAAAATATAGCTACCCTCTTTGTAAAATCCAATTTGATTTGAGAGATTTATGGGGAAAAAAATGAATGAGGTAAGTAAGAAAGACTAACCTTAATTTATATCTTCCCTCATCAAATAATTTCATGTTTAAATATTTTCTTAGGGCATATCTATAAATTTCATTCTCATCATATAATTTATCTCATAGATATCTTCTCTAGTGTGTCTAATCCCTACCACCATTTATCTATAAATTTAATTCTCATACTTGTGAGGACCTTGAGAGTTTTGAGGATCCAAATAAGTTTGTAAAACTAAACCATGATTCTAATATAGATTATTATTTTTAAGCTTCAATGGCTTAAAATAATTGATAAAATGATATTTCACTAGGAGTAATAGGATAAATGTGAAATTTTATAGTGTAATGGAAATCAACCCCTTAATGGTGGTTAATTACTTAAAGAGGTAGATGAAGGAATTTTTAAGATATGGGAATGATTCTAGATATGAATAGGTAGATTATGGGGAGAATAGAGATAAAGGATAAAATCTATAGCACTAAAGTCCACTTCTATGTGGCAACGTATGCTAGAGTATATGGAAATAATTTAGAAACTTTAGTAGGAATTTAAAAGGATACTAAGGAGGATTTAAATTTGTTAGTGTACGTAAGTAGAGAATCATTTATAATGATTCTTTATGGCTATAGAGATTAAGGAAGAAGTATCAATTTTTTAAAATCTTTCTCTAGAAATTATCAATAGTCCAGTCCATACACAAGGATCAATAGAAATCAATAATATCTCATCAAAATGGTAATTTTATTATCATTCATTAACAATACGAGGCCATCATATGTTTTTATTATAAAATTAGGGAAAGGGCCCCTGAACCTAGATAGAGAACAAATATTAGGCCTCACAGCTGACAGTATAGCAATAGTAAAAGAACCACACCAAAATAATGGACTAACACCATAAACGAAATAGCAAAAGGCCAACTAGCCAAGTAACAGTCATCACCAGGATATCATAAAAGTCCAAATAAAATAGAAAAATATATATATATGAATAAGCACTAGGGCATGCAGATCCAACAAGGACCAAGGTTTGCAGGCCAAAATCCAAAGAGATAGCAAACCCAAACTAGTTTCTAGACCTGCATATCAAGTCCCATTCCATATTCAATTGCCCCAACTCCTTGCTACAAGCATCCAACTCTTTAGGTTCTTTTTCCTATGATTGTATCTCCACATCCTAAGAGGAATTCTTCCTCCTCTTCCCTTTTCTAACTTTCTCCATGTTGTTAACCATTCCAAATATCACCCTTCTCATGATTCCTAGTGTGATTGAATTCGTCCTATTGAAAGGCTTTGTCCATCCTGGTAACTTTTTCCTAAAGCTCATGAAACTAGGTCTTATAACAATCAAAGGACCTGTTATCTTGCTCCATTACATTATCAGGGTCCTCTAGGGATTGTATTTTCACATTCTTCATGGCTTGCTTATTCACATCTACATTTTATTTTGATGTTTATTGGTCTCCTTGATCCTTAGTATCCTTTGAATCCTGCACAACCTCTTGGTCAACACCATCCTCCTCATCTTCTTCTTCGCTACTAATAGAGTTCTCCTTCAGCTCCTCACCAAGAACCACTATTAATTCCTTCTTAATAAGGTCTAAGGGCACCTCATCTTCCAAAGATTCATATTTTGATTCCTCAAAGCTTTTCTTTTTACCTTTGGTAGATTGAACTGCCAATCTAGCCAACCTTCTCCTGCCTTTTCCACTACTTGAATCATCCATATTGCCTTGTTTTACCTCATCTCAGATGTCAATTGTGACTTTTTCACCATTCTCAGTTCAGTGCTTTCTTGGCTTTTTCTTTTTACACCTCAAGGGTTACTAGAAGGGTTGCCAGTACTTTTCTTTCCTTTAACAATTGAGACAGTGGGGCCCTCTTTTGTTAACAGGCCTTTAATGGAAGACTGTTTATTCATAGAGGGAACTCACCAGGTTTATTAGTTTGGGGGGAACAAATAGTTTGATGATTCTTAGCCGAGGAAAAACCCTCAACAATATTTTTACAAGGATTCTGATTTGGGTGAGGGTCAAACTATTTGTTCTAGGCTTAAATAGCTTGGGGTTCAATACCATTGAAGGGCCAATTAGGAGCGTACTAGAAGAAACATAATTATAAAGTCTTTTAATAAGGCCCTGGTGAAGGTGTTGTGAAGCCTCTTTGGCCTTATACTACTTCAGAGAAGAAAGCAAAAAAAATGGAATATTCATCTTTCATTCCTCATAATGTGGTTAAGAAAAGGAAAATGATACCCATGGATAGTAGTATACCTTCCCTCCAAAGTGAGTTATTTCATAATATTCACATTGATCACCCCATAAGGAGTCAAGAGCCTTTTTCTATCATCTCTATTTTTGCAGTGTTGAATCTTCTCCTCCCCTTCGAGGAAACTATCAATAAATCTTTGATAGTTTCCATCACTAATTTTCACCACTTTCAAACCACTGCAATCCAAACCAGTTGCCTCTGCTATCAACTTAGGAGTCACCACAAACATTATACTTCCAATTTTAACTCTGTCTTCATTCCAAGAATTGTAGAATTTCATAGTAATATCATCATTGTAACTCTTCATCACCATGAAGAAGGGGGGCATACCAGCATTTTCAAAGAGCCTCCAAATCTCAATATTTTAGTATAATGGCATGCAGGAAAGAGGCTCATACCACTTCCTTGGACACCCCATGATTTTAGTATGATTGCAAGAAGAAATTAACTTTTTTCCTTTAACAATGACAATGTTAGTGAGAAAGGGGTTAACACTCCACTAAATTATATAATAGTACTTATAGCCACTTAGAGAAAATTTAGAGGCTCACACATCCACTAAAATACCCATGCCAAAATCACCACTGTTCTATAAAGATCCACTAAAAATATCAATTATGATCTTTATATGGTTTGAGGCCAGATGTATCTTAGGCTAGATATCCATGATCTTAGGCCAGCACCCAAAATTTGTGTGACTGAAGTCACCCATATTAATAATGATTAAGGATATTATATCCATTTTTACCTCGAGGGCCTTTTGAAATAACCTCTAACAGAAGGAGGCCTTGAACACACATGGGAAGCCTTTAAAGAAGTACTTCACAATCCCAAAAAAATGAGCAAATAAAATCTCATAGCCTTAGTGACAAAAATAAAAGGTCTTGTCAAAATGAAACCTTGCATAATAAAAAATCATATTTAAATAATGACCCTTAAGGGAATTAATTTTATAAGGGTTAATCTCATAAAAACTTAGCTTTTAATTATTTCTTGTCTTTTCAAAGATCACAGGATTAATGAGTGCATTTTTATTAGGGGGAATCTTTCCCTTTTTGCAATCCTTCCTCATCATTTGAGACTTATTTATCCAAAACATCATGTAAAAATACATGATTAAATTTCCTATACAAGCTAACCTTAGCACAAGCACTTTGTTGGCCACCATTATATCTCTTTGTTTACATGTCAACATTTGAGCTAGAAATTTTTAATTCAAAAAATTGTGGTAAAAGCTAAAATTTGACCACACCCCCGGACTAGTATTCATCCCCTTGGCTTGTATCATTTGAGATGAAATTTCCATCAAAAGATCCATAGAAACCCATTCTTTTATTCAAAGCAGTATTGGAGTCACCAAAAAAGTAACCCTTCTACTTTTTCTGACTCATTCGAGCCCTCATTGTTATTTTTGCTTAATGTTGCCTTGATTTAATGTTGCAATGTGGATAACACATTCACATTAGGTCTAGGGACCTTGTGAACTAAAAGGATTTAAATGGTACCTTACCTAAGAGTTTTAAAGTGTTGTAACACACTTTCACACTTTTCTAAGGTCTTGTTAATGTATTTCAATTAAATAACCTCTTTTCATCATTTACCAAGCCTTATTTCAAAGTGTTGTAACACACTTTCACACTTTTCTAGGTTTGTCATTAATAATTGGGCTTTCTTATTCTTTAATTAGCCTCATTTTGCATCCACATGCCTTATTTATGTGTGTTTTCAAGAATAATCCTAATACATATCATTTAAGACATCAAAATCTTGAAATCTACCTCAAATTCCTAAGGTGGGACTCATTCGCCATTTTGGGTGAATGAGTGCCCTTAGGCGGGACCCATTCACCCAAGGTGGTGAATGAGTCCCCTTTAGCTTAAAATTCAAATTTAATTTAAATTTCTAGCAGGTTTTTATTTCCCAAGATCTAAGGTTAGCCTGTAGTGTTGTAATTTCAAGAATTATTACATAATTGAGTATAAATACAAGGTTCTTTCTCTCATTTTTTATACATAGAATTCAAGTATTCATGCATATAGTTCACAAGAGAATTTGAGCATTCTTCAAGTGTCAATCATCATGTCAAAGATTATTTACATCATGTTGTTTTAGAGCTAACAATTTTGATGTAGGTTTGTGTGATTCAAGCAAGCATTGCATTAAAGATCTATCAATTTCAAGCTAGATTCCAAGTCTACATCCATTGGAGCCATTACTTACATGTTTGTAGCACCTTATTGCTAGGGTTTGGTGAGTTGCTACATTATTTCTTGTTCATTCATCATTCTCTATTTTATTTCATTCTATCTCAAGGTTTTAATTACCAACAAAAGGATTTGACCAAGGAAAACCCCTATTCACTAACCCCACAGAATTTTTCCCTCTTCTTATGTGTGATTTATAGGGCTAGGTTGCAGATTTACCAAGAAGAAAAAGTGGAGAAACTTGTCAAAGTTTTCAAAGTTGTAAAAAATCCTTAAAGAAGCTTAGAGAAGGTCTACTGGCTGAATTGTGCAATTTCAAGCCCAGATCTGAATCAAGAATAGAAAAGAAAACTAAGAGCTATGGAATCTAGTTTTGGATTTCCAAAAATCTAGAAATGGACTAATTCACCACTATTGGTGAATGAGTCCCATTGTATCTGTCTGTCAAGGATTTTTGCATATCTGAGTACCCATTTGTCAAAAACCTATTTCGACATAACTTACCTGAAACTAGACTGATTCACACAGCTTGGCATATGAGTCACAGTTAGCATAAACAGTAGATTTTTCAGGATTCCAAACCCTTATCTTGCCTTCTTTAGTTTCCTAGGTGCACATTTCTAGTTTCATATTTTTATGTTACATTTTACTTACATTTCTAGTTCATTTTACATATCACACTAGTTTTTCCAAGTTTACACTTGGTGGTGAACCCTTTTTGTTATATTCAACCCCTATGTCAACCCTATTGTTAGATGTCAATCTCCTTTGCATTCAAAGCTCGAGGGTTATCCTTGGGTGGAACCTTTGTGGAGTGGGAATAACTCTAAATTATAAACCTAAAACCCATCTCTCCCACCCTATTCCATTTTTATAGGTTCCAAGTATATTTTCAAATTCCCAAAAAAATCATTGAAAATTAGAAAGGCCCATGTTTGAGACTGAGTCAATAGCTTTGTTTCCTTCTCTATAGATATGCTTTAAAGAATACTGATCGAAATAATTGATCACTCTTTTTGAGTCTTGGATCAAGTTCCTATCTTACAAGGGGGCTCAGCCTAGCCACTAAGAGATCAATAATCAATTTTGAGTCCCCCTTAATTATGGCCTTGGTAAATCCAAGCTCTTTTAATCACTTTATACCTCCAAACAGCAGTGACCTTCGCTTCAACACTAGTAGCTATTCCTAGGAACTTAGCATAAGCTTCTATGCATCTCCCTCTATGATCTTTTATCATACCCCCTACTGCAAAAAACCCTAGGTCACCTTTAGAACAACCATCAAAGTTTAATTTTACCCAATCACCTGACGGAGGATCCCACATAGTCAATTTTCTATTTGGGATGTTAGCCCAATTAACATTAGTCAGATCATGATTTAATCCCCATAGCTACTTTATTATCAAGTCCTCATAATTTGGCATAAATTTTGGGAAACCAAAACCTTTTGAGTTCAATTTTTCCATGATTTTATGTTTAATGCTAGATAAAAAACCTCACCACTACTCCTTTAATGCTCCCTAAATATTATATTGTTTCTCTCTTTCCACAAGTGTTAGGAAACAAAGGAAGGAACTTGTTGCCATAATTCATTAATGATAGGATGAAAAAGGGGCGAGAACCCCATTGGGTGATAAGGTATTTCAAATCACCCAAAAAAACCCAATCAGTCAGAAGATTCTAAAGAAACAAAGACCAAACTTCTCTAGCAAAAGAGATATGAAGAAGCAAATGAGAAATAGATTCTTTAGCAACCAAATAGAGAGAGAATTTGTTAACAAATTGAAATCCTCTCCTATTAAGGACATCAATAGTAAGGATTCTACTGTGCATTATAGCCCACCAAAAAAATTAACTTTCAAAACTAACTTGTCATTCCAAATCATACTAGAATTGAAATTTTGATCATTGGAAGGAGCATCTTCCAATATATTATAAGTTTCTTTGATAGAAAAAGTTCCTAAGGGATTATCACCCTAGATCCAATCATCTTCACCTCTTTCAAGGGTCAAACAATAGTCTCTAATTAGAGAATAAAGAGAGGAAAATGGCTTAGGACAAGCCAACACATTGCTCCCTCTTCTTATCCTCATATTTAAGACATCTTGTTCAAAGTTTCTCCATCTAGGGATTTCTTCAAACTAGTGAACATAACCATAAATATTAGTTTCATATAATATTGTGAGGTATTGTCTTATATGATTTAATTGTGCCATTGAATCCAAGGCATGATCGCTTCCCCAAGATTCTTCCCAAAATTTGATAGACCTCCCATTCCCCACTCTCCTTCTAACCCCTTGCTGCAGTATACTTCTTTTAAGAATATTGTTCCAAAACATTGATCCTTTAGGCCAATCTTGAGAGTACAACAAGCAACCAGGGGGATCATTCCCTATATCCCTAACACTAAGAATACTTTCCCAATCTTTCCTTCCTTGAATTATATGCCAACCCATTTTTATTATCAAATCCTTTTTAAACATCTTTATTCTTCAAATCCCGAGCCCCCAAATATTTTTTAGGGAACAAACTTTATCCCAATTGACGAGAGTAATTCTTGATCTTTCTTTAGTCCTAGTCCATAGGAAATCCCTCTATATTTTCTTAATCTTTCTCATAATGAAAGTTGTCATCTTCAAAAGGGATAAGTAAGAAGCCAAAATATTTTGGAGAGAAGACTTCAAAAGCTAGACCTTACTCGCTTGACTAGGCAATTTTCCTTTCTAGCTAGTCATCTTCCTTTGGATTCTCTTAATGATGTTCCAAAAGGAATTAGTCAATTTTTTTGTGCTTAGAGGTAAATAAAGGTAAAAATCATGGATACCACCCTCCTAGTATCCCAGGATTCTTAGAACCCTTCCTTTACATGTTGACTAGTATTAAAAAGTACAATTTACTCTTGTTATAGTTGATGTACTCACCAAAAGCTTCAACATACTCATTTAGGACTGCCTTCCATTTTTCTACTTCCACAATAGAAGCAGCACCAAACAAAATCATTTCATCAAAAAATTATTGGTGAGAAGCCATAGCTAGGGACGAAGTGGCACAAATCTCATGAAGACAACCATGATCATGATTTTTTAGAGATTCCAACCCAAGGCTTCGATAACAATTATAAAGAGGTATGGGGAAAGGGGGTCAACTTGTCTCAAACCCTCACCACAAGAAAAATAGCCTGTAGGAACACCATTAAGAAGGACATAGTAATTGGTGGTAGTAATACATTCCTTGATTAATCTCAAAAATTTCCCATTGATTCCAATATTTCCTAAAATAGCAAATAAAAAGCTCCAAGAAACCCTATCTAAGCTTTTGATATATCCAATTTAAGAACCATACTCAGATTCTTAGAATGCTCCATAGAGTGTATAAACTCATGGGAGACAACAGCTGCATCCACAATCTGTCTTCCAACCACAAAACCCTTCTAAATTCTAAAAATCATTTTATACAATAGGGTCTTTAGCCTATTGACAATAATTTTAGAAAAAAATTATGAATCGTGTTACAAATACTAATAGGGTGGTAATTAAACATGTAAATGTCATCATCCTTCTTAGGAACAAGGAAAATGTAAGTAGAATTAAGCTGATGAAGAAGTCGGCCTACTCTAAAACATTCCCTGGAAGTAAGAAGATCTTGGGAGATGATTTCCCAAAAGTCCTGAAAAATGGTCAAGGGAAAACCATCTGAACCAAGGGCTTTAAAACCACCAAAAGATAAAATTGCAGATTTAATCTCTTACAAAGAAACCTTGTTTCCCAAGAACTTCAAATCTTCCTCATGCACCACCCTCGGGATAATTTCCAGAAGGGAATCTAATCCAAAATGAGGGGGGTCATGATTCCTTATAGCATTTTTGAAGGAGATAGCCTCGACCTCAGCTTCCAAGTCTTCATCCTTTGTAAGAAGATCGTCATTATCTCTAACTAGAGAGGAGATCATGTTTCTTAGATTCTATGCTTTAGGGTAGATTGGTGGAAAAAATATATATTCCTATCTCCTTCTTGCAGCCATTACACCCTATATTTTTGTTTCCAAAAAATCTCCTCTTTCCTAGCTGTAAGAAAGCATTCATTTCTTAGTTTTCTTTCTCTAGAAAATTTTTATTCATTAATGACCCCCATTTCCGTCTTCTCTTGAATAGACTTGATGTTCAAAAGGACATTATTCTTTGTTTGAAATATATTTCTAAAAGTAATCCTATTCCATCCTTGAACATTAAATCGTATTCTCTTGAGTTTTTATCCCACTCAAAACATGGAGTCCCTTGGCAAGGAAGGTTCAACCATTTTTGAATCAACTCTTTGAAATCTAGGTAAAGATTCCACATTACCTCATATCTAATGAGATAGGGACCAAACTTTCATATTTCCTCCTAGTTCAAGACCAGAGCACTATGATCAAAAGTAGATCTAGGAAGAGAAGATAGCTATAATTTAGCTAAAATATCCCAAACACTAGAGATCATAACTCCATCCATTTTAACCTAAAAATGATCTTGTCCAAGATGCTTGTTCGACCAAGTAAATTTAGAGCATGAGAGCTCTAGATCTAGAAGACCTTGAGTGGAGATAAAATTAGAAAAGTCCAACATACTATCAAAGAAATCATCAAGCCCACCAAGCTTCTTTGAAAGGTAAAGGGGGTATTAAAATCCCTAGCAAGCATCCACTTCACATTCTAATTGTTACAAAGGAGCACCAACATGGAATCCCATAGAAGATTTCTAGCAGTTGTAGTATTAGGGGCATAGACATTAATAAGGTTCCACTTCTCACCAGTTCTTCCATCTTCAAATGCTATGTCTAAGAAATTATGATTACTATAGCCTCTCTGACCAGACAACCTATCTAGGTTTCAAAGGGTAGAAATCCCTCCAAATGCTCCCTCAACATCACATAAATAATACACTTCCCTTGTCCAAAAATTTTTAATCAATTTATCAAAATTGACCTTCTACATTTTAGTTTCTTGAATTAAGAGAATATCAATTTTTAGATCAATAATAGAGCACTTAAAAATATGTTATTTAAGAGGAATATTCAATCACATAATATTCCACAACAAGATCTTCATTAAAGTTAAGAAAAAAGCTAGAAAAATACTTTTTTTTGCCCAAGGGGAGAAGACTCCCCAATAATTTTTTTATATTTAGAAACATTAGAGAGACCCTCTAGGGTTCTCTATTTCCACGAAGAAATATCTATGGTTGCTTCCCTCAATTTGGCATCCTTATTGTTTGTTCTACCAACTTTTGAATCATTCCCAACATCCATTTTTTTCTTTTTCTTGGATTTACCACTCACTTGAGTCTAAGGGTCCTCACTAACTTCATTCTTTAAGGGAGAAGAAAGGGCTAGCTCAATGATCTCAAAATTTCCAATGATTCTTGCATTTTCATTTGTAAAGCATCCTCAGGAACAGAGTCCTCTTTTTTCAAGGAAACACACAAGTTTAAACCTTTTTCCGACTCTAGGAATTTTGAGGAAGGATGGGGAGCCCCATCGTTAGCTATGACAAACCCATAATTGTCAAGACTCATGGGTAGGGGAAGGGAGATGAGCTCATTCAAGAAAGGATCTACCCCAGTTGAATATTTTCTCTCCTCCATATTCACACATGATACATCATCATCTAACACTTTAGACTTCAGGGGAGATGCTCCTTTAATAGGAGTTTTCTTTTATCCCTCACGGGTCATAGGGGAGGAAAAAACAACTTTATCTTTAAGAAAAAGGTTGTTTCTTACACTCATTACTAAGATGCCCAAACTTTTGGCAAAGTTGGCAGAATAACCTAGCATTCTCATATTCCAACACTTGAGACCAAGAACCAAACTTGGATTTAAAAGTGATAGAAGAAGGAAGGACACTATTAATAGCAACATTTACATAGATCTTAGCAAAGAAAACCCTATACCTTTGAGAAGTTACTTTTTCCACTGCTAGAAGACTACTAAAAGAGTTAGAAATCCCTTGAAACACCTTATGGTTCTAAATATCAAGAGATAACCCAAGAAGTCTAACCCAAGTTGGAGAAACAAATCCCAAATCAGTAGATAGATCCAAACCTAGCTTCCATTTACACAAATCCAAATAATTCTTTAATTTCTTATCAAACACCCAAGGGCCACACGTCAGGACAAATATTAAATCTTCCTAATTTTTAAAGCTAAAAAGGAAGAGACCATTTTACATGGCACTCACACAAACCTCTCCTTGAAGGGTCCAAGCAGAGTCCATCCACTTACGTACCTAGTATATATTAGGTTTGAAGCCCAAAAATCTCCCCACCAATGACATTTGGAGATTTACAATAGCTTCATCCAAGATTTCATCCAGAATAAGCACCTCCAGAACATTCAAAAAACAACACTCCTTTGACTCAAAGGAGGAAAAAATATTCATTTTTGATATGGACCCTTTTCCCACTAGTTTGTATGCATACGACACTTGATTCGCTTTCTAAAAAGGAGAACCTCCCAAATGATGAAGACTAACAATACCACCATCCCAAGACAAAACATCCACCGCAAAAAATTTTGACCTTGAGGAACTAGCAACCGGAGTCGAAGTGCCAACAATGAAACATGTCAAAGAGGGAAAATTTTTGGAAGGGGGCAACAACTGGGGGGGGCCACCTAGCTTCACCATGGCCAACCCAACATAATAGAAATTTGAAATTTAGAAGGTGTGCATAGCACAAAGCTCAAGTATACATACAAATTGGGAATGAATTAGGCCATCATATGTTATTAATTACCTCCTAAATAAATTTTAAAAATAGGATATGTAAAATGAAAAGTTTCCTATCAATTAATTATTATTAGGGGGTTGAAACAACCAATAATTAACCTAGAACAATAGTTCATCAAATTATGGCTACAAAACTAGATTTCACATCACATTAACAATTATTTGTTTTTCAAAGGTAGACATACCACATCTCATTCGCGATCATAAAATTCATACTATGATCTCATACCACATTTTCTCTTTACACACTTTGGTTGCATAAGAGGGCTACACTAACAAATTCCACATTAAGATCACATTATACACCAAGTATGTATAGTAGCTTTTATTTCATCAATTTGTTTAAGTTTTATTCCACATAAATATTTTATATGAAACCATTCTCCATATAAAAACCACAAAATAAATTTTATTATCATCATAACTATAGCTTGCATTGTTTTATATAGTCATAGTTCTATCTGCCAATACTCTTTTTGAAGATGGTTGACAAGTGTTAAATTTTACACTAACATTAATGATGGAGTGCAAAATAAATAATAATAACTTTTAATTTTTCCCCTTACACATGGATCCATATACTTATTTTCCACTTATACATGGATCCATATAAATGTAGCATCTTCATGCCATAGATTAATGGGATATAAGAAAATGGCTTAGGACAAAATCATTCCATTAGCACGGTTTATGGACCTAGGAAAGATGGCATGGATTAAGGTGATTTAAGAAAATTGCTTAAGGCATGTCCTAAGAGGATGTAGATGGTACAACTTGAAATCTAATCATTAATCCCTTATGCCACTAATAATAGTCAAATTGATCATTCACATTTGATCAATTTATATAATGTTAGATGCTTGAAGCTTTTACAAACTTATTAAAAATCTATATATTAAAATTGGTCATCTTAGGACAAAATCATTCCATTAAAGATTGGTTTATGGACCTAGAAAAGATGACATGTGGATTAAGGGGATTTAAGAAAATAGGATTTAAGGGGAAACTTCACTATTCATTGTAAAAACTTTAAAGTACATCAAGCCACAAAATTTTACATGCCTTAGACATAAATTATCCTTACACATTTTTTCATTTGTATCATTAGGTCATTTATATCATGGATTGAGGGTATTTTTAAGAAAATGGCTTAAGGGGATTAAATTTACCTAGAAATTTATCTTTTTTGTGTATGTTTTAAGCTTTTTTTAGTATTTGCATGTATTAAAATTTCATACTTAGATCTTTAATTTTGAAATTTGTATGTATGCTCAAGTTGAATTATGTACGTATGTGTATGTATCCTAATCTTTCTTTTAAACAATCATGTATGTTTAAGTTAAATATTTCTTGTAATTTCTCAACATGTATAATATATCTAGTTTTTAATTTATGTTTATTTTTAATATAATTTATATAGAGATTCTTGAAAGTTAATTTTGTACTTGTTTGTATATTTATATATATATATATAGGTTCACTTTTATATCATGGATAACTTTGATATTGAATATTTTCTCAATCCCCCACCTCCACCTCCTTCACCTCAAAACCCTCCACCTCCACCCCCTCCACCTCAAAACCCCCTCCCTCTACCCCTAGGATCTGATGAGGCTCACTTATGAGCTCAAATAAATGACAACATCAGATCCATTCAATTAAAAATTAATGCAATTTAAATTAAGCATTCATGCCACCCCACCTAATGTGTTTTGCATCTTCAATACAAAAAATTGTAGATGTTGTCAGGTCCATTGATGTGGACTTAGAAAGTTATCAAGTATGGAGAGAGGAGAGGAGATTGTTTTATTCTGATGGACCCTCTTATAGGGAGATCCTTGGCCTTAAAATCATAAAATCCCATTTAGCTCCACATTTTATCAACCCCATCACCAATCAACCAATTATCACAAACAAAAAAAGAATATCAATTAGGTGGTGTAGACATCCACAAATGGCCACCAATTTTTGAGATCAGTGGTGGATGGTATTTGATCATCCACCACATGCTAATTGTGAGGTTCCTCTCTATTTTTTTAGAAAATTATATGTAGAGTTTTTGTTTTGTAGGAAACCCAACTATTTTAATTTTAGATCATTCTAGGGTATTGGTGGTGGCATGCCACAATAGAGGTTAGGGGCATGAGTTGATCCCCAATGACTTGTGTCTGCTAAACCTCTTGTTAACCCTCCTTTCTCTACCATTCCTACACCCATCTTGCATCGGGTGATGGTATCCACACTAGGAGCCTTGAGTGTGCTTTAAGCCAACCTCAATGAGTAGACTTCTAAGATGGTAGTTGAGTTTAGCAAGCGAGACAATGGAGAAGTTGATGGTGGATCTAGTTCTAGTCCCACTCCACCTTCGTTGATACCTCATTTGTGTACAAGTTGTAATAAATTATGTTATGGACTTGATCAAGCTACATCCACTTCAACTACACATGAAGCATTTGATGATATCAGTTCATATGTTTATTTTATATGTGTTGATGATCACCCTACATATCATCCAACATAGGTATATATACATACATGTTGAATTTATAACAATTTTAAGCACATGTTTTTAATGAACATATATCAAAAAAACTATAATATTTTAACAATCAAATTGTTTGGTGTAGAATGTGCAGGATCATCGCTGTGACCCTTAAGTGCAAAACATTAAAAGTCGTGTTAGGCAATTTGACATAAATATTTTGAATAAGTTATCTATTATTATTTCAAAAATATGTAAGAATAGAATTTGTAGAAAATTGAATGTAGTTTCTAAAATACTAGGTTTATTTAAAATAAATAAAATCTATTTGGTGAAAATTTGAAATTTCAATGCAGTTTAAATTTCGGGAAAAATAGAAGTAGGTGTCTCTAACCACCCTAACCATAATAAAATGATAATATTTTGTTGTAATATTTTATATATAAGTAGAGGACTCATGTCTGGATGTGATGCATATTTTTGTAATTTTTTCCAAGTAAATAATTAATTATGATTTTTTATTACAACTTTTAGAAAATATAAAACTCGTCACTCGACCACTTAACTTGGTCAAACTTCATGAAATTTAATTTTATTTTTAATCCTATAGTATGTGAAGCATAGAATGTGGCCGCATGTTTTGGATTCAAAAATATATTCGTTTAGAAAGTTATAGATGTTTTCAATCAGCCTATCGGATCGGGGACTTTAGTCATAATTCTAATAGAAATGAATAATAATTATTTATTAAATTCAAATTAAATCATAATTTATATTTTGAGCTTAGAATCTCCTCTAAAACCCTTTTCATTTCATTAATTTTGGGTGAAAAAAAGTTTCATCCCACATACCCCATAATATTGCCACTTTTGGCGTGATCCACACTCATCAACATAGATGATTGCCACAAGGACATCAACTTCTTTTGGCTGATTTTTCTTTTGTGTTGACACCTATGTAAATTGGCCAACTATTTGGGGTATTTTAATTAATTTTGTAAATATATATTAAATAATTTTAACTTGATTTTAATTTGTAATCCATTCTTGAACATGTGTTAAATATTTATGTTGGTTTATGGAAGTCATCCAACTTTCACATCAAATCCACCAAAGGGTGTTTCGAGTGCTCCTCCATTGTCGAGTGTCTCACATGAGCCACTTGTATGCATACTGTTTTAAAAAACTATACTTAGAATTTTTCATTTTGAATTTAGTATATCAAACCGCATGCACTTATATTAATAATATATGCCTAAGTAGGTTGAAATGACCATGAGGATGGGTATTGCACACTCGATTGATCCAAGATAATTTTAGGAGTCAGTTGCATTTTAGGTTGTTTAAAAAATTATGTGTGCACAATTTGTAGGTCTTTTAAATAGATTAAAATAAAAATTGGGTAAACAAGTGAATATATATGTTTTAACCTAATTTGTACACATGTACTTTATTTGACCTTGTAGGACCTTCTTAGTGACACTTTTCATCATGATGATGCCATACCACCTACAACAACACATGTAGAGTAGGATGACAGAGGAGATGAGTAGCCTCATATAGTAATTTAAAATTTTATTATATTTAAAGTTAAGTAAATTATACACTGTGAATGACTTAAAGTAACTTTCAATTGAATATATGTTCATGTGTTAAATTATTTTTCTTCTATAGCATGAGATAGGTCATATAGCAAAGCATGCAGAGTAGGTTATCTGAGGAGATGAGCAACCTCATATGTAATGATTTTATAAATAAATTGAATTAAATCATTTTTAATCATTTTAATTATGTTTTCAAGTTTCTTTCTCTTGTATAGGATAATTCAGATCATCCTAGTCCACATGGAGTGAAGGTGTATCTTGATTATAGGGATGATAAGAGTAAGATGTGTGTGTGTACATTTCATGTCTTAGTACATTCCACATACTCTATATATGTTTTATTACATTACATGTACTATTTATACATGTTTCAGTATTTTAGTATTTAATGTATTAGATGAGGAGGATAAACTATAAATATTATATAATTCTCAAATGATATGGACATGAAAATAAATTATGATAAAAATAAATGAAGATTTAATTATTTTTATATCGAAAAGGAGAAAGGGTGGAGATAAATTAGTTCCTTTTGTAAGGAATAATTATTTAAGGTTCCAAAGAAGTAGAAATTATCTTAGAGTATGAATTTAATAACTAATAGCAACTAGGATACTTGTATCGTAAAATTGACACCTTAACAAAAGATATTGATATTCTAGTGTAAAAATAACTTGTAAGTGACTAGAAAAATTACAAATGTAGTAGAAAAGAGTATAAAGGATTTATTTATTATTGTGGAAGCTTTCCATAGTTAAATTTATTAGATAAAGGAGATCTTTCATTTAATAATTTTAGAAAGTAAAATAATTTTAAGTATTGAAAGAAATTTTGAAGATAATAACAAAATTGCTAGATTTAATGGGTTTTGACACCAAATCATTTTATTGTATCAAATTTAGAATTAATTTTTGCAAGGATGGGGCTTATTAATGAAACAATATATATTAATTGATGACTTAAGAATAGATAAGATCAATCTAGGTCTTATTAATGACAATATACATTAATTGATGGTTTTTTATAATTTTATAAATATATTTTTCCACCAATTTTTTGCATAATAAAATATATGTAATAACTATATTACACATGAATCTTCTAATAAATTTTTAACTATTTTTAAAAAACATGTTGAGTTTTTTAAAAAAGTGGAACTAAAAAATCACTCTAGGGCTAGGCTTGTGCTTAAATCAAGAAAAGAAAGTATTAATTGATGTAATTAAAGAATAATTTAATCTAATGGGGCAACCTTTAAAGAATATAAAGATTAATTTGGATGAAGAGTTTATTATCAATTTAAATAGGGTAAATAATTAAAGATCGTGTAGGTTTGAGTCATTATCAAACCCTTAAAATTAATTTATGTATTAATTATTTATAATATTATTATTTAAATAGAGGAAGTTAAGTGGAAAATAAATACATGATTAAAAGCACTTTCAAATATAATTTTTCTATATTTTTTTATAAAAGGTTAAGAAAATATTAGAAAGATATTTTATGAATATTTTTTTTTAATATGAATCTCTATGAATAAATAAAAATTGTCTTCTATAATTTGTATGAATTCATTGGATTAAAATAATGGCATGAATATTTTTTGATTAATTCACATGTACATGTATATTTTTTGTTTACAAAGCTTACAAATATAACTTGGACACATTTGTGATAGTTATATTTATAAATATTTTTGTAACATAATCATTTAATTATAACATAAGTATATTTGTATTTGCAAATACTAAAATTTAAAAATGGATTGTAATTGTTTTCGTTATCCTTTATATCTTTTGATTTTACTTATAAGTTACTAATTTAGATTTGGACTATATTTTTAATTTTTAAAATTGAATAATATATACGTAGCTAAGTCCACATCCATGTGATATGGTTTAATTTAGGGTCTCAAGTAACTTAGGGATGTGCATTTATTTGGATTCATAATGACTTCATTTCTTCCATCAATCAAATAGTGTATATAGTTATATATATTTATGATATGTGTACAAAGTAATATTTAATTAAAATATACAAATTATATATTTTTAATCTGTTATAATGAAAAAGTAGTGTTCAAATGTTGTCTTTTTCAAATTCTTAGATACACACTTTTATATAGATCTTATGATTAGAATTTAAAAAGAATCATTTTGTTAACTATTTTAATATCGATATTTAAATCAATATTAGTTTTATTATTTTTATTGATCTATTAATGGAACTTAAAATGATTTGAATAATTCTATAGTAAGTGTGAAAAAAAGAAAAAATCTCTATATCAATTATCATATTGCATGAGCTATCATCAAGCTGATCTAAAAATATATTATTATATTAATAATACAGTATAAAATGTGATTCAAAATATTAATATAAAAAATATCTATAAAATTACTAATAAAATATTCTCAATTATTTACATAAACTATAAAAATATTATATTATTAAGCTATCTATCAAATTGAGACACTGCCTAAAAGCCCACTGTCATTGAAGCAAATAATCATTTTGTTATAACTGAACTATCCACTTCTTTAATCTCTTGCTTTATCTACTAATAAACTTATACTTTTCCATGTTGCAAACTAGACTCTAATTGTTATTATTCTATGAATGGAAAATCCGTTTGCTCTACTCTCATTTTGTCTTTATACTACAAATCTTGCAACAGGGTAGATCAAAATAAAGAGAGAAAGAAACTCGATTGGAGCTTCTCATACATTGTCCATTATAATTTATATAGACCTATCTCAGATCACACATCTTCTTACAGAAGGTTCTGATAGTTATATCTTTTGTCATTACACCACCTCGTACACACAAGGTCACACCTTTTGTTATTTTAGAAGTTCATTTATGAATGCCAGAGACTTTGAGATTCATGTTTGAAGCATGCGACATAGATTTTATTTAGGCCAGGCAACGATCTCACTGGTGATTTCATTATTCTTATTACTATTACTTTATTTGGCGAGCATGCTTCCCATGTTCACCTCGTAGATGGGTTAAACTCTAATAGTGGTTGGCAAAGGGATAGGTTTCATAGCGCAGGGTGCAGCTGCCCATGAACACCTGAACGCCCACTCTTTCGCTGCAGCAGTTGAAGAGCTCTTCAATACCCTTGGAGAGGCAGGCGGCGCAGTCTTTTCGTGACATATCTCGCCAGCACATCTCCATGCCATAGATGGTCACATTGGAAGAAACAACAGACGACCCCAAGGCGAACTTGATAGGACTGGCGGGGCTTTTGGTCGACAGATCCGCCCACAGATCCCTAACGACAGTATTAAAGTGGGTGTCCGTGTTCTTATTGACGTTGTAGAGGCCATACCAGAAGTTGGTATCCAAATCCGAGAGAAAGGTGTAATTCTCGTAGCGAAGGAAGCAATGCTCCAGCTGGACACGGGCGCCAATGGCGTTGGGGCAGTCGCGGTGCACGACCTTCACTACCTCCGCTGAGCACGCCCGGCAGTCGGCGGGAGACAAATCTCCTCTGCACTGGAGGCGCCCCGACAACTGGTTCGGCGTCTCCTGCCCATAAACAGAAGCGGCGAAGCCCACGTCCGCTGCTTTCTCTGTCAGAGATTTTAAGAGCGCCTCCAGGTTGCTATCAAACTGGGAGCCGTTGGAGTACTTCACCACATTACATGCTGCGTATATCTGGCCTTCCTCCGACGAGGACTGAATCCGCGTAACAGTCCACAACAGTAGCAAAGCCGCCAGATATAGCGGCACTCTCCTTGATGAACTCGCTGCGAAATACATTTCGGCAGTTTACAGAAGAGAAGAAGATGTGGTTCAACACTACAAGCAATTCAGCTTATAAATAGATGGGAAACGAGTGGTGTGTGACCTGGCTCTAAGTGCGGGGGCACTGCCATCTCAGTGGGATTTGCCCAACATTTTCCACAATCAAAAGAGCGAGGGAATC
This sequence comes from Sequoia sempervirens, assembly GCA_007258455.2. Classification (NCBI taxonomy): domain Eukaryota; kingdom Viridiplantae; phylum Streptophyta; class Pinopsida; order Cupressales; family Cupressaceae; genus Sequoia; species Sequoia sempervirens. Next base: position 51,906,280 of record VDFB02252616.1, read on the forward strand.
TTAAAAGTCTAATTACGGGTCAAACTCGCTGATTGATTCAACTTGATCAGGATCAGCATGGTTGGCAGATTACTTATATTTTTCTACTATCACTCAAAATATCACATTTTTGTCCGCGCTCATCTCATATCAAGCGAACAATGTCAAAAACGTCGCATGCGCCACACCTCGTTTCTAGAGTCAACAAACGCGGTATCCTCAGCTACAAGACAAAAACATCATAGCATAAGATAAACAATTTGAGCCAAAACAACTTTGCGCTAATGGTTAGTTTTTCATCGGTTCTACTAGTCTGAAATATTCTAGAAAAAAAATTTAAAAAATTTAAAACAATAATAGCTGTTATTAAAGTCTAAAGGATAAAAATTGATGGAGGTTTTTCACAAACCTACCACTTCTAAAAATCAAAGAAATCCATAAAATCAACAAAATAGAAAATCTTTATGAAAAAGATGAAAGTGATCAAAACCAAAGCATTGTGAAGGAGTTGAAGAAATTGCAAAGATTGTGTAGAAGATAGGAACTCTCAATCTATAAAATTCCAAATGACATTAACATCAAAGACCCATTTAGCTAAACAATTTGCAATAGCATTCCATTCTCTAATGATATGAAAAAGGAGATAGAATCAAAGTTTAGCAAAATGTGAATAATTTTCTCCACAAAAGATGTCAAGCTCCAAGAAGATTCATGAGACCTTCCATTATTCAAAGTGAAAAAACTATAAAATTTGTCTCACATATGATCTTTTTCCAACCTAGTTCACATGTTTTCTCTAAACCCACAAGGATGGCTTGAGCCTCAATCTAATTACTAGAACCATATCCAATAGTAGAAAAAATGAAGTGAACTAAACCAAATTTATCTCACCCAACTCCACTAATCCCACAATACCTAGATTGTCATTACAAGAAACATCAATTCTAATTTTGAAAAAAACCAAAAGAAGAGGGGATCATTTACCTACTTTTTTAATCTTATCAGAAGGTTTGATCATAAAATGAAAAAGAGTAGACCTAACCAAATGATCCAAATCTCACTTGTAATTTTGATATCCCAAGAAGTTAAAACTTCATCAATAGAATACTTAGCCACCAAAGTTATTTATATCGAGTAACTTTAAAAAATATAATGATATGTTTCTAACCGAACTTTCCAAAGCATAAAGATATGACCAATATCCTAGCCTAACAAAAATAAATAGGTAAAAGTAAAAGAATGTCCCAGAATGGACAAAAAATCAAACAAAGAAACTAGACCCTTAACTGTCTCCACCTACTCTCAACAAAGAGGCTAGTTCCACCTATACCTCCACTATCTCCAAAGACCCTCAACAAAAGAACACTTAAAGAAAAATATGATTCATGCACTCCTCATTAATCTCATAGTGAACAAATTTAGATGGACTTTAGAATCCTCTATTTTTTATCTTGTCCTAGGTAAGACATGTATTTTAACACATAAACCAAAAAAAGAAATTACATTTAGGCCAACAATACTTATTCCAAATATTTTTCCACTAAGAGAAATCTTTATACTCAAAAATTTGCATGCTCTAAAATCTTTAATATCCATGAGAATTTAAATAAACCCCATAAATATCATAGCTCAAGAAAGAGCATTAATTTCCTCCAATGAAAAAATGGGTGATCTACCAAAATAAAAGATAGGGGCACATGAGCATCAAGATATCCCCATAAAGGTCAATGCTTGGATCCTTCCAATGATTAATATGAGAATATACCACTAATATAGAATCTTTAAACTCTAACACTTTATACCAACCACCATCCAAAAATATTTTTCTCAAATAAAGAATGTGGAGAAAGAGTCTAAGAATTAGAGGGAGATAATCCCATGGATCCATTCAAAAAATAGTAGTGTGGCTCAAAAATACAATCTAGAGGAGGCCCTACTAAACAAGTGAAGCAACCTTGTTAATATTATTCCAAATCATAAAGTATTTCTAGTCATACTCATTCAAGGAACCTTTGTAACATTAATACATCATAAATATTTATAGTGAATAAGTTTGGCCCACAACTAATACTGCTACTTAGACCGTCTCCAATAAATTTGAGCAACCAAGGTTTCACTATTTAATTCAAAAATACTAAGACCAAGACCACAATTTTTTTTAAGCTTACAAAATTGGTATTGTCTATTCCATTTTTTAATCTCCACATTCCCTATGCAAAGAAATTTCCTAGAAAAATAATCAAACTCTTTTGGAAAAAAAAATATCAATAGAAAGAACCAAAACTTTATAAATATAAAGAGCTTACAAGACTAATTTGAAGAGTGTAAAGGGCCTAGAAAAAGAAAACCATCAAAAATACCAATGAGAGAGGTCCAAATTCTAAACTTGTCAAAAATCATCTTCCATTAAAGTCAATTAGAAAGACCCATTAACAAAGGAACGCCAATATAATCCAAGATAAGTTATCTACTATTGAACCACAAGATAAGAGAAAATAATTTTTGAATACCCAAAGGAGCATTAAATAAATAAATATTTAACATATCATCATTAAATATGAACTAACTAGAATCTACAAAAAACATATCCAAAGAACTCTTGAAATTGATAGCCTCTTGAATTTTAGCAACAACTATTAAGACAATATCATACACAATTTGAAGATAAGAATTAGATTCAAGGTCCCTAGCTACTTTCCATCCTTGAATACTTTAGTTAAATCTTTGATGAGTGAGGAATGTTCCCAAATCCTAAACCATATGAATGAAGAAATAAGGGGAGAGCAGATCACATTAACATAACCCTCTAGAATCCAAAAGATGATAATATGGGATTCTATTAATAAGAAAAAATAAGGAATAACGTGACACATAGCTCAAGACCCACTCAATCCATCTCGAACAAAAATAAAACAAATATTATGTTCCTACAACCTTTGACATGTCCATCTTGAAAAAGTGTAACTTTATTCTTAGAACACCACATAGAATAAATGGCTTTAAGATAATAAAAACGTTATCAAGAATTTGATGTCCCTTCACAAATCCCCTTGTTCAAATGATATCAAAGATTCCAAAATCAATTTAGATGATCAAAAATAATTTAGTGATGATATTATAAGAGATAATAGGGTGAAATAGATCAAAATAGATAGCCCCCACTTTCTTTGGAACCAAAGCTAGAAAAGTAGAATTATTTTTTTTAAGAATATGTTCATCAATAAGATATTGTTGCATAATATCTAGAAGATTATCCTATAATATGTCCTATAATTATTGATAGAACTCAATGGAAAAACCATCAAGATTATGAGACTTACCATTCTTTCTTTGAAAAATATTGTTTTTCAATTCTTTAAGAGTAATAGGCTACATAAGAAGACCTTTCATTTTTTAAGTAACCAAAAACAGGGTGCAACCTAAGATAACTTCTTCCTCCACCACAATTGAAGGACTATTTTCCTTAAACAAAGAAGGTAAATGATAAATAACTTCCCTATTAATCTCGTAATAGGAATAAAGATGAATACTTGAGAGGGTCATAGATGATATAACATTACTACTTATCCTTTCATTAAATGAATATTTTAAAGATGAGATATTCTAGTTCCCCTCTTGGATTCAATTGATTCTATATTTTTTATTTCAAAAAAAATATTATTAAAATTCTCATACATGAAGTTCTTTAGAAAGAAAAAACTCTTCCAAAAGTCTTTTCCTATCATGTAAAACTTTTTTATTTGAAAAGTAATAATATTCAATCTTTCTTGCATCTATTTCTTCTAAAAATATATATTACCAAAGCTAATATTATTCCCAAAAAATTTAATCACATTGGTGGCTTAGACCCAAAACATAGAGTGTAAAGGGTAACCCTATGAGCTATGTAATAATCAACAATGGCTATAAGCTGACCAAATAGATTTGGGTAGGGTATTGATGTGAAAGGATGAAAACAAGGGATGATGAAAATGGGTACATAAATATGGATGATAAAATGGGATCCTAATGGCTAGGGAGAGGGGGAAAATGAATAGAAAGCATCTAAGGAAAGTGTAAATAAAGATTCATTAGATGGACTGACTATAAAAAATTAAAATATAAAATAATAAAATCCAATGATACAAGGATTCAACAAATCTCCTCTAGAGCATTGACAAGAGAACACTTACTTAATGAAAGAAAAAACTTTAGAGTGTGAGCACTATGTGGAAATGGATTACAAGGATGAGTAAATTTAGGAGGAATAGGGGGTCTATTTATAATTTTTAAGGGAATTATAGGGTAAAGGAATGTGAGAAAAGAGGTTTAGGATCATTAATGAAGTGATTATTAATTTTAGTTTTAAATTTACTGAAATCATTTGTGTTACTTAAGGGGTATAAATGGGCATATAAATTACTAGAATACATAGATTGAATTTAATGCTAGAGATTCTAGTATTTATTGGGATGGAAAAGTGGATAAGTATAGACTTCTATGTGGTAGTTTCACATTATTTAGTTATCAAGGAACAAGATATTAGTGAAACAAGATATGCATAAGGGTTTTTTAAGTACAAAAGGGGTGAGAAAAAAATAAAATATTAAGAGGCTAAGGATAACATGGGTTGAATAAGGATAATATAATTCTTATACAGGAGTATAAACACATCAAAAGGGGGAACATAAAATACATAAGGCTAAATAAATATGTACAGGATTAGAAAAGATATGATTAAGAGCTAAAAATACATGTTAAAGGGGAAATATAACATGAGTGTAAAATATAATAAAATAAGTTAAAGGTTATGCAATCATTTTTATTACAGCTGAATTCCTACAAGGGATTCATTTACACTTTACCTTAAATATTGTCCTACAATGTTTAACTATTATATCCTTTTTTTAATAAAACGTATATCTCTTATATGGTGTATCGATAACTTCATCATTGGATGCACTTAAGGTTAAATAATTCTATTGAAAATCCCTCTACAAATAAAATATATATATTATTTAATCCCTTATGAGAAAAAAAGGTAAAGAGGAATAAATTTCTATTTCTATTTTTTCACCCAAATCCCTATCATTGAGGCCCAATCACCGCCCCATTTCACTATCATTCCCATAATACATAAGAAATTATATTAACAAAGTACTCTATTCACTTATTTTTTCTAATATTAAATACACACTTATTAACTCATATGAGATGGTATTTTCTATCTAGTGATGTCTCTAGGGCTATCATCCTATGCTAATTATCCTTGTAAAGAATAATAGTAGTACCTAAAATTAGGTCCTATAATAGAACCTATTAAATTGATTTTAGTTTTATCAAATGATAATTCAAATTTTATTTAATGTGAGTCTAGGACATGGTGCACAACCTACCTCAAGATTTTTTTTTCTACCAAGAAATCTAGTCCTTCAAATATATTTAGTTTTTATAGCATGTACACTAGGAAAAACAATAAAGTAGTAATGATATTTTTTTAAAATGTGTACTACATTGAGAATAATTTTTCTAAAACATTAAACCTCTTAGATTTTGTATTAGGAAAATTTAAACTAGTTAGGTTAATCCATAAAATTAATATTTTTTTATGTTTGGATGTTTATCATAATAAAGAAAGGACATGTAGCAATCTCAAGAGAACTTCTTTCTTAAAAATCTAGAAATAATTCAAATAAAATCAATAAGAAAGAATTTCTTCTTTATTATTACTAGGGATTTGAATGAATTTTTTCTTTATAGTAATTTAATAACAACACTACACAAGGGTTTTATGTCATTTAAGAAGTAAATATATGACGAATTGTATGTCACTCAAAACATTGTTGGACTCTCCTATTCTACCTAATGGCTTAGCTTGCTAGAATGATATGATTGTTGGTAGAAAAATCTTGGAACTAGGGATAGGATGACACATTAGAAGTGGCAATCAAGCCATATTTTGGGAGGATAGATGGATATTTAAGGAAGCCCTCATCAAAATTGAAATATTCAATAGATGGGTTGAGTTATGCAAAGCAACTTTTGGGGAGCTTGTCAAAGAAATTTGGTATGAAGGAGACTGGGTGGATTTATGTGTGATTAGTCAGGAGTTAGTTCAGCTTCAATCTTCCTTAAGGGTTGTCAGTATGGGACAGTTTCAACAGGATGATATTCTTGTTTGGATGGACAACCCTTCGGGTAACTACTCTATTTCTTCGGCTGTCCCTTTGCTATCCCTTTTTCAAGATCCCCCTCCCTTCTGGTCTAAAGCGTCGATAAAACACTTGACTCCTAAAGTCAATATCTTCTTCTAGATTATACTTCAGAATAAGGTGCTTATGGTGGATAATCTTTGTAAATAGGGATTTCAAATCCCCAATAGATGTTACTTGCAACTGTGAGGTGGAGTCAGCTAACCACTTGTTTCTCCATTGCTTGTTTGTTTCCATAGTCTGGAGAAAATTATTAGCCCTCTGGAATATCTCTTGGGCATTTCCCATGTCCATTGAATATTTCTTTACAATGGAAAGCTCCTACTAAAAATCCCTTCATTTGAAGGTTATGGGATTTTATGTTCCCTTAAATTGTTGTTTGGGGAGTGTGGAAAGAACATAATAACAGACTTTTTAGGGATAAGGAGATGTCGGAGAATAATGTTTTTGAAAAAAAAATTAGGCATATAAAGGAAAATTTCAATGTGATTTCCCTAAAAGCTCTTAATCTTGAAGTAGTGGTGTGTACTCCATATGATCTTATGATAGCAAAGGATTGGAATATTAAAATGGATGTTTCTTTTGCATCCAATCCAGCTAAGAAAAGTAGGGGGGTGCGTGTTGGACCTATCCTTCAAATGGTTGGTCTAAGGCCAATTTTGATGGTGCTACGAAGGGCAATCTAGGGATGGCCAGAAGTGGAGGCATGCTAAGGGACTCAAATTGTAATTTTATGGCAGTTGTGGCCATATCCCTAGGTCATCAAACCAACCATGTGGTGGAGGCTATAGGAGATTTTCAAGTTTTAAAGTTAGCCCATAATTTGAATATAAAAAAATTATGGCTTGAAGGGGATTTCAAAAACATCATTGACTATATCTTAGGTAGGAGCCCCCTTGGTTGATAAAGAATTGGATTGATGAAGAAAATTCTATTCTAGTCAAGTTCAATAAATTAAAAGTCTCACATGTCTACAAGGAAGCTAACAGCGTGGTGGATTACTTTGCGAATGAAGGGGTAAGGAGCAAAGGATTGAATGTGGCATAATTTTATAGACTTGAGAGCTAATGTCAGGGCCCTACTAGATTATGATGTTATGCATGGGAAAGAGAAAAATACATTTAATTATTAAAAGGAAAAGGGCTAAGTACATTGAAATCAAGAGATTTTATGGGGTTGTGTCATTTTACTTAGTTGGGAAGAAAAAGTGACATGCTTTGTGGGTTCATTGGAATGGTTGCATAAATTTGCAACAGGTGCTCGGCGTTGGAAGAGTCTATAGTAAGGTGCAAACAAAAATGGGGGGGGATAGGAAAAGAGTTAAGCCAAATAGCTATGAGGTGCATACAAGGAATAATAAAGTTTGGAAGTAGGTTGTTAGAGGTGGGATGGTTCCATTTCCAGAAAAACTTCATGGGCCTGATACTACGGCAATAGACTACTTTGAGAAGAACTGGAACAATGGTGAAATTATCCTCTTTGGGAGAAAGGAGAAGCTGGATAAGCAAATTATAGGGGAGGTGACTGGAATGTCCACTGAGGGGGTGAAGTTTTATTGCAACAGAAGGTTTTCTGACAAGGCGGTAATCAAATTCCCTAAGAAGGAAAAGGAGAAAATGAAACTAGTCAAAATTTCCAACAACTATTTCAAAATTGACACCATCAAGGCACTGTGGAGAAGTTGTTTCATGTTATAATGGAGTATATTACCCTGGATGGGAGGTTCACCAGAGTTTATGGTCATCACTTTGCCATTCTTAACCACTTCCGCCATAAGGTATAGATTTCTCTACCTCATTATTTTTTATGTTCATTGAGTAATAGCCTTGAGGACCATAAGCAAAATCCCAGGAGATACCCTATTCTCCATCCTAGTCTTATTAGGCTAATATATGAACACTATAAAAGCCTATCAGCTTTATCCAAACCTATTGCCTCCGACAAGGGACCACTGTGCAGACGGTGGGGGTTTGGAGAATCAGCATTTTAGGAAAATTGTTGAAGCCCTGTCCTCTAGCTATCTAGTAAGAAAACCTAGCTAGAAACCCGAGCTCACTAAAGCTAATCTGAGACCTACTCAATTGCCTAGTCCCTTAAAATCTCTACTCTAAAAGCTTCCTACTAATAAAGTTAGTTTCCTACTCTGCGGACTCTGGGCGACAAGTGAGAACTAAAAGTTCATGACTTTAACATCCTTCCACCTCTTTCAAGTTGATGGTACGATTTCCCTAGCTCCCCAACCCAAATGATGTAACCTCATTTAGACTAGGTTTAGTTTGGAAATATTTTTCCCTCTACAAGAAATGGCATTGGTGAAATTTTAAAGGTTTTGAAATGGGCCTATCAAGAAATTAATGATCTTAATCAAAGAAATAAGGTTCTGAATAGAAAGTTGAAGGAACTAGATTTGAAGCTAGTTGCTCTTAGCAATCAAGAAGAAATGGAAAAAGAACGATCTTTGGAGCAGATATGACACCTAAGGAAAGTATAAGACTCTAGAAGCTGAAATTGTCAAAATAAAATAACAGCAAGCCATTGTGGAGTCAAAACCATAAAATAACATTTTATCCATGTCAATCCTTGATGTCTAAAGTTGGATAAGTACTTATGAGGTTCGTTGGTTGTTGACTGAGAGAGGACAAGGATAAAAGCAAGAACGAGGACAAAGGTATTTTGAAAAGAACCCGTGCCAACCTTAAAAGGAAAGTGCCTCCTACTACCCAGATGGTTCATATTTTAAAGAGGAGGGTTCAAGATATGAACGATTTGGAAGCTAAGATTGTGGATTTGTTAAAGGCCCAAATTTAGTTGTTGTTGGTGTTTTGCCTAGTATTTTGGTTATGTGGCCTTCGTTGGCCTTTTTGGTGGTTGTGGACTTGTCTTGTTGTTGTTTTTACAGCTTTTCTACTTTTGGTTTCTTTAACGATCTTATCTTTTGTTTGTAAACTTTGTGGTTTCAGGTCCTTGTAAAACCCATTTTTTCCTCTTTCAAAAACACTACACAAGGGTTTTTATTAAAGGAAGTGTCATACCTGGGGAACAAAAGAAAAAAATTGTAATAAGGAGGGATGAGAATGGAAAGAGAGGGAAAAAGAAGAATAAAATAATAACAATAATATATATTTTGAGACCCCACATTCCATAAATAAGATGATGAGGAAGGTATAAAGGATGTGGAGTAGATCACCTCAATGGAATTCAACTAGGAAGAAGAGAAAATATTTTGAATTATGAAACTTTTCGATCTTCCTCCAAAATAGAATAAAAATTATTATTAACTAAAAATATTTTAATTTATTTTTTATGGGAAACCATGGTACATGAGGTATTCCAATTGTAAGAGGATATTACATAACCATCTTCATCCAAGGAAAAATAAATGGATTGAAGTTGAATAGGTAATTGATATAGGGAGAGCTAATCTAGTTTAATGTATTAGATGGTCAAGATGAAAGAAAGGGATAGGGAACTCTAAAATATTATAATTATTCCTAACAGTCAGGGCATGGAAGTAAATAATGGTGAGAATGATGGAGAATTAATTATCTGTATTCTCCAAAGAGGAAAAGGTGAAGATAATTTATTTCCTCATGTATAGAATAATTATTTAAGGTTTCAAAGAAAAGGAAGGGATCTTAGAGTACCAACTCCATCACTAGTAGTATCTAATATTATACAAAAATTCACACCTTTAGAAAATAAATAGATATTTTAATGTAGAAATAAACTTTTTATGTGTATAGTGAATTATAAATGGAGTAGAAAAGAGTACAAAGGATTTGGCTATTCTTTTGGATGCATTACATAGTATATTTAATTAGATAAAGGAAAACTATAGTTTTGTAATTACAAAACAAAAAATATATTTTAAATATTGAAAGAAAAGTTGATGGCAATATCAAAATACTAGAATCAACTAATTGTAATGCCAAATCATACATTACCAAATTTAGAATTTGATTTTTTTACGTAGATAAGATAAAACTATAGTTATATGTTATTTCAATTGATGAATTGAGAAGAAATAATATCAAGCTAGAGGGATCACTAATGAAAATTTATATTTCAATTGATATTTTTCTTTATAAAGCTATGAATATTTTTGTATCCAAAAAAAATTCTAGTATATTTAAAATGATTAGATTAGAAATAAAGTTTTTAATAGAATTATGACTAGTTTTAAAAAGAATGCTAAGTTGATAACAAAAAGAGGAGCCAAAACACCATGGAATTTAGGGCTAAGGATTGAGTTAAAGTCAAGAGAATAAAAGTGGTAGAATATGTGATTAAAAAATGATCTAATAGAAAAAATATATAAAAGATATAAGGTTTATTTGGATGGGGAATTTGCTATCACTTCAAATAGAGATGATAAAAATTACATAATTTGTGAGTTTGAGTCATTATCTAAGCCCTAAAATTAATTTTTTATTGAGTATTATAATATTATTTAAAGTCGGGGGAATTAAAGTAGCTAATAATTATATGGTTAAAAAGACATTTTATATTTTGTTTCTAGAGGGGGTTAAAAAATAGGATAAAGAGAATTTTCAAAAAGAAAAAATTAACATGAATCCATATAAATAAATAAAATTTATCTAATATAGATTTTAATGAATTTTATTGAATTCAAATCATGAGTATCATTTGGCTAAGTGTATAAATATTTTTTCACAAAATATACAAATGTAACTTGCACACATTTGTGGTAATTATATATTAACCATATATATACAAAGTAATATAAAATTAAAATATAATTTTTTATCTATTACAATGAAACATCTAAGTTCAAATGTTCTTTTTTAATTTCTTAAATATAGATTTATGTATACATCTAAGATTAGAAATATAAAAGGAATCATTATGTTAATTATTTTAATATTCATGTTTAAATTAATATTATTTTTGTTGTTCTATTAGTAAAACTTAAAATGATTAGAATGTTTCTATAATAAAAGGAACCATCGTTGAAATGAGGAAAATTATTTTTGAAATTCTCGTAATAAATTAAATAATATATTCTAAAAATAATTTATTTTATCTTAATAATATAATATATAATGTGATCGAAAATATTAATATAAAAAATAACTACAAAATTAAAAATGATTGACAAAACTATAAAAATATCATATATAATAATGATAATTAGCCGATAGGCCATTTAGTGTGAAGTTTTTACTAGGATTTCCATCAGCCCAGCCATGAATAGAATTTCTCGACATGAAATAATAATTGCCAGCCAGCGACGAGTTTCCCAAAAAGACTTTTTTTGCTTGCCAATTTTAGAGACTAGGGTTATCTTTCATTTTGACGAAGGCAGTGTCATTTTCAGTCATATTCACAAACAGGGCATGAATACTGGTGAAAGCAAGGTGAAGGTTGCACAACCAAAAAATAGGTGCATGAATCAGAATCTGAACGCCTTTACCTCTTTCTTTGAGTATTTATTTATTTATTTCAATTTGGGAAGCTCTTCACGTCTCTGGGTTTCAATGTCGGCTAGGGGGAGGGGATTTGGCTTAAAAAACTCTTAGAATGACTATCATAATTTACAGCTGCAATCATAAACGAGCACTTCCACCGTTTGCAGCCTAGATCCATCGCGCCTACAATCCTTCATGTCCTTTGTACCCAGAAGGAAACAACTGACAACACAACAACATCATGTGATTAACGGCTTGCTTGGAATGATAGAGACGGGTGCTTGCAGAAGCCATTTCGATGGCAATGTGGAATTTCTGGAAAGCCTTCCTAGCCTTATTTCTAGTATGAGCTTTAGAGGTGCTGTTGGGCTAAAAGAGGGTGCTATCGTGACTTTTTGTGATCCCATTTCTAGCCTTCGTCTACAGGGATTATGAGGGATAGCAATCTTAAACCCTTAAAGCATTTAAACTAAATTTGGGTAAAGGATTCCTCGGTCCAGTGACATGCTATCGTGTCAATACTATTATCAATGCTTGTTTTATCTCTTCTTTGTTGGATTTACGTGTCCCTAAAGGTGTAGTTTCATCTTTGGCTCGAGAGATTTTCCACTGGGTCTGCTTAAGGGGGTATGGTGCCCCACTCTATATAATGGTTCGTACCCATTTTCATATTAATATTGTTTTTATATGTTGGGTAGCATTTTTTCTTGTCTGTGATGGCTTCTATTGAGTTTCATAATGTTTTGTCTCCATTTGAAGGATAAACATCCATTTTTTCCCTATAATGGATTCATTGCATCCTTTGGTATCTTATTTAGTTACATAATATTACCTTATTAAGCACATTGTTCTGAGATTTTCTTGGCTAAAAATATGACAAAAAATGGTGATTCAAAGAAAGAGCCTTGTTAATTTTTTTATGTTTGCAAACCCTAGCTAGGATCAAGGGTTTTGTTGTAGACTCATGGCGAATGCTATGGTTGAGAAGACTGTAAATGAACTTCGCAAGGGGATCCATGAACTCAATTGCCAACAATGGGAGGTTTGTTTATATGTAAGATTTGGTATTACTATATTTTATTCAGTTAGTTTAGGGCTTCTATAACTACAAATATACCATGGTCGGATTTTATGGAACCATTCATTTTATTATGTTGATTTAAGTTTAGATTTCATATCTTGCTTTTGTAGCACTCTATTAACCATCTATGTTGTATAATGACAATTTTTCTTGAAACTTTCTGTATATTTGATTAAGCCTCATTTGGTTTGTATGTTGACAACAGGCATTTGACCTTTCAGTAAATTGCATTAGCACTGTTGTGTTCATGGCGAACTAGAAAGGGGTTTTTCTTTTACATTTGCAAGGTTCAATTAAAAGAAAGGATTCAACTTAAACATCTTGGAAGTAACACTATTGATAAATTTATAACCAGAGTTAATGCATCTATATTGGGATCTACGGGCCTTATTCATCTTATTTGGGTTTTTAGGCCTTGTTCATCTTGTTGACATTGTCATTATACTTTAGAAGTTCATTGGATTTTATTGTCACAAGCACGGAATTCAGATCTAAGAACACCAGTGAATTTTAATGGTCAGTCAATATTTACTTAGAGAGTTTGAGTGCCTAGATCCTAAAAACAATAATGGTTTAAAGCATTGACGAATACTTGATAGTAATCATTACGGGTGGTTTTTAGTAATTTTTATTTGCATCATTGTGAGGGGTATTTTCCTTGGTCGGGATAAAAGCTACCACTATTAGTCAAACATAACAATTATTGGCTTATAATTGGAGCAATAGGATGTAGAATTCAATTTTGTTTTCTTTCATAATTATTAAATTCCATTTATTTTTCTGTGAAACTATATTTGTATATAATTATTATATGGTTACCTCCCTGTGCATGAATGTTGGAAATGTACTTGCTTTTCCTTTGTCAATATGCATGCTTAGATAAAATTCAGTATCATATTTTCTAATTACTTGTGGACTTATATTTTCTCATTATGCTCTTTGATAGTCTTCAATTTAAGGATATTTTGAACGATATCTTTCCTAGTGAGTAAAAGGATGGTTGGAGATATGTTTGTATCTTTCAATTATTTTGGTGCATTGTTTAGAAGGGACAAAAAGGCCCAAAATAGAGAAGGTATGAAGTTGAACTTTGTTGCATTTTCATATGCATGTTATAGAATGATTTTATTTCTCTTGAGAAAAGTTAAATTGGAGTGTTTTGTTGTTGTAATGTTTTAGATTGCTACTTTTATTATGTTTTCTTAACACAAATATTCTTCGTTTGAGTACATACTAATATATAGAACTTTAATTATGTTTCTTTCAAGAAGATATCTCTGTCATTAAAGGTGTTAACATTTACTCCTGTAAGGATCTCAAATTTGCAACAAGGGATTTTCATCCAGACAGCAAGATAGGTGTTGGCAGATTTGGAACTGTGTACAAGGTATATTAAAACCTACAATGTTCTCTAAGAACTTGTTCAGTGCTTAGGGTGTACTTAATTTGTGCAAATGGATGTTTGCATTTTATAGAAATATAGCTTGTCAATTTTGTATTTTGTTGTGGTGTATGAGGAAATGTAAATAGATTTATGTATAGCTTCAAGGGCTCACCAAATCCAAGAATATTCAAATGATCTTAGTATTTGGACTTGATATTTGTTTTCCAAGGTTACATGGGCGCACTGGTATATAGTGATGCACAATGTGGATATGCAGCACTAGCTGTAAAATTCCAAAACTTGGCTATGTAGGTGCCAGCCTTAAACAATTTTGGTGGGCAAGGTACTATAAACTGAGAACATAAAGCATAAAATTTGAATGTTGGACCATAAGATCATCATGAATCATGGTAATGTTTAAATCACATAATTGATAATAAATTTTAATGCATCACTAAACATGACACAATAATAAAATAAGCACAACATCCAAAGTGTTCAAGAACCATTATTTATTACATGTAATTCAAATTTATAAAATCATGTATCTTTCATATGAAATTAGGCCTTGACAAAAAAAAGGGATATGAATCAAGACAAATCAATCTCATCTTTTTGGCTAAGATTCTTTGTTGGCTAGAAATTGAGGCCTTCCAGCTTCTTTGTCAGGTGTTTTCTAAACAATGTTGTTGTGGTGAATAATATAGGTGGTTGGGAATAAGAATAAGTTGAATGAATAAAATATAATAGATATTAGATAAACTGGGGTTTTCATTTGACATTTTCATGTTTTTTGTTTTGTGAATTTGTAGTAATTTTTAACTTTTTTTTGGTTTTACTTTTTTATTCCATTTTTCAATGGGATGTGTGCCAATGCACTAGGCTACAGTTGGCAGGTCTAGGGTGCAAAAATGGGTGCATTTTTCCTCCTCATTTGTGTAGCATAATACACAATCCCTACAACATATTATAGAGTTCCTATGACATTTCCTAAAGCAACCCCTTTACACAAGAAATTGATTTGTAGCAACTAAAGATGCCTTGTAGCATAGCTACAAATGGTCTGGAATCTATCAAAAACTTGCATCTTTTTTGTAGCAACCTTTTGAGAGAGCAAGTTGACAAGAAACTACTAGGCAACAAACACACAAAACAAAAGAAAACTAAAAACATAAATTATTACTATTTTTTATGACACCAAATTGTTTGTGGATCTGGATGCTCTTGCATAAAAAATATATGAAATGAGTCTATTATTACAAGAAGCAAGTATGAGATTGGCATGTTTAAATACTTGATTGTCATTTCCTAGAATAAAGGCTTTACAATTGCTAGATTATCTCCTATTTTAATATACAAATAGCTCATAATGGAGAAAAAAATTAGCATTTCCCTACCTCCAATTAAGGGTGGGAAACCCTTACCATAAAAACCTCATCAACATAATCCCTTGTAGTTTCTCTATTGGTTAGGTATTACTAATACCATTATTTCATTGCAATAGTTTTGTTCATTATAATAAATACATAATGTGAAGACTATATATGTCTTTTATATTTAAGTCTCAATCAAATCAAACTGTCAACTATCTAATCTTAAGATATTTGTTGTAGAAAGTGGAAAAACATCTAAGAACTTTGGAAAGGAAAAAAATTGGGAAAGGACAGCCTCCTATTCGTGTCATAGTGGTTGGATCTGGCTACTCTAGCGTTGAGTTAGCTACAATTGTTGCCAAGAGATTGGAAAATTTAGGCAAGGTGCAAGTTGTTAATGTGGCATCAACTATTTTCCCAAGTGCTCCAGCTTCCAATTGTGAGGTTGCTCTTAAAGTAAGGATGTTCATGTAATCAACTATTTTTGTTCCTCTTTATTTTATAAGGGAAAAAAACATTGCAATTAAAAAATTGTAGAGAATACCTATTTTGATATATTTATGCTTGGGTTGGTTTGAGGAACATTTATAAATACATAAGAAGTAGGAATATGCAAAGAATTTATTGTAAGGATTCCAGTATCACCAATTAAAATCTCTCCATTGCAACTTTTATGGATATGGATGTATTAATAGGCTATATGTGAGATGTATGTTGGTTTATTCATCTATCTTATTGATGATTGAACACAAATTAAATACAACTTTTGGAATTACATATTTCAAGCAAAACAATTATTTCAAGACATTGAATTTTTCTGTTGGAGGCGATCGTGGTAGTAGTGTCCTAGAGTGTTCATCAGAAACTTCAAAAAGTATCACGGATGGGCTTAAGTAAAAGAATAGTAGTTTAAGGACAATGATCTTGCTCATTTTCTTGTGTGAGAACATCAAGATTCCATTGTGGATACATCTGATGACTGTGATCAGTGACTTATGAAAAGCTTGGATCAGTAGATCCATCATTGAAAGAACATAAAGGTACTCTATAACTATCTTTTTAGGTTTTGTCATTAGCCCTGAATGCATCAACAGTGGGGACATTCTTCTATCAAAAAAAAATTCAAAAGCTATTGAAGCACAAGATCTTGGAATTCCTTTATCAGTTCCATAATTGAGCCAAAATCTGATTACTGGAATGATTATGTGGCCTTTACTAGATGATGGTATTTTAAGACAGATGTATGATACAGAGAAGTGGCTATAATGATAGCCATGTACAAAGGAAGATGCTAATCCTAGAAAGGATTTGATTAGAACCTTTACTTTAGAAGGGCACGCACATGAAAATCTATAGTCTGAAGATGTTGTTAAGACATTATTTTATGTGTATTTAACTAAGGAGTCAAGGGAAATTAAGACGATATGAAGATGAGGGGGAGTCTAGGTAGAGGCAGGCTTTTCCTTAAATGGACAGTCTAAAGTACTTTTTAGCTGCCTTTTTGATGGATTAGATGCCAAGTTAATAGGAAAATCCTTAGGAATATAGATGAGGGATAGTTGTGATGATATGTGAGAATAGCTTGGTTAAGAAAATGGATTGATACCTTCAAAGCATGCATTACATAGTGCATGATGAAAAAGATAGGTATCATAATGTCAATAGATAATATCTTCAGTTTGCAAAAGAATTCAAATATTTGTTGATAATCCAGGTGAAAGGATAGAAGCCTAGGACTTTCAACTTAAAAGGTTTTTTTATCTTTTTGTTCATTCATTTGATGCCTAAATCGGGACTATAATTAGCTCATTGGTAGGGATGGAAATGGAATGGAATTGTTTGGATCATACAAAATAGAAATGTTTTAATAAATGTCTTCATAAGAGTTGAATAATGGGTTTTCCCACATGGGGGACAATAAGGTGCTTGGACTATAGGTTTTTTGAAACATATTTGAAATGTTATCAACTTGTTTTATGGTTTTGAAAAAATCAATTTTCATCAATAAAGTTTGGGGAGTTGATGCATCCATCCATATTCTTACACTTTTCAGTGAAAAATATGTCTAAAGTTGTATTTGTCAACCACAAAAATTTGATACTAACTTAGCCTCTATAAAATAGGCTTCTCCAATGAACATGTTGCAATAGTTTTTAAAGTGTGTAAAAACTTCAAATAATGGCTTGACCAAAAGGGCTAGTGGTGGTGTGGAATCTAAACTTATAATACAACATGGTCGGGTCATCTTTGTATTCAAAATGTATAGGCATGGGTTGGTAACATTTTCAATCCAAGTCTGAAAAATCTAAATAGATAAAAACATGAAGCATTGTTTACAAGAATGTGGACCATAAACTATAGATAATGATTGTGAATTTCCTTTTTGATCTATTAGTGACTCACAAAGAGAAAATTGTTTCAAATTTCCGCTAGGATTTTCATTAGCCCAGCCATGAATAGAATTTCTCAGTACTAGAAATTAATAATCACCAATGGTCAGCGGTGAGTTTCCCGGGGTTGTTTATCACAACATGGAGTTTGTAAATTGCATGGGTTGGCGGTGGTGGAGTTGGTTGCCTCGATACATGGAAGAAAAATGGTAAGTGTTTGTTCAGGTAAGGGTTAATGCATCCATTTACGGTGGACACCTACTAGTTGATCGTTGCATGAATGTGCATGTGACTACTAGTATATAAAGTGTTAAACTTATTAAATGCTCCAATCCAGCTATTTTTCAAATTAAACATAGCCTACCAACCTATTTTCATTGAAAAAAATAATTATTCTTTTATAACCGAATTCACCTCTTCTTCAATCCCTTGCCTTATATACTATACTAATATTTTTCTAATTGTTATTATTTAATGAACAAAAAATCGGTTTGCTCTGCTCATTTTATTTCTTTCTACCACAAATTTTGCAACTCAGTCAATAAAAATATATGAAAAATGAAACTCGATTGGTGCTTCTCAAACATTTTCAATCATTTCTTCATGAAATCAATAGCTTAAAATAAAGCGGGCCTTGAAAGTAAGCTAGAAAAGTGAATGTCAAAGGTTCTTGTGGCAACTGGCAAGAACAAAATTGGGCGAAAAGATCATGGTGCTAGAAAAGAAACCTAGAACCAAGCAAGCATGGATAGAAGAGTTGAAATTGAGCTGAATAAAATGAAAAATACTGTTCAAACTATAGCCGAGCAGAACAACAAGATGGCAAGACACAATGCCATCATCATCAATGCCATGACAGAAAAATTGGACAAAGCTCAACAGGGGTCTTTGGTGGTTGATCTGGAAGAGGTCAATGATAAAAACTAGGATGAGGATGTTGGTATTTCTAAGAGGACTAGGGCTAATTTGAAGAGGAAGGCTCCTTCTATGCTGTAGATGATTCAAACCTTCAAGAAGGGTGTTCAGGACATGCAGAACCTAGAGGCTGAAACCAAGTTTGTTCTGAAGACTCTGGGTTAGTTGTGGCTGGTCTTTTTGTTGGCTTTGTTGGCTTCTGTCGACCCTCTAGTCTTTACGGGTGGCTGCTACTTTTCCGGTTTATCTTTTCGTGCTTTGTTTTTTTACATTGGGCTGACTATCCTTTCTCTTTTGTTGTAAACTTGGTGGTTTAGGTCTACAAACCCGTTTTGCCTTTTATCAAAAACATTGTCCATCATGTCAGGTCACACTTCTAATTCACAGATATCTGGTTTAGAATTTATAATTTATGAACATGTATATGTTCCTCCGCAAAAATACTTATACCTGTGTTGTCTTTATATCTTATCGCACACAAATGGTCATAGCTTTGTTATTTTAAAAATCCATTTAAGAATGCGAGAGACTTTGAGATTCATGTTTGAAGCATGCACAATAGATTTTATTAAGGCCAGGCAATGATCTCACTTCTTTATTCTGATTAGTCTTACTTTATTTCAACAGTATGCTTTATGTTCTCTCGCATAGAGAAAGTAGTTAAAGTCTAAAGGTAGTTGGCAATGGGATAAGCAATGATCTCACTTCTTTATTCTGATTAGTCTTACTTTATTTCGCGAGTATACTTCCCATGTTCATCTCGTATAGAGAAAGTGAGTTAAAGTCTAATGGTGGTTAGCAAAGGGATAGGTTTCATAGTGCAAGGTGCAGCTGCCCATGAACACCTAAACACCCACCCTTTCGCCGCAGCAGTCGAAGAGCTCTTCAATTCCCTTGGAGAGGCAGGCCGCACAGTCTTTCCTCGACATATCTCGCCAGCACATCTCCATGCCATAGATGGTCACATTGGAAGAAACAACGGACGACCCCAAGCCTAACTTAATAGGGCTGGCAGGCGTTTTACTCGACAGAGTCGCCAAAAGACTACGAGCGGCAGCATTAAAATGGGTGTCTGTATTGTTATTGAAGTTGACGAGGCCGTACAAGAAGTTGGTGTCCAAGTGCGAGAGAAAGGTGTAACTCTCGTAGCGAAGGAAGCAATGCTCCAGCTGAACGCGGGCGCCAATGGCATTGGGGCAGTCGCGACGGACGGCCTTCACTGCCTCCGCTGAGCACGCGCTGCAGTCAGCGGGAGACAAATCTCCTCTTCACTGGAGGCATCCCGACAGCTGGTTCGGCTTCTCCCGCCCGTAAACCGAAGCGGCGAAGCCCCCGTAGGCTGCTTTCTCTGTCAGCCTTTGAAAGAGCTCCTCCAAATTTGTATCAAACTGGGAGCCATTGGAGTACTTCACCACATTACATGCTGTGTATATCTCGCCTTCCTCCGATGATGACTGAACCGTAACAGTGCACAACACTAGCAAAGCCGCCAGATATAGCGGCACTCTCTTTGATGTCGTCGCTGAGAAATACATTTTGGCAGCTTATAGAAGAGAAGAAGATGTGGTTCAACAGTACGAGCATTCAGCTTATAAATAGAAGGGAAACCAGTGGAGTATGACCCAGTTGTACGTGCAATGGACTGAACTTCAACGAGCAATTCAACTTGTGCCAATATTATATCGTAATCACGGCTTAAATTTGACGGTCGACCTTGCCTGTCAACAAATTTTTAATGAAGGTTATCTATTCAAAAGTGTCCTTAAAACATTATGATATACCTTAGTGTAAGTAAAATTATTTATAAATCAAATATATATATATCATTATAATTCTATATAAATTTTGACAGTCTATCCAAAATCTCTCCTTTCATCTGAAACAATCTTCTTAAAATTTTGATTGTATTTGAGAAAAAATCTCTAAATGCAGTCATGACCATCGATTTAAGCCCTGATCGTAATTCACCACATTGCTAAGTCAACAAGAGCGATGGAGTCTAGAAGTCTAATATTAAATGGTTCAAACTCGTTGATCGCTTCAACTTGATTAGGTTCAGCCTAGTTGGTAGATTAGATTACTCGCTTAAACTACTTTATATGGTACTCTAGTATCATTCAAAATATAGCCAATCGCATTTTCATCTCGCTAATCTCTTATCAAGCAAACCCTATCAATAAGGTCACAGCCGCTACACCTCCTTCTAGAGTCATCAAATGTGGTATTCTTAGCTACGATACAAAAACATTATAGCTAAACATTTTGAGCTAGAACAACTTTACACGACTACTTATTTTTTCATCGGTTGTATTAAACTGGAAATATTCTATTGTAGTTTTTTGCTTTTAAAAAGGATAAATATTCAGAAGCCTAAAGGATAAAAATTGGAGATCATTCACAAATCTACAACTTCGAAAAAATTAAGGAATACATAAAATTAACAAAATATAAAATTTTAGTAAATAAATAAAAATTCAAAATGATCAAATCAAATCATTGTAAAAGTGTTGAAGAGACTATAAAGATTGCATAGAAGATAAAAACTTTCAATATGTCACATTCAATATGTAACTAACATTAAAGGCTTATTTAACCAAACAGATTGCAACAACATTCCACTTTCTATGAATTGAAAAAAATAGATAGAATCAATGTTTCACAAATGGTGAAAAATCTGCTCCACAAAAGATGTCAATCTCCAAGAACATTCATGGGACCTTCCACTATTCAAAAGTGAGGCCAACAACATAGAATCTACCTCATGTATTATCTTCTTCCAACCTAAATCACATGATCTCTCTAGACCTACAAGGATGGCTCAAACCTCCATCTTTAAGTTATTAGTACCAAACCCAATAGTAAAAGAAAAAAGAAGTGAAGTAAACTAGCATTATCCTTCCAAACTCCACTAATCCCCACAACACCTAGATTTCAAAAGAGTCGTCAATGTTAATTTTGAAAAATCTAGAAGAGGAGGGGACCATTTACCTTCTCTATTCATCTTATGAGAAGGTTTGATCCTAGAGTGAAAATAACATAGCTAACCAAATGATGTAAATCTAATTTCCTCAAAATGTAGATATTATTAGAAGTTAAAACTTCAACAATAGAACACTTAGCCACCAAATTTATTTTTATCGAGTCCAAAATATTTTACCAAACATATCAAATAAAAATTTTATAACCTTAAAAAATCCAACAATTTATTTCCAATGAAATTTTCTAAAGAATAAAGACAGGACGAATATCCTAGGCTACTAAAAGTAAATCTAGGCCAAAGTAGAAGGATGTCCCAAACTAGCCCAAAATTCAAATAGAGAAATTGCATGAACTAGATGTAGGTTCCAACTATACCTCCACTATCTCCAAAGGCCCTTGACAAAAGAACACTCAAAAAAGATGATCCACACACTCCTCATTAACCTCATAGAGAACACATTTAGAAACACTTTAGAATCCTCTCTATTTTATATTTTCCTAAGTAGGACATTTATTTTGACATATTAGGTCAATAATACTTATTCCAAATCTTTGTCCACTAAAGGAAATATTTATACTCAACTTTTTCAATCTCTAAAATCTAATATTCATGAGAAACTAAATAAACCCCTAAAGATGGTAATCCAATAAATTGCATCAATTTCCTATAAATAATAACATGGTTGATCTACCATAATAAAAGAGAGGACCACATGAACATCAAGATCTCCCCAAAGTTGAACACTTTGATCCTTCCAATGATAATTGGGAGAATATACCACTAAGAGAGAATCTTGTAAGCATGACATTTTAGACCAACTAGCATCAAATAATATTTTACTCAAAGAGAGAATATAGGGAAAGAGTGTGAGAATCAATGGAGACAATCCCATGAATCCATTGAAAAAGAGCATTATGCCCTGAAATTACAATGTAGAAGAGGCCCTACTAAACAAGTGAAGCACCCATCCTAATAGTATTTGAAATTCAATCCTTTCCTAGTTAAAATCATTATAGGTGCCTTTGCAACGGCACGGTGAAGCCATAGTGGTTTAAATTCAAGTGAGGAAGGAAAACTCACAAAAAATATTTAAAGCAAAAAGAAGAAGTGATTTTGGGTTAAATGCGAACCCTGGGTTTGTGCAAGATACATTATGGGTTAGCTCAGACAGTGTTTGTGAACACCTTCAAATTTTAATGACCAAAAAAAAAATACATAGCAAAGAGTTCCGGGTGACCTTAAAGAAAATTCGCTTGAACCATGGTTACATGAACCGTAGTTCGTTAAACTCATGGTTATTAAACCGGTTCGGCGAACCTCTAGGGGTCCTTCGAACCCCTTCATCCTCCTCACAGACACAAAAAAGTCTGGCCACCTCTTGAGCTGGTTGAGATGAAAATGGAAAATCTGAGAAACCTTCTAAAGATCAAATAGTCCTGAACAAGCTATCCAACAAATATAATTTTGTATGTTTTGATTTTATTATTTATTGGTTTTTTTGTTTTATTAACATATTCTTCACTTCGAAAATGAAGGTCTCTATTATGCACATGTGGAAAAATAGTAGATTATAAAAAAGAAATTAAAAATATGAGTGCACCCGAGATATTAAGAGTCCTTGATCAGCCAAAAAAAAAACTTGAATTTGATATATACAAAAAAAGTTCACGCGTTATCTGGTCGGCGCTATGTCTAATTGTAATTGGTTGACTTTGAAACTTGATTAAAGAAAAATATTGAATTTAAAACTATCTAACCAAGTGGAAGCACTAGATATCAGATTTCATTCTAAATTTAGAAAATTAGACTAATATCGCTTCAACTGGAAAAAAAATTTATGCGTTATACGATTAATATAGTCCTTTTAAAAATGTTGTTTTTAAATAAACCAGTTTCGTGGGAGATGGAAAGAATTGCAATCTTATTCCAAAAATTTGAAAAAAATATTTTTAGAATCTACAGACAAAATATGACGAGACTCTAGTTTGTATCATCTTCAAATTCTTCACGGTTTAGCCGCTATAGGTTCCCGAATGTGAAGATTTAGTTAAAAATAATAATTTTAGTGTCGGTTGGCCAAAGTGTAAACCACTATTGTGGGATCACCCATGTAAATATTTATAGCAAGAATTTTCCAACATTAAACCTACTACATAAGGTAATTCAATAAAGATTAGTAGTCCAAGGTTAATATTCAATTCAAAAAGCTTAAAGACCAAGACCACAATATTTTAGATACTAGCTGGTCCCATCCACTTTATTTATTAAATTCTACATTCCCTACAAAAATAAATTTCCTTGAAAAATAATCAGACCCCTTTAGAAAAAGTTTAGGAGTAGAAAGCACAAAAAATATATAAACAATAAGAGCATGCAACATTGATTTTAGGAGTGTAATTCAAAACTAAAAAAAGATAAATAACGCAAATTCTGGTGACTAGCCTACATTCTAAACCTATCAAGAGTTCTCTACCACTAAAGTCAATTAGAAAGACTCGTTAACAAAGGAATACCAGGATAATCCAAGGGAAGTTGTCTAATATTAAACCATAAGATTAGAATAATTTTTTGTTGAATGCCCAAAGGAGTATTAAAGAAATAAATATTTAACTTATCCTCATTAATTTTCTAACTAAAAGATACAAAAACATATACAAAGCACTCCTAAATTGGTAGCCTCTTAAATTTTAGCAACACCCATTAAACAATATCACCCAAAAATTAAAGATGAAAATAAGATTCAATATCCCTAGCCACTTTTCATCCATAAATACTCACATTAAGTATCTAGTAAGGAAACTTCCAGAACATTAGCCATTCAAATTAAGAGATAAGGATACATGGAATCACCTTATCACAACCCTCTAGAATATAAAAGAGGGTAAGACATTATTCCATTAATAAGAAAAAAGAAGGAAGAAGATGACACATATCTCATAACCTACTCAATCCATCTTGAACATAAACCAAATAGAAAATATGTTCCTATAGAAGAAAAATTTGACCCTGTCATAATCTTTTGACATGTACAAGTTGAAAATCATATCTTTATTCTTAGAACACCCCATAGAATGAATGGCTTCTAAATAAATAAAAACACTATCAGGAATCTAATGCACCTTCACAAAGTCCCTTGTTTAAATGATATCAAAGAATTTAAAATCATTCTTAGATGATCAAAAACAATTTTAGTAATTATCTTATAAGAGACATTATAAAAATTCATAGGTTGAAATAGATAAAAAGAGTTAGCCCCCACTTTCCTTGAAATCAAACTAAAAAAATAAAATTCATTTCTTTAAGAACTTGTTTATCGGTATAATATTCCTTCATAATTTATCTAGAAGATCATCCTTCAAGATGTCCTAAAATTATTGATATTTAAAATCAATAGGAAAGCCATCAAGACTAGAATACTTACCTTTCTTCCTTGGGAAAATAACTTTTTTTAATTCCTCAAGAGTAATAGGCTACATAAGATAACCATTCATTTCTTCAATAACCAAAGAAGGGATGCAACCTAAGATAATGTCTTCCTCCAACACCACTAAAGGACTATTTTCCTTAAACAAAAGAGAGAGTTCAACCTAAGATAGCCTATTTTTGTACAAGGTCATGTGATACAACCTATTATGTAACTTGAACTAGCCTAGTCTTTGAATAATGTGATATGTTTATTTTAAATTAGTGTGCTTGTGTCTTTGACCTATCATTGATAATGATTTTTTCAAATCATATTATCTAGACTTATTTGAGAAAACATGTGAAATATTATATGTGTCTCAATTAGAATATTGATGTAACATTTCTCAAACATTCTATGAAAAAAATGTGGATGTAAGAAGCTTAATTGAGTTTTTGTAAAATTATAATATACAAATTCATACTTGATTGTGAATTAAATGTATGTTTTGAGTGATTCTCACTTCTTTCTATGATGATTTCTAATAACCTAGGCATGTATATAAATACGTGTCTTTTTCTCTTAATTCAATATTTTTATATATAGGAAAAGATGACAACTAGTTTCCCAAAAGGTTAGCTTAGATGTAGGAAATTTATAATTAGAAAGAGGTGAATATCAACCACACCTTGCAATACAATTCATAGAATAGTTTGTATTGTGAGGCCTAGTCCCACCTAGGAAAAGGTTAGAAATCATGATTTTTCACAATTATGGGGATTTATAGTGATGGTTGGAATTTTTTAGTGCATGAAATAGGTTAAATTAGGGGCTATAACTATGGATTTACTTATGATCAAAGTATCATAAAATAAAAAGTGTAAATTGCAGGCATGCATTTTTATCCATTAAACTTTTCTCACATTTTGGTGTACCTAAGAATCTAGATGTTTTAATGTCAAATTTCAATATTTAGTAAAAAGAAAATTGATAAGAATGAAAGAATATGGAAATGGATCTTCAAATGATGCCTTGATGTCTCCATTTGCTTACAAAAATATACCATAATTTTGTACCCATGCATAAAATTAATAGTTAAACTTATGGTTAAGTACATGGAAATGGGGGGAAAATTAGTAGCTAACTTTAATAGTTTTAGCAAAATGTGTTTGTGTTATGAAAATATAACCATATGTGCTATTAAACATATGCATTTGTAATGCTTTAAATTTAATTTTTTTTATGATCCTGCCCATTTATACTTTGATTTCCAATCCTAAGGGTTGGATATCTCTTGTGCATCCTAGATTCATGTTTTTAACTTTTTTTTTAAAAAAAAAATTGAACTTCAAGCTCATCAATTTTACATGTTTTATGATACAATTTTACGAAACTACCACCAAAATGAAGAGCCATTTCTTAGCTTTCTAGCTACATAAAAAAATGAATAATTTAAGGTTTTTTATTTTTATTTTATTTAAAAAGTTTCTCCATATTCCTCTAGTACATATTCCTCTGGTACATATGTGTGTGGCTGGTATTGCGGAATTGAATGTTAACAGTTGAAGCGAAGCAAGGTGAAGGTTCCTTATAGAGATCAACCCAGTTGGAAGATGAAGGACTTCTTCACGAGCAGAGATGGCAGGTGAACAAAGTTCTATAGAGCTTGATGATAAAGCTTTCCAGAAAGCTTTTCTTGAAATGAAAGCTATGGTGGAAGTTCTTTTCCAGGAAAGGCAAGAGCGTCAGAGGAAAAAGGAAGACAAGAAAAGAAAGAAGGAGGAAAATGAATCTACTTCGAAAGAGGAGAAAGGTAAAGGAGTAGGAGGTGGTAGTGACCCTCCTGAACCTTCTTCCCCATCTTCTTCTTCGTCCTCTTCATCTTCTGAAAGTCCAAAACATTCTTCACAAGGAAAAGTTGCACAAAAATCAACTAATTCTCCTTTATTGAAATTAGATGTCAAATTTGAGTTGCCTATGTATAATGGTGAATTGGATGCAGAGAAATTGGATAACTGGCTTAAGCAGATCAAAGTGTATTGCAGGGTTCAACAGATCTTGGATGAATCTTCTAAAATCCAGCTAGCCACTCTTCGAATGGGAGGCACTGCATTGGTTTGGTGGGAGAGTAAGATTCAAGATGATCTTGCTACACACGGTAAAATCATTTCATCTTGGTATGAGTTTACTTCTGCTTTAAAGAAATAGTTTTATCCTTTGGGTCATATGCAACAAGCTGTTATGGATTGGAAAAACATAAGACAAGGTAAAGGACAAACAGTTCAAGAGTATACACAGGTGTTTAGGAAGAAAGCACTTACTCTTGGTATTCCTCTTTATACGCAAGAAACTTTATTAAAGTATATAGGTGGATTGCATTTGCATTTGAAACATACAATTCTTATGTTTAATCCAACTAATTTTGATGAAGTGTGTGTACAAGCAACCCATATTGAAGTAGGTGGAAGGAACATAAGTTTCAGTTCAAAAACGGAATCTGTTCCTCCAACTGAAGGCAATAAGAAGGGTAAGGAGAGGAAAGTAGCTACTGTGAAGAAAGAGGAAGGTGAAAAGCCTACTTGTTCGCATTGTCAAAAGAAAGGACACACAGATGCGAAGTGTTGGAAATTGCATCCGGAATCAAGGCCTAAGTGGTTTAAGGATCGTAAAGGTAAACAAAAGACTACAACTATTGTTCAGGATCTTGGATCAGATTCTGATGATGAAACAAAATTTCAATTGTAGGTTTGAAAGGTAAAATTTTTGTTGGTAATGATTCTGCCACTAACATTTCTAAGAGTTGTGTTGTTCCTGAAGATAACAAAAGATGTGAATTGTTTCATATAAGGGTGATTTCTAAGAACACTAAGATTAATGCATTGATTGATAGTGGGTCTCAAGTTAATCTAATTTTAGAGGAAGTTGTTAAACAGTTGGGATTGGAAACCAAGCCGCATAAGAAACCTTATCCGTTAGGTTGGGTGTGCAATGATAACAGATTGCGAGTAACTAAGCAATGCAGTTTGAAATTTGCAATAACATCTAAGTTTATAGATGAGGTTGAATTTGATGTGGTTCCACTTGATATCTGTGGCATTGTGTTGGGTAGCCCGTATTTATATGATAGGAAAGCAATCTTCTACAGGGAACATAATCAGTATCACTTGTTTAAGGAAGGAATTGAATACATAGTGCATTCTCATTCAATTAAGACTGCTAAATCTTTTGTGACAATGGGGCAATTGAAAAGGGTAGTTAATGCAAGTGATAATTTGGCACTTATGTCTGTACCACAAGAAGTGTCAAAGAATAAAAGCATATCCGATTCTAAGGTTGTTCCAGTTATGAAAGATAAGCATGATGTTGGTACATTATTTTTCTCATCTGCAAATTTGGTTTTGTTGTTCAGCCTTCTATTCTCTAGCAGTGTTTGGTTGATAGCAGCAGCACTGAATGTGGATGTGTATATTGCTAATGTGCTTAACAATGTCAGTATAGTTTTGATTGTTGTTGTGATGAGTCAAATGCACAGGTTCCAAGAAAGAAGGACAACTGATACTGGGCAAGTGAGGCAAAGATGCCCACACTTAAATTGCATGGAGGTCCAAAAGCTTCTTAGTGAGGAGAATGATCCGGGTGGATCCAAAAGTCCTCAAATTTCAGGTCTAGAATCGTACAAAAATAGTCTCGAGATCGAAGAGCACGATGACACGATCCCAACACAACTTGAATCGCGTCAAAAGGAGATTGTAGGTGGAAGTTATGCTTGGTCAAAGGTTCGGTCAAACAGGGTACTAGGGGCCGACAAGAAGCAAAAAAATGATCATCTCATAATTCATCAAAATCAGCGTGAAGTTGAGGCCTCATCGAGGAGCGATTCGATGGGTCGTTTCGATGAAGCCGGAGCTCATATCTCGCGAATCACAAAAGGTCAAAAGTTTGAGATTGACTTGGTGGACGGTATAGTATTGACATCGACATCCGTACAAGATGACATCATCCTCTGCTGATACAAGTGGACCAATCTCAACAGCGGTGTCGTCTGTACAAGTATTTATGGCATTAAAATGCGGTGTGGCGTGGCAATCTAGTGGGTAGTCCATTCGGCAATGTTACGATTGATGATGTGGCGATCCCGATCATCAACGGTGAATGGGAGTATGACACATAACATGATGGAAGGTTATGCAAAAGAAAGTACAGTATGGATTGTCCTCGTTAAGCGGACACCTTTGGCGAGTTACGGCGAATGATTTGACATGGCACCATTGTAGTTGCGCTCAACTTAATTTGTGAGATGAGTTTGTTTAACAAAAATTTGTTGAGATTCGAACCCTTAACCTCTCGTGGCGAGAATCCTAGATGGTCATTGCACCTGATCGTCGATTACTCTGATTGGGTACGTTTGATTTTGTTATTTAACATTTCGTTATTTGTTATAAGCGTGTAGCGTGAGGTTGGGACCATAGATACACCCCTTTAACAAAATTATTATGCCATTAGACTACGCATATGTTCTTTATTATATATGAGACACCATTGGTTTGTTAAATTTTAGTTGGCCAAACCCTAGCCAAATGGGCCCTATATGGCTAAAATTCCCCCTAACCACTAAAACAAAAGTGGTCTAAAATACAAATGCAAACATTGTACGAAGGTTGAGAGGGGGTTAGGCAATTAATATTTTGTTAAGCCTTATTTGGCTTATTTTTATGTATAAAAAGGGTGTGTGAGGTGAGAGTTGGACATTGATAATTTTTCAAAGTTAGAGTTGAGAGATAGAGAGGCTTTCAGGAGTTTGATCTGCAAGGTGTTTATCTACACGAAAAATTGTAAAAGATTGAGAAAGTGAGGCTGTGAGGAGTTTATGCTGAGTGCAGTGCCGGATATTGTAAAAGTTGACCCTTGGCAATATCGATACAATGATCCTCTGATTGAAGACGGACTTGGAGGCGTAGCTCATCTGACTTTCCGGGTTATCAAGTGTGATCTCTCTAATTCTTCTTTGTCTCATTATTTCTTTCTGTGTTTTGATTCCTTTAAGTTTCTCAATTTATGTTCTTGAATCTGGTTGAAGTTAAGTGTTCTTTCTTGTAATAATTTCAATGGTTTAGACACAATCACGCGTTACTGCTGCAATAAGGGATTAAATCTGTATTGGATTAAGTTTTCGAATTACTTTAACGTCCTAGTTTACAGATCAATTACTTTACAAATGAGGGGGTTAAGAGGCAAGGATTGAACATGTGGCAAAATTGTAGGAATTTGGGAGCTGAAGTCAGGGCCTTATTAGATTATGATGTTATGCATGGAAAAGAGGAAAATATATTTAATGATTAAAAGGAAAAGGGCTAAGTACATCGAAATCAAGAGATTTGATGGGGCTATGTCATATTACTTAGTTGGGAAGAAAAAGTGACATGCTTTATGGGTTCATTGGAATGGCTACGTAAATTTGCAACAGGTGCTCAGCATTGGTAGAGTCTGCAGTAAGGTGCAAACGAAAATGGGGGGGGGGATAGGAAAAGAGTTGAGCCAAATAGCTATGAGGTGCACACGAGGAATGATAAGGTCTAGAAACAGGTAGTAAGAGGTGGGCTAGTTCCATTTCTGAAAAAACTTCATGGGCGTGACACTATGGCCACAAAATATTTCGAGAAGAACTGGAACAATGGTGAAATAATCCGCTTTGGGAGAAAGGTGAAATTGGATGAGAAAATTATAGGGAAGTATTGGAATGTCCACGAGGTGTGATTTTATCTGTAGAGGTTTTTCCTAACGAGGAAGGTGGTAATCAAATTCCCTAAGAAGGAAAAGGAGAAAATGAAACTGGTCAAAATTTCTAATAGCTATTTCAAAATTGACACCATCAAGGCACTGTGGAGAAAGGTGTTTCATGTTATAATGGAGTATATTACCCTGGACGAGAGATTCACCAGAGTTTATGGTCATCACTTTTCCATTCTTAACCACTTCCGCCATAAGGTACAGATTTCTTTGCCTCATTATACATTTTTGTTCATTAGTGTGTATGTGGAATATAAGAAAATCTCAAGACTGCCTATTCTCTATCTAGTCTTATTAGGCTAATATGAACATACTATCAAGCTTGTCATTTATCCAAACACACTGTTGCCTCCGCAATACGAAATTTATATTACGAATAATGGGGGTTGAGGAAATCAACCTTTCCAAAAGGGGTATTTGAAAGCCCACTCGTCCTCACGAGGCATGCGGTAAGAAAACCAGGCCTAGAAAACCCCAACACTAAAGTTAACCTTGAGACCTACTCGACTACGGTCCCTTAAAAGTCCCACTCTCAGGGCTCCCCTACGATAGTTGGTTTCCTACTCTGCGGACTCTCTAGAGGACAAAGCTAAGAACCCTAAAGTTAGTAGAAAATTTGTGCCCTCCCTTCCAGCCTCTTTCAGAGTTGATGGTACCAAATTTCCTAGGTCCCCCAACCTGGATGATGTTAACCTCATTTTAGACCTTGTTTAGTTGTGCGACATTCTTGTCTCTGCAAGAAATGACATTGGTGACATTTTCAAGGTTTTGAAATGGGCCTACCAAGAAATTAATGATCTTAATCAAAGAAATAGGGGTCTGAATAGTAAGTTGGAGGAACTAGAACTAAAGTTGGTTGCTCTTAGCAACGAAGAAGGAAAATAAAAAGAATAGAACTGAAGGGAGAATGTGACCAGTAAAAGTATAAAACTCTGGAATTTGAAATTGTAAAAATAAAAAATAACATGAAAACTATTGTGGAACAAAACCATAAAATGGCTAGGCACAATTCCATCATCATCAATGCAATGTCTGAAAAGTTGGATAAGTCGCAATAGGGCTCACTAGTTGTTGACTTGGAAGAGGACAAGGATAGAAGCAAGAACAAGGACCAAGGTATATCAAAAAGGACTTGAGCCAAACTTAAAGGAAAGTGCCTCCTACTACTCAGATGGTTCAGATTTTAAAGAGGGGGGTTCAGGATATGAACAATTTGGAAGCTGAGACTGTGGAAATATTAAAGGCCCAAATTTAGTTGTTGCTAGCATTTTGTCAATTTTTTTGGTTTTGTGGCCTTCGCTGGATTTTTTGGTGGTTGTGGCTTTGTCTTATTCTTGTTTTTACAGCATTTCTACTTATGGTGTATTTGACGTTCTTATCTTTTTTTTGTAAACTTTGTGGTTTCGGGTCCATGTAAAACCTATTTTTTCCTCTTTCAAAGATACAATGCAAACACACAAAAGACACAAGGTATACACATAACAAACACAACACAAAAATTAACAATACTTGACACAAACACAAGGTTAGTACACTAAAAAGGATTTGATTCGATAAGGTAAAGAGGCCCCAGTCTTAAATTTTTCCCAAATACGAAACATCATCCATCGAATATGGTGTTAGAAAAATGGCACTCTTATAAGAACTAGCAAGTTGTGTTATGTTAAATCACTCATAAGCTACATAGATCCACTATATAGAAAAAAAAATTATGCTAGGTGTCCATGCAATATGATGGGTTTCATAAGGCTAGTAAGTTGTGTTATGCTAGTTTACTCATGAAACACATGACTCCATTGGAAAAAAAGTTGTGTTATGCTAGGTGTCCATGTAAAAATGGTCTGGATCATGACTCAGTAAGTTGCATTATGCTAAATCCATGGACTATTTTCCCAATTCCTCAGCAAGCGCATAAAATTTTAACATCATAGAGGACCGGTTAATGTCATAGGTGATGAATCACCTCATGGAGTGTACAAAATTTTAACGTCATGGGTGACGAATCACCTCAGGTTTGTACAAAATTTTAACATCATGGGGGACGAATCACCTTATGGAGTGTATAAACTTTTAATGTCATTGGGGATGAATCACCTCAGGGGGTGTACATAATTTTAATGTCATAGTTGATAAATCATAAATTCATGCCTTAGGGGGTGTTATAGGGAACCTTAGATTAATCAACCTCGTTTTGGGTTAATACATGAAAATTCCATATAGTAAACATGAAACTGGTGCATGCACAATTAGGATATAGAAAGAAGTGGTTATAACTAATCACATTGGTGGCTAAGACCCAAAACATAGTGTAAAGGCTAACTCTATGAGTTATGTAATACTGGAAAATGGCTATGGGATAACCAAATAGATGTGGGTAGGGTATTGAGGTGAAAGGATGACAACAAGGTATGATGAAAATGGGTACACAAATATGGATAATAAAATGGGATCCTATTGGCTAGGGAGAGGAGAAAATGAATAGAAATCATCTAAGGGAAAGTGTAAATACAAATTCATTAGAGGGATTGACTATAAAAAATTAAAATATAAAATTTTAAAATCCAATGATACAAGGATTCAACAAAATCTCCTCTAAGAGCACTTACAAGAGAGAACTTGAATAATGAAAGAAAAAAATTTAGAGTGTGAGCACTCTATGGAAATGAATTACAAGGATGAGTGAATAGGAGGAAAAAGGAGTCTATTTATAATTTCTAAGGGAGTTAAAGGGTAGATGAACACGAGAAAAGAGGTTTGGGATCATTAATGAAGTGATCATTAATTTTAGTTTTAAATTTTCCAAAACCATTTGTGTTGCTCAAGGGGTATAAATGGGCATACAAATTACTAGAATACATAGATGGAATTTAATACTAGAGATTCTAGACTTCTTGGGATGGAAAATTGGATAAAAATAGGCCTCTATGAGGAAGTGTCACATTAATTTAGTTATCAAGGAACAAGATATTAGTGGAACAAGATATGCATAAGATTTTTGAAAATATGAAAGGGGTGAGACAAAAATGAAATATTAAGAGGCTAAGGATAACAAGTGTTGAATAAGGATAATAGAATTCTTACAAAAGGGTATAAACACATCAAAAGTGGGAAACATTAAATACATAAGGCTAAATAATATGTACAAGAGTAGAAAATATATGATTAAGAGCTAAAAACACGTGTTAAAGGAGAAACCTAACATGACTGCAAAATATAATAAAATTGTTAAAGGTTATGTAATCATTGTTATTACGGTTGAATTCCCACAATGGATTCCTTTCCACTTTACCTTAAATATTGTCCTACAATATTTACATATCATATCCTTCTTTTCTAATAAAATGTATATCTCCTATATGGTGTATCAACAACTTCATCATTGGGTGCACTTATGATTACATAATTCCATTGAAAATCCCTATACAAATAAAAAATAAATTATTCTTTAATCCCACATGAAAAAAAAGGTAAAGAGGAATAAATTTCTATTTATATTTTTTAACCCAAATCCTTATCACTTAGGCCCAATCACCACCCCATTTCACTATCTTTCCCACAATACATAAGAAATTAAATTAATAGAGTACCCTCTCAATCAATAATACATATTGATATATTCATTTTTTTCTAATATTAAAAATGCACACTTATTAACTCGTATGAGATGGTATTCTTTATCTAGTGATGTCTCTAGGGCTATCATCCAATGCTAATTATCCTTGTAAAGAATATTAACGAAATGCATACAAAGTAATGAAAAATTTAATGTAGACTTTTATCTATTACAATGAAACATCTAAGTTTAAATGTTCTCTTTTTTTAATTTCTTAAATACACATTTATGTAT
Organism: Sequoia sempervirens; assembly: GCA_007258455.2. Classification (NCBI taxonomy): domain Eukaryota; kingdom Viridiplantae; phylum Streptophyta; class Pinopsida; order Cupressales; family Cupressaceae; genus Sequoia; species Sequoia sempervirens. The sequence continues at coordinate 51,941,039 of VDFB02252616.1, forward strand.
AGATCTAAGATTAGAAATATAGAAGGAATCATTATGTTAAGTATTTTAATATTCATGTTTAAATTAATATTATTTTTGTTGATCTATTAGTAAACTTTAAAATGATTAGAATGTTTCTATAATAAGTGTGCAATTTATTTTTTTGTTTGTATCAATTATCACATTCCAAAAACCATCATTGAGATTGGGAAAAATATTTTTGGCATTATCTTAATAAATTAAATTATATATATATATAATCTTAACAATATAATACATATATCATCTAAAATATTTATCTACAAAATTCTTAATAAAGAATTCTCAATTATTTAGAGAACTTAAAAAAAACCATATATAATATGAAAACTTAATAGGGGAGAGGGGCCATAGTGGAGCGGGTCCAATAGTGGGGATAGAAGTAGTCCTTAGTGGGCCCCATAGTGGAGCACCTTAATATCCAATTCCAAAACACTTTTTATCCATAAAGTACACAAACTGACAAATCATGTGATGCCACATCAGTGCACCAATAAAACATGACTTAGTGCACCACTATCAGTCTCACTTCTTTTTGGGTCTTTTTGGATACCTCAACAAAAAGCATGCTGATGTGGCATCATATTTGATGATGTGGCTCTAAAACGAAATATAGAAGCATGTGAGTTGCCAAATAAACTATTGTATAAAATTGGGAGTGATTTGAAATTTCCACATAAGATTTTGAGAAACACAAAGGGTGCTCCACTATGAACCCCTCTCCCCTATAGTATTTAACTTATTAAATGCTCCAATCCAACTATGAAATCAAGACACTGCTTACCAACCCATTTTCATTGAAACAAATAATCATTTTGTTATAACCGAATTCTCTTTTTTAATCTCTTGCCTTATATACTATTAAACTTATATTTTTCTATGCTGCAAACTAGACTCTAATTGTTGTTTTTTAATGAACAGAAAATATGTTTGCTCTACTCGTTTTGTTTAGTTGTACCAAACATCTTGCAACTGGGTAAATAAAAAATAAATGAAACGAGAAACTCGATTGGAGCTTCTCATAGATTGTCCGTTACCTCAGGTCGCACTTCCTCTTACACAAGGTTTTGTCCGACTCAAATTCACAGATATTTGGTTCTGAATTTATAATTTATGAACATGTATATCTTCTTGCGCACAGATAGTTATACCTGTGTTGTCTTTATATCTTCTCGCACACAGATGGTCATAGCTTTGTTATTTTAAAAATCCATTTAAGAATGTGAGAGACTTTGAGATTCATGTTTGAAGCATGCACAATAGATTTTATTAAGGCCAGGCAATGATCTCACTTCTTTATTCTTACTAGTCTTACTTTATTTCGCGAGTATGCTTCCCATGTTCATCTCGCATAGAGAAAGTGAGTTAAAGTCTAATGGTGGTTGGCAAAGGGATAGGTTTCATAGCGCAGGGTGCAGCTGCCCATGAACACCTGAACACCCACCCTTTCGCTGCAGCAGTCGAAGAGCTCTTCAATTCCCTTGGAGAGGCAGGCCGCACAGTCTTTCCTCGACATATCTCGCCAGCACATCTCCATGCCATAGATGGTCACATTGGAAGAAACAACGGACGACCCCAAGCCGAACTTAATAGGGCTGGCAGGCGTTTTACTCGACAGAGTCGCCAAAAGACTGCGAGCGGCAGCATTAAAATGGGTGTCCGTATTGTTATTGACGTTGACGAGGCCGTACCAGAAGTTGGTGTCCAAGTGCGAGAGAAAGGTGTAATTCTCGTAGCGAAGGAAGCAATGCTCCAGCTGAACGCGGGCGCCAATGGCATTGGGGCAGTCGCGGCGGACGGCCTTCACTGCCTCCGCTGAGCACGCGCTGCAGTCAGCGGGAGACAAATCTCCTCTACACTGGAGGCGCCCCGACAGCTGGTTCGGCTTCTCCCGCCCGTAAACCGAAGCGGCGAAGCCCCCGTAGGCTGCTTTCTCTGTCAGCCGTTTGAAAGAGCTCCTCCAAATTCGTATCAAACTGGGAGCCATTGGAGTACTTCACCACATTACATGCTGTGTATATCTCGCCTTCCTCCGACGATGACTGAACCGTAACAGTGCACAACACTAGCAAAGCCGCCAGATATAGCAAAGCCGCCAGATATAGCGGCACTCTCTTTGATGTAGATGGGAAACCAGTGGAGTATGACCCGGTTGTGATTGCAATGGAATAGCTGACTTCAATTATTTATACTCTTCAATCCATACAGAAGCTTCAAAAAAATTCCAACCCATGCCAATATTATATCATAATTCACCACATTGCTGAGTCAAAAAGAGCGACGGAGTCTAAAACTCTAATATTATAGAGTATTCAAACTTGCTGATCGCTTCAACTTGATCAGGTTCAGCGTGGTTGGCGGATTACTTTCTTATCAAGCGAACCCTGTCGATAAGCTCACAGCCGCCACACATCCTTCTGAAGTCATCAGACACGTTATTAGCTACGTCTGAGTTGTTTTTACATCTATTGTATTACGCTGGAAATATTCTACCATAGTTTTTTCCTTTCAAAAAGGATAAATATTTAAAAGCCTAAAGGATAAAAATTCCAGGTCTTTCATAAATCTACAGCTTCTAAAAATTAAGAAATACATAAAATTAACAAAATGTAAAAATTTAATAAATAAATAAATAATCAAAAGGATCAAATTGTGAATGTATTAAGAGACTACAAAAATTGTGTAGAAGAAAAGAACTCTCAATATGTGACTAATATATGTAGTCTTTTTGTTTTCGAGCATCTATCTCACTATTATTTTGATGGATTGTTGAACTAAGCCTATTTACAATCTAATTATTTAAATCTTTATATGTTTATTACATGTTTATTGTTTAACTATTTTTAAGGAAATCCTCAACCCCCAATTGATGTTAATTCAAGATTTGAACTAGAGTCTAACACACTTTTTCTTTGAGAAAAGAGGTGGAATCTTATAAGTGTCTCAATTATAATAAAAGTATTAGAATATTGATGTGACATTTCATGAACATGCTATGAAAATAATGTAGATATAAGAAGTCTAATTGAGTTTTTGTAAAATGCAAAGATATAAATTTCTACTTGATTGTGAATTAAATGTGTCTTTTGAGTGATTCTCATTTCTTTCTATGATGATTCCTAATAATTTAGGCATTTCTATAAATACATGTCTTTTTTTCTTAATTCAATATTTATATATATAGGAAGATTGCTAATAACCTAGGTATTTCTATAAATACATGTCATTTTTTTTTTAATTCAATATTTTATATATAGGAAAAGATGGCAACTAGTTTCTCAAAAGGTTAGCTTAGGAGTAAGAAAGTTTTGAATTAGAAAGAGGTGAATATCAACCACATCTTGCAATATTTTTCATAGACTAAGTTGTATTGTGAGGCCTAGTCCCACCTAGGAAAAGGTTAGGAATTGTGATTTGTCCTGATATGAGGATTTATAGTAATGGTTAGAGTTTTTTAGTGCATGAAATAGGTTAAATTGGGGATTATGGCTATGGATTTACTTATGCTCAAAGTAGCATAAAATAAAAGTGTGAAGTACAAGGCATACATTTTTATCCATTACATTTTTTCCATACTTTGGTGTACCTAGGAATCTAGATGCATCGTTAATGTCAAATTTAAATATTTAGTATAAGTAAATTGATAAGAATGAAAGAATATGGCATTGGATTTTTAAATGATGCCTTGATATCTTCGTGTGCTTACAAAATATACCATAATTTTGAACCCACACTTAAAATTATTAGTTATACCTATGGTTAAGTACATGGAAATGGGGGACAAATTAGTAGCTATCCTTAATATTTTTAGCAAAATGTGTTTGTGTTATGAAAATATAACCATATGTGTTTTAAAACATATGCATTTATAATGCTTTAAATTCAAAAAAAAAAAATGATGCATATTTATGCTTTGATTTCCAAGCCTAAGGGTGAATAATAATAAACATTAGTTTATGAATTGGCTATTTGTTTATAAACAATTGTAGGTTTTAGTTATATTCTTATTATATATATACATCAATGTATTTTGAGAATGAAAAATTGAAACAATAAAATCATTTTATTTTTATATATTTTCTATTGTGCATTACATAGTTTTTTTTTTAGTTTCATTAGTGTTTTCTATATTCCTTTATTTGGTATCAAAGCAATTGGAGATGCATTCCCTATGGAACTCTTGAAATATATAACTTTCATCTATATTGGTTGTGTCCATTTTTAAAATCCATATATGTAGAAAAGAATGCATGTAAAAATTAAGAGAGGTGTTTCATATTCCATTGCTAGAGGGTGTCTAAATATAGTGTACAAGTGTTTTAGAAGTTACAATTCCATCTATAGGATAAGTAACTCCATTTGAAGCATGAATGTAGAAGATTCAAGAAGCATAAAGTTTGCAGTAAGGCATGCATATTTAAATAAATACCACTACTAAAGACATCTTTGGAAAGGAAAAATCCAATGTCTATAATTTGATCTCTTACATGTGCTAGTGAAGGATGTAATAAAGGTAAACAAAAGGCGTATAAAACTGCAAAGTATCACTTATTTTCTTGGTTTTTTAATGATAGCAAAGGGCATTTAAAATCTCAATACCACTAGTAGTGCATGCATATGGTGGTTAGAAGTAGTTATTGAAGTCTCTTTTATTCTTGTTCATATTTGCTAAAAAGTTGTAGTCATTGTTGCTATTAGTCATGTGGCAAGATGATGTAGGTCCAATATCAAGGAGCGTGATAATTATTGTGGTGCCTCAAGTATATAGTTGTAGTGTTTTTATAGGAGAGGTGCATGTGAAAGGTTTGAGTCTTTTTAAACAAGAATTAGTTGATTCCTTGGTAGTTCATCCATAAAGGATATTTGAAGATGTTGAAATCATTTTCTAGCATAGAAGGATTGGCCAGATAAGTGGTCTTTATTTTTTTTTATTTTTTGAGGTATGAAGTTGTCTAGTGTATGGGTCCATTAAATAGAAAAAGTTGATAAAACAATAAAGAAGGAAAAAAATGTTTTGGAGGAAGAACTATTGAAAATTAAGAAATCTAACTCAAAATTGATACTAGATTTTAAGGAGTTAACATAGAAAAATATGAATATTTGTATAAAAATAATAATCAAGTGAAAACACATTGGAGAATGTCAAAATAGATTGAAGTTATTTGGAGAAGTTAAAAATAAGAATGATGATTTGGAAGAAAAGTTGAAAAAGTTAGAGTACAGAATGATGAGATATCTAAGTTGAAAGAACAAAATAGTCAATTAGATCAGTTGCTTTCATTATTCCAAAAATAAAATGAGTGCTTGAAATAAAATCTATTAGTTTGTGATGTCTCATATGACACAGAAAATTTATATTGTTCCTTTGATCAACCATTTGGTTTGTGTGATAAAGCTGAAGTTTCTTCTAATAAAGAATGTAAGGATAAAGATGATAATGTGTATGAATCTATAAATATTATTAATTATTTTTAAAATAATATTGGTTTAAAAATCATGAAGAGAATGGGATATAAAGGAAAACTATTAAGAAATTATGGGCAAGGAATCAAAATGCCCATTGAGCCAATTCCTAAGTCAAAGAATGCAATCCTTGGTTATTTTACAAATAAAAGAAATAATAGTGATGTTACAAGTCTTATAGGATCAAATAAATGAATTCAAAAAATGCAATTTCCTTATTGTAGCAATCAAGGAAATAAAAAATATGTGTTGGGATATTCATCCTTGTAGCATATACAATTCAAAAAATCATTCTAACAAGGAGTGTTGGAATAGAGAATGGAAAAATATATATGTGACAGAATGCATGTGAGTACTAGATCAAACTAGGAAAAGATTACAGGTATGTTTGAACAATTGTAAAAGTATCAATATTCCTTTATCAAAGGTGATAGTAATTAGGCAATATTTGAAGGTTTGAGAAGAGTGACAAATATTGTCTTGTAAGAGATCATGAAAATTGGAATTAATTTCTTGTAGTAAAGTAATTTTTTTTTTTTGTTGCATTGTTGGTGATAAATTTGGACATTGCTTGGTCTTAAATATTAGAGATTTGTGGTTGGACTATAAGACAGGTCCTAGGATGAGGGTGAATCATGATGGTCAAAAAGTTCATTATGAGGGAGGAAAAATAGAAAAATGAAAAAAATTATAATCTTCATTATGAGGGAGAATGAAGGATAATGAATATTAGTTTATGAATTAGTTGTCTATTTATAAATAGTTATAGCTTTCAATTATATTCATAATTTATATATACATCAATAAGAATGAAAAATAAAAACAATAAATAATTTTATTTTTATATATTTTTTGTTGTGCATTATGTAGGTTTTTTTTAGTTTTCAGTTTCATTACTATTTTCTATATTCCTTCAAAAAGTTGAACATCTCTTGTGGATCCTAGATTCATTTTTTTAACATAAAATAGCTCAAATTTGAAATCCACACTCATCAATTTTACATGTTTTACAATAAAATTTTACAAAATGACCACCAAAATGAAGTCACTTTTTAGCTTTCTAGCTATATACAGAAAGTGAGTCTAATAGATGGGTTAAAGTTTAATAGTTCTTGGAAAAGGCATAGGTTTCATAGTGTAGGGTGTAGCTACTCATGAACACCTGAATACCCACCCTTTCACCATAGCAATCAAAGAGCTATTCAATTCCCTTGGAGAGGTAGGCGGCACATGCTTTCCTTGACATATCTTGCCAACACATCTCCATGCTATAGATGGTCACATTGGAAGAAACAACAGACAGCACCAAGCCTAACTTAATAAGCTTGGTAGGCGTTTTTCTTTACATATCTTCCAAAATACTATGAGTAGCAACATTAAAATGGGTTTTTGTATAGTTATTGACATTGGCAAGGTCATACCAGAAGTTGGTGTCCAACTATGAGACAAAGGTGTAATTAGTGTAATGAAGGAAGCAATGCTCTAGTTGAATGTGAGCACCAATGGTGTTGGAGTAGTCATGGTGGATGACCTTCACTACCTCTACTAAGAACGTGTTGCAATTAGCAGGAGAAAAATATCCTCTACACTGGAAGTGCCCTAATAGCTGGTTTGGCTTCTCCCACCTATAAACTAAAATAGTGAAGCCCTCATAGGTTGTTTTCTCTGTCAACGTTTGAGAGAGATCCTTCAAATTCCTATCAAACTAGGATTCTTTTGAGTACTTCACCATATTACATGTTGTTTATATATCTCCTTCCTCCAACAAGGAATCAATCATACCAATGCTAATCACTTCAACTTGATGGGGTTCGACATGGTTGGAAGATTACTCCCTTAATCTAATTTAAATATGGTACTCTAGTATCACTCAAAATATAGACAATCACATTTTTATCTATGTTAATCTCTTATCAATTGAACCCTGTCAATAAGCTCACAGCTGCCACACCTTCTTCTAGAGTAATCAAATGTGGAAATTCTTAGCTACAACACAAAAAAAATTCTCAATATGAGAATAAATATATTTTTTATTTTTTAATTATAATTTTAAAATTTATTATAATTAGGTCATTATAATCAAACATATGCATGGTTGAAATTCAATAAAATATTAAAATTTAATTTAAAAATTAAGAAAAATGTTATACACTAAAAGAGAGAATCCTTTCGAAAAGGATATTGATGAATAGTTTAGACATAAATTGGAGGCTTATCAAAACTATTGTTTTCAATAAACTCAATTTTAAAAAATTATTTAAAACATATATTTAGATTGAAAGAAAAAAAAAATTCCACTAGATACTCAAATTAGTTATGTGGGAAAAAAAGATCAAAGAAAAAATATAAATTTACTATAATAAATGTGGAGGCTAGTTAAAGTCATTTTTTGAATTCATTTCAACAATTAAATTATTCTCTTAAATTTTAAAAAAGTATATCCTTACATTTTAGATCTTAAAAATTTACAAATATAAACTGCACTGAAAGTTTTACAAAATCTATATCATTTTAAAATTCAAAACATATATGTCACTTTACTAGATGCTTCAAAATGAATATTTGTATTTGGATTGGTCATTTTCCTTTAAAAATGTGGGAAAGTTTTGAACTTTCACCTAGAAATGAAATGTTTAGATGCACATATAAGGGGTATAAATAAATTAGGGTATTAAAAATATCATTGAAAAATAAGTAGCTATAATAAATTGTGAAAATAAGAAATATTTTTCTAGAAATTGTGTAATAGGAAGAGGTGTATAATTTAATATACAAAGATAGATATAAAAATTAAGGACATTATTTAAAATTTCATGGTCAAGCGTATTGTTTAAGATATAGGCGAATGGCATAATGTGATGGTTAAATTGTGGCATTGTGGTTCTTTCCACCAAGGTTCCAACCCTTATTAGTGTTTTATTCTAAACATTGAGCCCTACTTACAGTTTGAGCAAGAGCAACTTTGTGCTACTGTTTATTTTTTATCGGTTGTATTAGTCTAAAAATATTCTATTATATTTTTTGTTTTCAAAAAAGGATAAATATTTAAAATTCTAAAGGATAAAAAAAATCATCTATTACAAATCTACCAATTCTAAAAATTAGGAATACATAAAATTAACAAAATATAAAATTTTAATAAATAAATAAAAAAATAAAAAATGATCAAATCAAATAATTATGAAGGAAATAAAGAAACTACAAAGATTGTGTAGAAGATAAGAATTCCCAATGTGTAACAGTCAATATGTGACTAACATTAAAGGCCCATTTATCCAAATAGTTCAAAACAACATTCTATTTCTAGGAATTGAAAAAATAGATAGAATCAATGTTTCACAAATGGTTAAGAATCTTCTCTATAAAATATGGCAACCCACGCTCAAATATTCATGATAAATTCCACTATTCAAAAGTGATACCAAAATCATAGAATCTACCTCATATATTATCTTCTTCCAACCCAAATCATATGTTTTGTCCAAGGCCACAAGGATGAATCAAGCAAGGCCTCCATCTTTAAATTATTACTACCAAACCCAATAGTAAAAGAAAAAGGAAGCAAACTAAACTATCATTATCCTTCCCAACTCCACTAATCTCTAAAACACTTGGATTGTATCAAAATAACCATCAATGTTAATTTTGAAAAAAAACCAAAAGAGGAGGGGACTATTTGCCTTCTCTATTCATCTTATGAGAAGGTTTGATCCTAGAGTGAAAAAATAGAGCTAACCAAATGATCCAAATATAATTTCTTCAAAATATAGATATCCCAAGACATTAAAATTGCATCAATAGAACACTTAGCCACCAAATATTTTTATCAAGTCCAAAATATTTTACCATGCATATCTAATAAGACTATGATTACCTTGAAATATCAATCAATTTATTTCCAAATAAATTTGCTAAAGAATAAATACAGGACCAATATCCAAGGCTACTAAAATTAAATAGGAAAAATTACAAGGATGTCCCAAACTAGCCCAAAATTCAAATAGAAAAATTGCATGGACTAGAGGTAGGTTCCAATTATACCTCCATTGTCTCCAAAGACCCTTGAACAATCAAAAAAAGATGATCCACACACTCCTCATTAACCTCATAGAGAACACATTTAGAAAGACCTTGGCATCCTCTCTCTTTTATATTATCCTTAGTGAGACATTTATTTTTACATAGAAACTAGAGAAAGAAGTTACAGTAAGGCCAATAATACTTATTCCAAAAAATTTCCACTAAGGGAAATATATATACTCAACTTTTTCAAGTTCTAAAATCTAATATTCATGAGAAAATGAATAAACCCCTAAAGGCGATAACCCAAGCAAGTGCATCAATTTCCTCCAAAGAATAGCATGGTTGCTCTGCCATAATAGAAGATAGGGCCACATGAGCATCAAGATCTCCCCAAAGTTCAACACTTGGATCCTTCCAATGATAAATGTGAGAATCTATCACTAATAGAGAAGATTTTAAGCATGACACTTTAGACCTTGACTAGATGGGGAAAGAGTGTGAGAATCAAGGGTGACAATCCCATGAATTGATTGAAAAAGATTATTGTGGCCCAAAATTACAATGTAGAAGAGGCACTACTAAACAAGTGAAACACCCATATTAATAATATTTGAAATCATAAATCATTTCCTTGTCAAAATCATTATAGGAACCTTTGAAACATCAACACATCATAAATATTTATAGCAAATAATTTTGGCCCATGACTAATCCTACTACTTATACCATCTCTAATAAATTTTAGCAACCAAGGATTTCACTATTCAATTCAAAAATCCTAATACCAAGACCATAATTTTTTTAGGCCTACAAACTCAATCCCATCTACTCCATTTTTTAATATCAAAAGATTCCAACCTCCAAGAACATTCATGGGACCTTCCACTATTCAAAAATGAGACCAATATCATAGAATCTACCTCACATTTTATCTTCTACCAACTTAGATCACATGTCCCCCCAGACCTACAAGGATGGCTCAAACCTTTGTCTTTAAATTATTAGTACCAAACCGAAGAGTAAATCAAAAAATAAGTGAAGTAAACTAGCATTATCTCAAGCCCAACTCCACTAAGCCCGACAACACCTAGATTGCATCAAAAGAACCATCAATGTTAATTTTGAAAAATTCTAAAAGAGGGGACCATTTACCTTCTCTATTCATCTTATGAGAAGGTTTGATCCTAGAGTGAAAATAATTATAGCTAATCAAATGATGAAAATTTAATTTCTTCAAAATGTAGATATTCCAATAAGTTAAAACTTCAACAATAAAACACTTAGCCACCAAAGTTATTTTTATTGAATCCAAAATCTTTTACCAAACATATCCAATAAAACTTTGAAAACCTTAAAAAATCCAACAATTTATTTCTAATAAAATTTTCTAAAGAATAAAGGCAAGACAAATATCCTAGGCTACTAAAAGTAAATCTAGGCCAAAGTAGAAGGATATCCAAAACTAGCCCAAAATTCAAATAGAGAAATTTCATGAACTAGAGGTAGGTTCCAACTATACCTCCACTATCTCCAAAGACCCTCAACAAAAGAACAATCAAAAAAGATGATCCACACACTCCCCATTAACCTCATAGAGAACACATTTAGAAACAATTTAGAATCCTCCCCCTTTTATATTTTCCTAACAAATTTATTTTGACGTAGAAGTTACTAGAGAAAGAAATTACATTTAGGTCAATAATACTTATTCCAAATCTTTTTCCACTAAGGGAAATATTTATACTCAACTTTTTTAAAAGTTCTAAAATCTAATATTCGTGAGAAACTAAACAAACCCCTAAATATGATAACCCAAGCAAGTGCATCAATTTCCTCCAAAGAACAACATGGTTGATCTATCTAATCAAAGATAGGGCCACGTGAATATCAAGATCTCCCCAAATTTCAACACTTGGATCCTTCCAATGATAAATGAAAGAATATACCACTAAGAGAGAATATTTTAAGCATGAAATTTTTGACCAAATAGTATCAAATAATATTTTAATCATATAGAGAATATGGGGAAAGAGTGTGAGAATCAACAAAGGAAATCCCATGAATCCATTGAAAAAGAGCATTATGGCCAAAAATTCTAATGTACAAGAGTTCCTACTAAACAAGTGAAGCACCCATCCTAAGAGTATTTGAAATCTAAATCATTTCCTAGTAAAAATCATTATAGGAACCTTTACAGCATCAATGCATCATAAATATTTATAGCAAAGAATTTTGTCCCATGACTAATCCTACTACTTAGACCATCTCCAATAAAGTTTAACAACCAAGGATTTGACTATTCAATTCAAAAATCCCAATACCAAGACCATAATTTGTTTAGGCCTACAAACTTGGTCCCATATACTCTATTTTTAAAAATTCTACATTCCCTACCAAAATAAATTTCCTTCAAAAATAATCAAACACCTTTAGAAAAAATTTAGGAGTAGAAAGCACCAAAAATTTATAAACAAGAAGAGCATGCAACATTTATTTTAAGAGTGTAATTGACACCTACAAAAAGACAACTATTATAAAGTCTAATGTCAGACCTACATTCTAAACCTATCAAGAATTCTCTTCCACTGAAGTCAATTAGAAAGACCCATTAACAAAGGAATGCCAAGATAATCCAAGGGAAGTTGTCCAATATTAAACCATAAGATTAGAATTTTTTGGTTGAATTCCCAAAGGAGAATTAAAGAAATAAATATTTAATGTATCCTCATTAATTTGCTAATGAGAAGATACATAAAGCATATACAAAGATAGCCTCTTAAATTTCAGCAACACCCATTAAACAATATCACCCACAAATTTAAGATGAAAATAAGATTCAATATCCCTAACTGTAATGCCCGTCTTGTAACCTAAGGAATGTTGCAATTGTCTACACTAATTGAAATAATTTTTTTTAAAAGTATTAATGTGCTTTGGTAGTTGCATACGTTCTCTAAGTTACTTAGCGATGACAAACGCTACTTGAGAATCACATAGAGCGACTTAGTATTTAGCATTGCATGTATTTAGTTAGCATAAACTTTAAAAATAAACATTGCATAACATTTTGAAGATTGCATTCATGAAAGTATAAAGAAGAATTACAAATAGATTGGAGCATTTGAAATGACATTACAATACTCATTCTCTAGATGAGGTAGATAAAATAATAGTTTACAATAACATATTACAAATGTTCACCTCATAAAAAATTGAGGAAGGTTACAAATACAAGATTTCCAATGATACAATTAAGGAAGTACACATAAATCCAAATACGAGCTCTCCATCCATGAAGCTCTTGTTGCCACGATCAAGAACTGGGGACCCAACGGAGTAAGGTGCACGTTCCACCCAACCATGTGGTACCTGTAGGGCCACCCCCCATGCTAGGAGATAGTAATAAGGTTCCCTAGACATAATCTACAAACCCTAGTCACAAGTAAAAACTTGAGAAAATCCATACAAGTACACACTTAACTTTTGGTTACATTGCTTCTAGAATCAGGATAATCAATATACAAAGTTCACAAGGTAAATTGTTATTTTAGGTGGAGTGTCATCACAATGTTGCATAGGTTACCCTAGTGTTTCTTCCTAGGTTCTGGCCCCCAACTTGGGTTACCCTGGTAACCTCTTACAAAACCCAGCCCCACATGCAAACTATTGCGGAATTGAATATCCTTTAAAGTAACAAGATATCAATTTTCCATTACAGGCCTTCTCAACTTATACACAAGACTGAACTAGCTCTTGAGTCTATAAGCGAGGCTTACTTATCTAATTAAATATTTTAAACTATCTAATGTGTTGTTTAGTTTTCACTGACTTACTAACTCTACATGAGTTACCCAGACACCACTTTGTGTGTCGGCCCTCACACAGAGCCACTCCCCTAAAAATAACACAAGGAATCTAAGTTCCCAAAACTAAGGTAGACAAGGTACACAAGAATTCAACAAATATTTCTACACATTTCATAATGGACATCAAGTCCATGTTCATAAAACCAGGTGTCTATACACCATGCAAAACCATGTACACTACCTTAGTCAACACAAAGATTTTTTTTAAACAATTACAACTCCCACATTATACAACTTATCTGGAAGACTTGTACATCTATTACATTCCCAATTTTCCCAAAAAAGGAACACAATTTAAAGCAAATCGAAACAATAAGAATCTACATTAGGATTTACTAAATCCAGTCAAGCAATAATTTGAAGAATTTGAAGAATGAAATTATTCAACTAAAATATAATTCATCTTCCATTTGACATAAAAATCAAAACTATAATTTTCAAATAATAACTTAGAAATTACCAATTTT
>VDFB02252616.1:51954975-52000924 GCA_007258455.2 Sequoia sempervirens
TTTTAGGTAATTAAACCAATTGATGAGACAATAAAACAAGAACATGAAAAATGGAACATAGAACTTTCAAATGATTCCTTGTAAATTTTCAATCTAACATGAAATGGTTAAAAAAGGATGTAGATCTAGATCATGAACTTTAATATGAAACAATGCTTATAAATGGATCTTCAATGCTACATCACAACACTAGCTCAAAAACATGATTGATGCTTGATATCCTTGACATGATGATGGATCTTGAATTGCTGCAATAATTGATGAAGAATTCTTCCCTTGAATGCTTTAGAAATGATGTTGAATTCTCTCTTGATGGTCTTGTAAAGTCTTGGAATTCTTAACTTTTGAGTGCTTGACTTGATATCATGAATGATTAATGAAATAATGATTTAAGACCTTATTTATATAGGAAATCCATCTAATATCCTGTTTATTAGATCCCGCAAGCTGACATTCATGAAATTTGAACTTAAAACCTATATTTCCTACTCGAAACCCTAAAAAGGAGCCAAATGGGACTCACATGCCACACCTAGTGTATGGGTCCCACTTGGGTGGGACTCATATGCCCAGGGTGGCATATGGGTTCCACAGGGCCTTTTTAGGTGGCAAAAGTGTTGGGGTGTTAAGAAATTAAATTTTATTTGATGTCTATGTCAGGATTTTGGTTAAAATATGCCTCAAGATGCACAATATAGGGTCTTAGGGGCCTATTAGTGATGATATTAAGGTCATAAATTGAAGAGGGCTCAAAATTCAATGTGAAAGTGTAAATAAATATACTTTACAACATCAAATTAAGGCCACAATTAGGTTTATTTAGCTTAATAGGTCCTTAAATCCAATGTGAATATGGAAAACACATTACAACACTAGATCAAGGAATCATTAGGTCCATTCTAAGGCTTTAAATCATTCCCAAGTTAAGTGTGAAAATGTAAGCGATGACATTTTTCTACACTACAATTATTAATTATTTAACCTAGCCACATACAACTAGAATTTGTAGCACATGGCATCCATATGTACCCATGCACAAACACCTAATCTCTAATATATTAGCATCCATATATTTTTCTATTGGTGCAATCCTTGAACCTCTTTTAGGTGCAAGTGCTAGTATATATTCCTTTTTTATAATCATAATCTCCATGAGGTTTCTAGATATGTTGAATTATGAATAAGATATAAATTAGTCAAACCTATAAAATAATTACTTAGTTTCACTATAAAATATAAAATTAGAATCACACATTTCTATAATATTATCATTCCCTACATACCTATTCCATATCATTAGGATCACATATTAGATCCAAGATAGAAGAATAAAATTGATAAAAACCATGATCTTGTAATATGTTAGCATGATCATATTAATAATGGAGAATCTAATACTCCCTCCTAAAAAATGAGTGTTTATTGAGGCTATCCTCCTCAAATGTCTTAAGGGGATTAAATTTACCTAGAAATTTACATATAATGTTAAAGTGAGATATTTTATTCCATTTCCTTAATGCAATATATCTATGTGGTACAATAAGAATTATAGGAATAAAATATCAATCCATTTCTAACCAAATTTCATCCTAAATGAGAAACTATAATGTATTTATAAAATTTGTATCCGCTCTAGGAATCATATCATTTTAGACTTGAATATTTCTATCTATAATTTTAATTACTAGATAAGGAAACATTCATGCTAAATATGCAACAACCAACAAAATAATACTAGATATTAATAACTTCGACTAAGATCGAACATTCAAAGTATAGCTAGATCCTCAAAGAAATAAATGACTTTAACTAAGAGCGAACATTCAAAATATAGCTACCCTCTTTGTAAAATCCAATTTGATTTGAGAAATTTATGGGAAAAAAAATGAATGAGGTAAGTAAGAAAGACTAACCTTAATTTATATCTTCCCTCATCAAATAATTTCATGTTTAAATATTTTCTTAGGGCATATCTATACATTTCATTCTCATCATATAATTTATCTCATAGATATCTTCTCTAGTGTGTCTAATCCCTACCACCATTTATCTATAAATTTAATTATCATACTTGTGAGGACCTTGAGAATTTTGAGGATCCAAATAAGTTTGTTAAACTAAACCATGATTCTAATATAGATTATTATTTTTAAGCTTCAATGGCTTAAAATAATTGATAAAATGATATTTCACTAGGAGTAATAGGATAAATGTGAAATTTTATAGAGTAATGGCAATCAACCCCTTAATGGTGGTTAATTACTTAAAGAGGTAGATGAAGGAATGTTTAAGATATGGGAATGATTCTAGATATGAATAGGTAGATTATGGGGAGAATAGAAATAAAGGATAAAATCTATAACACTAAAGTCCACTTCTATGTGGCAAGGTATGCTAGAGTATATGGAAATAATTTAGAAACTTTAGTAGGAATTTAAAAGGATACTAAGGAGGATTTAAATTTGTTAGTGTACGTAAGTAGAGAATCATTTATAATGATTCTTTATGGCTATAGAGATTAAGGAAGAAGTATCAATAGAAATCAATAATATCTCATCAAAATGGTAATTTTATTATCATTCATTAACAATACGAGGCCATCATATGTTTTTATTATAAAAGTAGGGAAAGGACCCTTGAACCTAGATAGAGAACAAATATTAGGCCTCACAGCTGATAGTATAGAAATAGTAAAAGAACCACACCAAAATAATGGACTAACACCATAAACAAAATAGCAAAAGGCCAACTAGCAAAGTAACAGTCATCACCAGGATATCATAAAAGTCCAAATAAAATAGAAAAATATATATATATGAATAAGCACTAGGGCATGCAGATCCAACAAGGACCGAGGTTTGCAGGCCAAAATACAAAGAGATAGCAAACCCAAACTAGTTTTTAGGCCTGCATATCAAGTCCCATCCCATATTCAATTGCCCCAGCTCCTTGCTACAAGCATCCAACTCTTTAGCTTCTTTTTCCTATGATTGTATCTCCACATCCTAAGAGGAATTCTTCCTCATCTTCCCTTTTCTGACTTTCTCCATGTTGTTAACCATTCCAAATATCACCCTTCTCAAGATTCCTAGTGTGATTGAATTCATCCTATTGAACGCTTTGTCCATCCTGCTAACTTTTTCCTAAAGCTCATGAAACTAGGTCTTATAAAAATCAAAGGACCTGTTATCTTGCTCCATTACATTATCAGGGTCCTCTAGGGATTGTATTTTCACATTCTTCATGGCTTGCTCATTCACATCTACATTTTATTTTGATGTTTATTGGTCTCCTTGATCCTTAGTATCCTTTGAATCCTACACAACCTCTTGGTCAGCACCATCCTCCTCATCTTCTTCGTCGCTACTAATAGAGTTCTCCTTCAGCTCCTCACCAAGAACCACTATTAATTCCTTCTTAATAAGGTCTAAGGGCACCTCATCTTCCAAAGGTTCATCTTTTGATTCCTCAAAGCTTATCTTTTTACCTTTGGTAGATTGAACTACCAATCTAGCCAACCTTCTCCTTCCTTTTCCACTACTTGAATCATCCATATTGCCTTGTTTTACCTCATCTTAGATGTCAATTGTGACTTTTTCACCATTCTCAGTTCAGTGCTTTCTTGGCTTTTTCTTTTTATACCTCAAGGGTTACTAGAAGGGTTGCCAATACTTTTCTTTCCTTTAACAATTGAGACAATGGGGCCCTCTTTTGTTAACAGGCCTTTAATGGAAGACTATTTATTCATAGAGGGAACTCACCAGGTTTATTAGTTTGGGGGGGCAAATAGTTTGATGATTCTTAGCTGAGGAAAAACCCTCAATAATATTTTTACAAGGAATCTGATTTGAGGGTCAGACTATTTGTTCTAGGCTTAAATAGCTTGGGGTTCAATACCATTGAAGGGCCAATTAGGAGCATACTAGCAGAAACATAATTATAAAGTCTTTTAATAAGGCCCTGGTGAAGGTGTTGTGAAGCCTCTTTGGCCTTACACTACTTCAGAGAAGAAAGCAAAAAAAATGGAATATTCATCTTTCATTCCTCCTAATGTGGTTAAGAAAATGAAAATGATACCCATGGATAGTAGTATACCTTCCCTCCAAAGTGAGTTATTTCATAATATTCACATTGACCACCCCATAAGGAGTCAAGAGCCTTTTTCTATCATCTCTATTTTGGCAGTGTTGAATCTTCTCCTCCCCTTCGAGGAAACTATCAATAAATCTTTGATAGTTTCCATCACTAATTTTCACCACTTTCAAACCACTGCAATCCAAACCAGTTGCCTCCGCTATCAACTTAGGAGTCACCACAAACATTATACTTCCAATTTTAACTCTGTCTTCATTCCAAGAATTGTAGAATTTCATAGTAATATCATCATTGTAACTCTTCATCACCATGAAGAAGGGGGGCATACCAGCATTTTCAAAGAGCCTCCAAATCTCAATATTTTAGTGTAATGGCATGCAGGAAAGAGGCTCATACCACTTCCTTGGACACCCCATGATTTTAGTATGATTGCAAGAAGAAATTAACTTTTTTCCTTTAACAATGACAATGTCAGTGAGAAAGGGGTTGATACTCCACTAAATTATATAATAGTACTTATAGCCACTTAGAGAAAATTTAGAGGCTCACACATCCACTAAAATACCCATGCCAAAATCACCACTATTCTATAAAGATCCACTAAAAATCTCAATTATGATCTTTATATGGTTTGAGGCCAGATGTATCTTAGGCTAGATATCCATGATCTTAGGCTAGCACCCAAAATTTGTGTGACTGAAGTCACCCATATTAATAATGATTAAGGATATTAATATCCATTTTTAGCTCGAGGGCCTTTTGAAATAACCTCTAATAGAAGGAGGCCTTGAACACACATGGGAAGCCTTTAAAGAAGTACTTCACAATCCCAAAAAAATGAGCAAATAAAATCTCATAGCCTTAGTGACAAAAATAAAAGGTCTTGTCAAAATGAAACCTTGCATAATAAAAAATCATATTTAAATAATGACCCTTAAGGGAATTAATTTTATAAGGGTTAATCTCATAAAAACTTAGCTTTTAATTATTTCTTGTCTTTTCAAAGATCACAGGATTAATGAGTGCATTTTTATTAGGGGGAATCTTTCCCTTTTTGCAATCCTTCCTCATCATTTGAGACTTATTTATCCAAAACATCATGTAAAAATACATGATTAAATTTCCTATACAAGCTAACCTTAGCACAAGCACTTTGTTGGCCACCATTATATCTCTTTGTTTACATGTCAACATTTGAGCTAGAAATTTTTAATTCAAAAAATTGTGGTAAAAGCTAAAATTTGACCACACCCCCGGACTAGTATTCATCCCCTTGGCTTGTATCATTTGAGATGAAATTTCCATCAAAAGATCCATAGAAACCCATTCTTTTATTCAAAGCAGTATTGGAGTCACCAAAAAAGTAACCCTTCTACTTTTTCTGACTCATTCGAGCCCTCATTGTTATTTTTGCTTAATGTTGCCTTGATTTAATGTTGCAATGTGGATAACACATTCACATTAGGTCTAGGGACCTTGTGAACTAAAAGGATTTAAATGGTACCTTACCTAAGAGTTTTAAAGTGTTGTAACACACTTTCACACTTTTCTAAGGTCTTGTTAATGTATTTCAATTAAATAACCTCTTTTCATCATTTACCAAGCCTTATTTCAAAGTGTTGTAACACACTTTCACACTTTTCTAGGTTTGTCATTAATAATTGGGCTTTCTTATTCTTTAATTAGCCTCATTTTGCATCCACATGCCTTATTTATGTGTATTTTCAAGAATAATCCTAATACATATCATTTAAGACATCAAAATCTTGAAACCCACCTCAAATTCCTAAGGTGGGACTCATTCGCCATTTTGGGTGAATGAGTGCCCTTAGGCGGGACCCATTCACCCAAGGTGGTGAATGAGTCCCCTTTAGCTTAAAATTCAAATTTAATTTAAATTTCTAGCAGGTTTTTATTTCCCAAGATCTAAGGTTAGCCTGTAGTGTTGTAATTTCAAGAATTATTACATAATTGAGTATAAATACAAGGTTCTTTCTCTCATTTTTTATACATAGAATTCAAGTATTCATGCATATAGTTCACAAGAGAATTTGAGCATTCTTCAAGTGTCAATCATCATGTCAAAGATTATTTACATCATGTTGTTTTAGAGCTAACAATTTTGATGTAGGTTTGTGTGATTCAAGCAAGCATTGCATTAAAGATCTATCAATTTCAAGCTAGATTCCAAGTCTACATCCATTGGAGCCATTACTTACATGTTTGTAGCACCTTATTGCTAGGGTTTGGTGAGTTGCTACATTATTTCTTGTTCATTCATCATTCTCTATTTTATTTCATTCTATCTCAAGGTTTTAATTACCAACAAAGGGATTTGACCAAGGAAAACCCCTATTCACTAACCCCACAGAATTTTTCCCTCTTCTTATGTGTGATTTTCAGGGCTAGGTTGCAGATTTACCAAGAAGAAAAAGTGGAGAAACTTGTCAAAGTTTTCAAAGTTGTAAAAAATCCTTAAAGAAGCTTAGAGAAGGTCTACTGGCTGAATTGTGCAATTTCAAGCCCAGATCTGAATCAAGAATAGAAAAGAAAACTAAGAGCTATGGAATCTAGTTTTGGATTTCCAAAAATCTAGAAATGGACTAATTCACCACTATTGGTGAATGAGTCCCATTGTATCTGTCTGTCAAGGATTTTTGCATATCTGAGTACCCATTTGTCAAAAACCTATTTCGACATAACTTACCTGAAACTAGACTGATTCA
Organism: Sequoia sempervirens; assembly: GCA_007258455.2. Classification (NCBI taxonomy): domain Eukaryota; kingdom Viridiplantae; phylum Streptophyta; class Pinopsida; order Cupressales; family Cupressaceae; genus Sequoia; species Sequoia sempervirens. The sequence goes on from VDFB02252616.1 coordinate 51,961,797, forward strand.
CACAGCTTGGCATATGAGTCACAGTTAGCATAAACAGTAGATTTTTCAGGATTCCAAACCCTTATCTTGCCTTCTTTAGTTTCCTAGGTGCACATTTCTAGTTTCATATTTTTATGTTACATTTTACTTACATTTCTAGTTCATTTTACATATCACACTAGTTTTTCCAAGTTTACACTTGGTGGTGAACCCTTTTTGTTATATTCAACCCCTATGTCAACCCTATTGTTAGATGTCAATCTCCTTTGCATTCAAAGCTCGAGGGTTATCCTTGGGTGGAACCTTTGTGGAGTGGGAATAACTCTAAATTATAAACCTAAAACCCATCTCTCCCACCCTATTCCATTTTTATAGGTTCCAAGTATATTTTCAAATTCCCAAAAAAATCATTGAAAATTAGAAAGGCCCATGTTTGAGACTGAGTCAATAGCTTTGTTTCCTTCTCTATAGATATGCTTTAAAGAATACTGATCGAAATAATTGATCACTCTTTTTGAGTCTTGGATCAAGTTCCTATCTTACAAGGGGGCTCAGCCTAGCCACTAAGAGATCAATAATCAATTTTGAGTCCCCCTTAATTATGGCCTTGGTAAATCCAAGCTCTTTTAATCACTTTATACCTCCAAACAGCAGTGACCTTCGCTTCAACACTAGTAGCTATTCCTAGGAACTTAGCATAAGCTTCTATGCATCTCCCTCTATGATCTTTTATCATACCCCCTACTGCAAAAAACCCTAGGTCACCTTTAGAACAACCATCAAAGTTTAATTTTACCCAATCACCTGACGGAGGATCCCACATAGTCAATTTTCTATTTGGGATGTTAGCCCAATTAACATTAGTCAGATCATGATTTAATCCCCATAGCTACTTTATTATCAAGTCCTCATAATTTGGCATAAATTTTGGGAAACCAAAACCTTTTGAGTTCAATTTTTCCATGATTTTATGTTTAATGCTAGATAAAAAACCTCACCACTACTCCTTTAATGCTCCCTAAATATTATATTGTTTCTCTCTTTCCACAAGTGTTAGGAAACAAAGGAAGGAACTTGTTGCCATAATTCATTAATGATATGATGAAAAAGGGGCCAGAACCCCATTGGGTGATAAGGTATTTCAAATCACCCAAAAAAACCCAATCAATCAGAAGATTGTAAAGAACCAAAGACCAAACTTCTCTAGCAAAAGAGATATGAAGAAGCAAATGAGAAATAGATTCTTTAGCAACCAAATAGAGAGAGAATTTGTTAACAAATTGAAATCCTCTCCTATTAAGGGCATCAATAGTAAGGATTCTACTGTGCATTATAGCCCACCAAAAAAATTAACTTTCAAAACTAACTTGTCATTCCAAATCATACTAGAATTGAAATTTTGATCATTGGAAGGAGCATCTTCCAATATATTATAAGTTTCTTTGATAGAAAAAGTTCCTGAGGGATTATCACCCTAGATCCAATAATCTTCACCTCCTTCAAGGGTCAAACAATAGTCTCTAATTAGAGAATAATGAGAGGAAAATGGCTTAGGACAAGCCAACACATTGCTCCCTCTTCTTATCCTCATATTTAAGACATCTTGTTCAAAGTTTCTCCATCTAGGGATTTCTTCAAACTAGTGAACATAACCATAAATATTAGTTTCATATAATATTGTGAGGTATTGTCTTATATGATTTAATTGTGCCATTGAATCCAAGGCATGATCGCTTCCCCAAGATTCTTCCCAAAATTTGATAGACCTCCCATTCCCCACTCTCCTTCTAACCCCTTGCTGCAGTATACTTCTTTTAAGAATATTGTTCCAAAACATTGATCCTTTAGGCCAATCTTGAGAGTACAACAAGCAACCAGGGGGATCATTCCCTATATCCCTAACACTAAGAATACTTTCCCAATCTTTCCTTCCTTGAATTATATTCCAACCCATTTTTATTATCAAATCCTTTTTAAACATCTTTATTCTTCAAATCCCGAGCCCCCAAATATTTTTTAGGGAACAAACTTTATCCCAATTGACGAGAGTAATTCTTGATCTTTCTTTAGTCCTAGTCCATAGGAAATCCCTCTATATTTTCTTAATCTTTCTCATAATGAAAGTTGCCATCTTCAAAAGGGATAAGTAATAAGCCAGAATATTTTGGAGAGAAGACTTCAAAAGATAGACCTTACTCGCTTGACTAGGAAATTTTCCTTTCTAGCTAGTCATCTTCCTTTGGATTCTCTTAATGATGTTCCAAAAGGAATTAGGAAACTTTTTTGTGCTTAGAGGTAAATAAAGGTAAACATCAAGGATACCACCCTCCTAGTATCCTAGGATTCTTAGAACCATTCCTTCACATGTTGACTAGTATTAAAAAGAGTAATTTACTCTTGTTATAGTTGATGTACTAGCCAAAAGCTTCAACATACTCATTTAGGACTGCCTTCCATTTTTCTACTTCCACAATAGAAGCAGCACCAAACAAAATCATTTCATAAAAAAATTATTGGTGAGAAGCCATAGCCAGGGACGAAGTGGCACAAATCTCATGAAGACAACCATGATCATGATTTTTTAGAGATTCCAACCCAAGGCTTCGATAACAATTATAAAGAGGTATGGGGAAAGGGGGTCAACTTGTCTCAAACCCTCACCACAAGAAAAATATCTTGTAGGAACACCATTAAGAAGGACATAGTAATTGGTGGTAGTAATACATTCCTTGATTAATCTCAAAAATTTCCCATTGATTCCAATATTTCCTAAAATAGCAAATAAAAAGCTCCAAGAAACCCTATCTAAGCTTTTGATATATCCAATTTAAGAACCATACTCAGATTCTTAGAATGCTCCATAGAGTGTATAAACTCATGGGAGACAACAGCTACATCCACAATCTGTCTTCCAATTAGCTGCATACTAATAGGGTGGTAATTAAACATGGAAATGTCATCATCCTTCTTAGGAACAAGGAAAATGTAAGTAGAATTAAGCTGATGAAGAAGTCGGCCTACTCTAAAACATTCCCTAGAAGTAAGAAGATCTTGGGAGATGATTTCCCAAAAGTCCTAAAAAATGGTCAAGGGAAAACCATTTGAACCAAGGGCTTTAAAACCACCAAAAGATAAAATTGCAGATTTAAGCTCTTGCAAAGAAACCTAATGTCCCAAGAACTTCAAATCTTCCTCATGCACCACCCTCAGGATAATTTCCAGAAGGGAATCCAATCCAAAATGAGGGGGGTCATGATTCCTCATAGCATTTTTGAAGGAGATAGCCTCGACCTCAACTTCCAAGTCTTCATCCTTTGTAAGAAGATCGTCATTATCTCTAACTAGAGAGGAGATCATGTTTCTTAGATTCTATGCTTTAGGGAAGATTGGTGGAAAAAAAATGTATTCCTATCTCCTTGTTGCAGCCATTACACCCTATATTTTTGTTTCCAAAAAATATCCTCTTTCCTAGCTGTAAGAAAGCATTCATTTCTTAGTTCTCTTTCTTTAGAAAATTTTTATTCATTAATGACCCCCATTTCCATCTTCTCTTGAATAGACTTGATGTTCAAAAGGACATTATTCTTTGTTTGAAATATATTTCTAAAAGTAATCCTATTCCATCCTTGAACATTAAATCGTATTCTCTTGAGTTTTTGTCCCACTAAAAACATGGAATCCCTTGGCATGGAAGGTTCAACCATTTTTGAATCAACTCTTTGAAATCTAGGTAAAGATTCCACATTACCTCATATCTAACGAGATAGGGACCAAACTTTCATATTTCCTCCTAGTTCAAGACTAGAGCACTATGATCAAAAGTAGATCTAGGAAGAGAAGATAGCTATAATTTAGCTAAAATATCCCAATCACTATAGATCATAACTCCATCCATTTTAACCTAAATATGATCTTGTCCAAGATGCTTGTTCGACCAAGTAAATTTAGAGCCTGAGAGCTCCAGATCTAGAAGACCTTGAGTGGAGATAAAATTAGAAAAGTCCAACATACTATCAAAGAAATCATCAAACCCACCAAGCTTCTCTAAAAGGTAAAAGGGGTATTAAAATCCCTAGCAAGCATCCACTTCACATTCTAATTGTTACAAAGGAGCACCAACATGGAATCCCATAGAAGATTTCTAGCAGTTGTAGTATTAGGGGCATAGACATTAATAAGGTTCCACTTCTCACCAGTTCTTCCATCTTCAAATGCTATGTCTAAGAAATTATGATTACTATAGCCTCTCTGACCAGACAACCTATCTAGGTTTCAAAGGGTAGAAATCCCTCCAAATGCTCCCTCAACATCACATAAATAATACACTTCCCTTGTCCAAAAATTTTTAATCAATTTATCAAAATTGACCTTCTACATTTTAGTTTCTGAATTAAGAGAATATCAATTTTTAGATCAATAATAGAGCACTTAAAAATATGTTATTTAAGAGGAATATTCAATCACATAATATTCCACAACAAGATCTTCATTAAAGTTAAGAAAAAAGCTAGAAAAATACTTTTTTTTGCCCAAGGGGAGAAGACTCCCCAATAATTTTTTTATATTTAGAAACATTAGAGAGACCCTCTAGGGTTCTCTATTTCCACGAAGAAATATCTATGGTTGCTTCCCTCAATTTGGCATCCTTATTGTTTGTTCTACCAACTTTTGAATCATTCCCAACATCCATTTTTTTCTTTTTCTTGGATTTACCACTCACTTGAGTCTAAGGGTCCTCACTAACTTCATTCTTTAAGGGAGAAGAAAGGGCTAGCTCAATGATCTCAAAATTTCCAATGATTCTTGCATTTTCATTTGTAAAGCATCCTCAGGAACAGAGTCCTCTTTTTTCAAGGAAACACACAAGTTTAAACCTTTTTCCGACTCTAGGAATTTTGAGGAAGGATGGGGAGCCCCATCGTTAGCTATGACAAACCCATAATTGTCAAGACTCATGGGTAGGGGAAGGGAGATGAGCTCATTCAAGAAAGGATCTACCCCAGTTGAATATTTTCTCTCCTCCATATTCACACATGATACATCATCATCTAACACTTTAGACTTCAGGGGAGATGCTCCTTTAATAGGAGTTTTCTTTTATCCCTCACGGGTCATAGGGGAGGAAAAAACAACTTTATCTTTAAGAAAAAGGTTGTTTCTTACACTCATTACTAAGATGCCCAAACTTTTGGCAAAGTTGGCAGAATAACCTAGCATTCTCATATTCCAACACTTGAGACCAAGAACCAAACTTGGATTTAAAAGTGATAGAAGAAGGAAGGACACTATTAATAGCAACATTTACATAGATCTTAGCAAAGAAAACCCTATACCTTTGAGAAGTTACTTTTTCCACTGCTAGAAGACTACTAAAAGAGTTAGAAATCCCTTGAAACACCTTATGGTTCTAAATATCAAGAGATAACCCAAGAAGTCTAACCCAAGTTGGAGAAACAAATCCCAAATCAGTAGATAGATCCAAACCTAGCTTCCATTTACACAAATCCAAATAATTCTTTAATTTCTTATCAAACACCCAAGGGCCACACGTCAGGACAAATATTAAATCTTCCTAATTTTTAAAGCTAAAAAGGAAGAGACCATTTTACATGGCACTCACACAAACCTCTCCTTGAAGGGTCCAAGCAGAGTCCATCCACTTACGTACCTAGTATATATTAGGTTTGAAGCCCAAAAATCTCCCCACCAATGACATTTGGAGATTTACAATAGCTTCATCCAAGATTTCATCCAGAATAAGCACCTCCAGAACATTCAAAAAACAACACTCCTTTGACTCAAAGGAGGAAAAAATATTCATTTTTGATATGGACCCTTTTCCCACTAGTTTGTATGCATACGACACTTGATTCGCTTTCTAAAAAGGAGAACCTCCCAAATGATGAAGACTAACAATACCACCATCCCAAGACAAAACATCCACCGCAAAAAATTTTGACCTTGAGGAACTAGCAACCGGAGTCGAAGTGCCAACAATGAAACATGTCAAAGAGGGAAAATTTTTGGAAGGGGGCAACAACTGGGGGGGGCCACCTAGCTTCACCATGGCCAACCCAACATAATAGAAATTTGAAATTTAGAAGGTGTGCATAGCACAAAGCTCAAGTATACATACAAATTGGGAATGAATTAGGCCATCATATGTTATTAATTACCTCCTAAATAAATTTTAAAAATAGGATATGTAAAATGAAAAGTTTCCTATCAATTAATTATTATTAGGGGGTTGAAACAACCAATAATTAACCTAGAACAATAGTTCATCAAATTATGGCTACAAAACTAGATTTCACATCACATTAACAATTATTTGTTTTTCAAAGGTAGACATACCACATCTCATTCGCGATCATAAAATTCATACTATGATCTCATACCACATTTTCTCTTTACACACTTTGGTTGCATAAGAGGGCTACACTAACAAATTCCACATTAAGATCACATTATACACCAAGTATGTATAGTAGCTTTTATTTCATCAATTTGTTTAAGTTTTATTCCACATAAATATTTTATATGAAACCATTCTCCATATAAAAACCACAAAATAAATTTTATTATCATCATAACTATAGCTTGCATTGTTTTATATAGTCATAGTTCTATCTGCCAATACTCTTTTTGAAGATGGTTGACAAGTGTTAAATTTTACACTAACATTAATGATGGAGTGCAAAATAAATAATAATAACTTTTAATTTTTCCCCTTACACATGGATCCATATACTTATTTTCCACTTATACATGGATCCATATAAATGTAGCATCTTCATGCCATAGATTAATGGGATATAAGAAAATGGCTTAGGACAAAATCATTCCATTAGCACGGTTTATGGACCTAGGAAAGATGGCATGGATTAAGGTGATTTAAGAAAATTGCTTAAGGCATGTCCTAAGAGGATGTAGATGGTACAACTTGAAATCTAATCATTAATCCCTTATGCCACTAATAATAGTCAAATTGATCATTCACATTTGATCAATTTATATAATGTTAGATGCTTGAAGCTTTTACAAACTTATTAAAAATCTATATATTAAAATTGGTCATCTTAGGACAAAATCATTCCATTAAAGATTGGTTTATGGACCTAGAAAAGATGACATGTGGATTAAGGGGATTTAAGAAAATAGGATTTAAGGGGAAACTTCACTATTCATTGTAAAAACTTTAAAGTACATCAAGCCACAAAATTTTACATGCCTTAGACATAAATTATCCTTACACATTTTTTCATTTGTATCATTAGGTCATTTATATCATGGATTGAGGGTATTTTTAAGAAAATGGCTTAAGGGGATTAAATTTACCTAGAAATTTATCTTTTTTGTGTATGTTTTAAGCTTTTTTTAGTATTTGCATGTATTAAAATTTCATACTTAGATCTTTAATTTTGAAATTTGTATGTATGCTCAAGTTGAATTATGTACGTATGTGTATGTATCCTAATCTTTCTTTTAAACAATCATGTATGTTTAAGTTAAATATTTCTTGTAATTTCTCAACATGTATAATATATCTAGTTTTTAATTTATGTTTATTTTTAATATAATTTATATAGAGATTCTTGAAAGTTAATTTTGTACTTGTTTGTATATTTATATATATATATATAGGTTCACTTTTATATCATGGATAACTTTGATATTGAATATTTTCTCAATCCCCCACCTCCACCTCCTTCACCTCAAAACCCTCCACCTCCACCCCCTCCACCTCAAAACCCCCTCCCTCTACCCCTAGGATCTGATGAGGCTCACTTATGAGCTCAAATAAATGACAACATCAGATCCATTCAATTAAAAATTAATGCAATTTAAATTAAGCATTCATGCCACCCCACCTAATGTGTTTTGCATCTTCAATACAAAAAATTGTAGATGTTGTCAGGTCCATTGATGTGGACTTAGAAAGTTATCAAGTATGGAGAGAGGAGAGGAGATTGTTTTATTCTGATGGACCCTCTTATAGGGAGATCCTTGGCCTTAAAATCATAAAATCCCATTTAGCTCCACATTTTATCAACCCCATCACCAATCAACCAATTATCACAAACAAAAAAAGAATATCAATTAGGTGGTGTAGACATCCACAAATGGCCACCAATTTTTGAGATCAGTGGTGGATGGTATTTGATCATCCACCACATGCTAATTGTGAGGTTCCTCTCTATTTTTTTAGAAAATTATATGTAGATTTTTTGTTTTGTAGGAAACCCAACTATTTTGATTTTAGATCATTCTAGGGTATTGGTGGTGGCATGCCACAATAGAGGTTAGGAGCATGAGTTGATCCCCAATGACTAGTGTCTGCTAAACCTCTTGTTAACCCTCCTTTCTCTACCATACCTACACCCATCTTGCATCGTGTGATGGTATCCACACTAGGAGCATTGAGTGTGCTCTAAGCTAACCTCAATGAGTAGACTTCTAATATGGTAGTTGGGTTTAGCGAGTGAGACAATGGAGAAGTTGATGGTGGAGCTAGTTCTAGTACCACTCCACCTTCGTTGATGCCTCATTTGTGTACGAGTTGTAATAAATTATGTTATGGACCTGATCAGGCTACATCCACTTCAACTACACATGAAGCATTTGATGATATCAGTTCATATGTTTATTTTATATGTGTTGATGATCACCCTACATATCATCCAACACAGGTATATATACATACATGTTGAATTTATAACAATTTTAAGCACATGTTTTTAATGAACATATATCAAAAAAACTATAATATTTTAATAATGAAATTGTTTGGTGTAGATGATGGCCACAAGGACATCAACTTCTTTTGGTTGATTTTTTTTTGTGTTGACACCTATGTAGATCGGCCAACTATTTGGGGTATTTTAATTAATTTTGTAAATATATATTAAATAATTTTAACTTGATTTTAATTTGTAATCCATTCTTGAACATGTGTTAAATATTTATGTTGGTTTATGGAAGTCATCCAACTTCCACATCAAATCCACCATAGGGTGTTTCGAGTGCTCCTCCATTGTCGGGTGTCTCACATGAGCCACTTGTATGCATACTGTTTTTAAAAACTATATTTTGAATTTTGAATTTTGAATTTTGAATTTAGTATATCAAACCGAATGCATTTATATTAATAATATATGCCTAAGTAGGTTGACATGACCATGAGGATGGGTATTGCACACTCAATTGATCCAAGATAATTTTAGGAGTCAGCTGCATTTTAGGTTGTTTAAAAAATTATGCGTGCACAATTTGTAGGTCTTTTAAATAGATTAAAATAAAAATTGGGTAAACAAGTGAATATATATGTTTTAACCTAATTTGTACACATGTACTTTATTTGACCTTGTAGGACCTTCTTAGTGACACTTTTCATCATGATGATGCCATACCACCTACAACAACACATGTAGAGTAGGATGACAGAGGAGATGAGTAGCCTCATATAGTAATTTAAAATTTTTATTATGTTTAAAGTTAAGTAAATTATACACTGTGAATGACTTAAAGTAACTTTCAATTCAATATATGTTCGTGTGTTAAATTATTTTTCTTCTATAGCATGAGATAGGTCATATAGCAAAGCATGCAGAGTAGGTTATCTGAGGAGATGAGCAACCTCATACAGTAATGATTTTATAAATAAATTGAATTAAATCATTTTTAATCATTTTAATTATGTTTTCAAGTTTCTTTCTCTTGTATAGGATAATTCAGATCATCCTAGTCCACATGGAGTGAAGGTGTATCTTGATTATAGGGATGATAAGAGTAAGATGTGTGTGTGTTTGTGTACATTTCATGTCTTAGTACATTCCACATACTCTATATATGTTTCAGTACATTACATGTACTATTTATACATGTTTCAGTATTTTAGTATTTAATGTATTAGATGAGGAGGATAAACTATAAAATATTATATAATTCTCTCAAATGATATGGACATGAAAATAAATTATGATGAAAATAAATGAAGATTTAATTATTTTTATATCGAAAAGGGGAAAAGGTGGAGATAAATTAGTTCCTTTTGTAAGGAATAATTATTTAAGGTTCCAAAGAAGTAGAAATTATCTTAGAGTATGAATTTAATAACTAATAGTATATAGGATACTTGTATAGTAAAATTGACACCTTAACAAAAGATATTGATATTCTAGTGTAAAAATAACTTGTAAGTGACTAGAAAAATTACAAATGTAGTAGAAAAGAGTATAAAGGATTTATTTATTATTTTGGAAGCTTTCCATAGTTAAATTTATTGGATAAAGGAGATCTCTCATTTAATAATTTTAGAAAGTAAAATAATTTTAAGTATTGAAAGAAATTTTGAAGATAATATCAAAATTGCTAGATTTAATGGGTTTTGACATCAAATCATTTTATTGTATCAAATTTAGAAATTAATTTTTGTAAGGATGGGGCTTATTAATGAAACAATATATATTAATTGATGACTTAAGAATAGATAAGATCAATCTAGGTCTTATTAATGACAATATACATTAATTGATGGTTTTTTATAAATTTATAAACATATTTTTCCACTAATTTTTTGCATAATAGAATATATGTAATAATTAGATTACACATGAATCTTTTAATAAATTTTTAACTATTTTTAAAAAACATGTTGAGTTTTTTAAAAAAGTGGAACTAAAAAATCACTCTAGGGCTAGGCTTGTGCTTAAATCAAGAAAAGAAAGTATTAATTGATGTAATTAAAGAATAATTTAATCTAATGGGGTAACCTTTAAAGAATATAAAGGTTAATTTGGATGAAGAATTTATTATCAATTTAAATAGGGTAAATAATTAAAGATCGTGTAGGTTTGAGTCATTATCAAACCCTTAAAATTAATTTATGTATTAATTATTTATAATATTATTATTTAAATAGAGGAAGTTAAGTGGAAAATAAATACATGATTAAAAGCACTTTCAAATATAATTTTTCTATATTTTTTTATAAAAGGTTAAGAAAATATTAGAAAGATATTTTATGAATATTTTTTTTTAATATGAATCTCTATGAATAAATAAAAATTGTCTTCTATAATTTGTATGAATTCATTGGATTAAAATAATGGCATGAATATTTTTTGATTAATTCACATGTACATGTATATTTTTTGTTTACAAAGCTTACAAATATAACTTGGACACATTTGTGATAGTTATATTTATAAATATTTTTGTAACATAATCATTTAATTATAACATAAGTATATTTGTATTTGCAAATACTAAAATTTAAAAATGGATTGTAATTGTTTTCGTTATCCTTTATATCTTTTGATTTTACTTATAAGTTACTAATTTAGATTTGGACTATATTTTTAATTTTTAAAATTGAATAATATATACGTAGCTAAGTCCACATCCATGTGATATGGTTTAATTTAGGGTCTCAAGTAACTTAGGGATGTGCATTTATTTGGATTCATAATGACTTCATTTCTTCCATCAATCAAATAGTGTATATAGTTATATATATTTATGATATGTGTACAAAGTAATATTTAATTAAAATATACAAATTATATATTTTTAATCTGTTATAATGAAAAAGTAGTGTTCAAATGTTGTCTTTTTCAAATTCTTAGATACACACTTTTATATAGATCTTATGATTAGAATTTAAAAAGAATCATTTTGTTAACTATTTTAATATCGATATTTAAATCAATATTAGTTTTATTATTTTTATTGATCTATTAATGGAACTTAAAATGATTTGAATAATTCTATAGTAAGTGTGAAAAAAAGAAAAAATCTCTATATCAATTATCATATTGCATGAGCTATCATCAAGCTGATCTAAAAATATATTATTATATTAATAATACAGTATAAAATGTGATTCAAAATATTAATATAAAAAATATCTATAAAATTACTAATAAAATATTCTCAATTATTTACATAAACTATAAAAATATTATATTATTAAGCTATCTATCAAATTGAGACACTGCCTAAAAGCCCACTGTCATTGAAGCAAATAATCATTTTGTTATAACTGAACTATCCACTTCTTTAATCTCTTGCTTTATCTACTAATAAACTTATACTTTTCCATGTTGCAAACTAGACTCTAATTGTTATTATTCTATGAATGGAAAATCCGTTTGCTCTACTCTCATTTTGTCTTTATACTACAAATCTTGCAACAGGGTAGATCAAAATAAAGAGAGAAAGAAACTCGATTGGAGCTTCTCATACATTGTCCATTATAATTTATATAGACCTATCTCAGATCACACATCTTCTTACAGAAGGTTCTGATAGTTATATCTTTTGTCATTACACCACCTCGTACACACAAGGTCACACCTTTTGTTATTTTAGAAGTTCATTTATGAATGCCAGAGACTTTGAGATTCATGTTTGAAGCATGCGACATAGATTTTATTTAGGCCAGGCAACGATCTCACTGGTGATTTCATTATTCTTATTACTATTACTTTATTTGGCGAGCATGCTTCCCATGTTCACCTCGTAGATGGGTTAAACTCTAATAGTGGTTGGCAAAGGGATAGGTTTCATAGCGCAGGGTGCAGCTGCCCATGAACACCTGAACGCCCACTCTTTCGCTGCAGCAGTTGAAGAGCTCTTCAATACCCTTGGAGAGGCAGGCGGCGCAGTCTTTTCGTGACATATCTCGCCAGCACATCTCCATGCCATAGATGGTCACATTGGAAGAAACAACAGACGACCCCAAGGCGAACTTGATAGGACTGGCGGGGCTTTTGGTCGACAGATCCGCCCACAGATCCCTAACGACAGTATTAAAGTGGGTGTCCGTGTTCTTATTGACGTTGTAGAGGCCATACCAGAAGTTGGTATCCAAATCCGAGAGAAAGGTGTAATTCTCGTAGCGAAGGAAGCAATGCTCCAGCTGGACACGGGCGCCAATGGCGTTGGGGCAGTCGCGGTGGACGACCTTCACTACCTCCGCTGAGCACGCCCGGCAGTCGGCGGAAGACAAATCTCCTCTGCACTGGAGGCGCCCCGACAACTGGTTCGGCGTCTCCTGCCCATAAACAGAAGCGGCGAAGCCCACGTCCGCTGCTTTCTCTGTCAGAGATTTTAAGAGCGCCTCCAGGTTGCTATCAAACTGGGAGCCGTTGGAGTACTTCACCACATTACATGCTGCGTATATCTGGCCTTCCTCCGACGAGGACTGAACCCGCGTAACGGTCCACAACACTAGCAAAGCCGCCAGATATAGCAGCACTCTCCTTGATGAACTCGCTGCGAAATACATTTCGGCAGCTTACAGAAGAGAAGATGTGGTTCAATACTACGAGCAATTTAGCTTATAAATAGATGGGAAACGAGTGGTGTGTGACCTGGCTCTAAGTGCGGGGACATTGCCATCTCAGTGGGATTTGCCAAACATTTTCAACAATCACAAGAGCGAGAGAATCTTAAAAGTCTAATTACGGGTCAAACTCGCTGATTGATTCAACTTGATCAGGATCAGCCTGGTTGGCAGATTACTTATATTTTTCTACTATCACTCAAAATATCACATTTTTGTCCTCGCTCATCTCATATCAAGCGAACAATGTCAAAAACGTCGCATGCGCCACACCTCGTTTCTGGAGTCAACAAACGCGGTATTCTCAGCTACAAGACAAAAACATAATAGCATAAGATAAACAATTTGAGCCAAAACAACTTTGCGCTAATGGTTAGTTTTTCATCGGTTGTACTAGTCTGAAATATTCTAGAAATTAAAAAAAAAAAATTAAAACAATAATAGCTGTTAAAGTCTAAAGGATAAAAATTGATGGAGGTTTTCCACAAACCTACCACTTTTAAAAATCAAAGAAATCCATAAAATCAACAAAGTAGAAAATCTTAATGAAAAAGATGAAAGTGATCAAACCAAAGCATTGTGAAGGAGTTGAAGAAATTGCAAAGAAATTGAAAAGATTGCGTAGAAGATAGGAACTCTTAATCTATAAAATTCCAAATGACATTAACATCAAAGACCCATTTAGCTAAACAATTTTCAATAGCATTCCATTCTTTAAGGATATGAAAAAAGAGATAGAATCAAAGTTTAGCAAAACGCAAATAATTTTCTCCACAAAAGATGTCAAGCTCCAAGAAGATTCATGAGACCTTCCATTATTCAAAGTGAAAAAACTATAAAATTTGTCTCACATATGATCTTTTTCCAACCTAGTTCACATGTTTTCTCTAAACCCACAAGGATGGCTTGAGCGTCAATCTAATTACTAGAACCATATCCAATGGTAGAAAAAAAAAAAGTGAACTAAACCAACTTTATCTCACCCAACTCCACTAATCCCACAATACCTAGATTGTCATTACAAGAAACATCAATTCTAATTTTGAAAAAATCCAAAAGAAAAGGGGATCATTTACCTTCTTTTTAATCTTATCAGAAGGTTTGATCATAAAATGAAAAAGAGTAGACCTAACCAAATGATCCAAATCTCACTTCCTTGTAGTTATGATATCCCAAGAAGTTAAAACTTCATCAATAGAATACTTAGCCACCAAAGTTTTTGAAAAGGGAAAAACAGGTTTTACAGGGACTTGAAACCACAAAGTTAAAACAAACAAAGATAGTGCATAAAAAGTCCAAACAAACAGACAGTTGTCCCAAAAAGGAAACGACAGCAAAAAGAGACAACAGGGTCCAAAAAAAGGACCGCCAAAAGATCAGAAACGACCACAGCAGCACTACTCCAAGGTGTTCATCAACTCCTCAGCTTCCTTAAATTCAACTTCACTCATATCCTGTAACCCTTGCTTGAGGATTTGAACCATGTGTGGAGAAGCAGGGGCCTTCCTCTTCGTATTAGCCTGGGTTCGAGTTGAAATCCCTTCAACAGCAGATCTACTACAACCTATGTCCACATCCAAGTCCACAACCAGCTAGCCCTTTTGATTTTTTTCTAATTTTTCCATCATAGCATTGATGATAATAGAGTTGTGCCTGGCAATTTTATGATTATTCTCCAAAGTGGCCCTGATCTTTTGGCCAATCTTGGACATATTGCACTCCAACCTAGTCAATCTTTCCTCCTGCCCCTGTTGTCTTTTCCCCGGAGCGGGGGTGTCCTGTCCCTCATTCTCATTACAACTCTAGCTTATCTTCTGCTCCAATTCCATGACTTTGTTGCTAAGATCTCTGTTACTGCCAATCAAATCACAAACGTCCTTCTGGGTCCACTTAAGAACAGTGAAAAGGCCATATGTACTTTTTTCTGCCATCCTCATAATGTCCTCAGGCCTGAGGTTATTCAGGGCAGAATTAATTTCACCCTGATTAGGGGAGTTTTTAGGGGCATTCACAAATCTTCCAGACACAGGGGCACTAGGGGCCGACTCTTTACTAGCCATAGGTTTATCAGAATGCATTTCCAAAGAATTCCCAGAGTACGAGACCAATTTCATAACCAAGGTACCTTTAAAACCAGAAACCAAACCTGAGGTAGGGTAGCCAGGAGACGGCTAAGGATTAAGACAATACGGCGAAGCAAAACCCAGGATAGGGCATTCAGGTGAGGGCTACGGATTAGGACAAGAAGGAGAAGCTGAACCCAAAAGGACATTCCAACAAGAAAGGGACTGGGAAACAGTGGTTTTAGATCCAACAGGGGCAAAAGCTAGAAGGGCCAGGGGATCATTCTCCCTGCTACTCTCCATATCCTCATCGTCCAAATCCCCAACATCAACAGTTTTAGGCAAAGTAGGTAAATTTTGATAATGCTTATAAATGAGCCTAACAAGACCAGGGTGAATAATAGAATTCCACCTAGGGTTTCTTTCAACATCATCAAGGCAATTCTTCAGAGAAGAGAATAAATAATAAGGCAAAGAGATACGAACCTTATGATGAAAGTGGTTCAAAATGGAAAAATGATAACCATATGCCCTGGTGAAGCACCCATCAATCGTAATGTACTCCATAATGACTCTTAAAACTTTCCTTCAAATAGATTTAATGGACTCCACATCAAAGCAGCTATTGGCTACCTTAACCAACTTAGCCTTATCCTTATCTTTTTAGGAAATCTAATGACCGCTTCGTCAGAGAACTGACAGTCCTGTAAAATTTCACACCCTCAGTCGAAAGATCAGTAATCTCACCGATGATTTGCTCATTCAGCTTAACACTCCTGCCAAACAACACAATCTCACCATTTTTCCAATTTTTTAAGAAATAGTCCAACACCATCTCGTCAGTACCATGGAGCTTTTCCAAAAATGGGACTAAACCTCCTTTTTCAAGTTTTTTCCAAGCTTTAGCGTTCTTTTTGTGCTCTTGAAAGCGGCTCGGCTCAACACGTTTTCTCTCTCCCCCCATCTTCAAAGCTCTGTTATACCACACCCTACAATTGCTCTGGGTCTCGTTTAAGGATATTTTATCAAACGCCCAGAAAGCGTGTTGGAAACTCTTCTTGAAAAAGAAAATGGCATTGGTCCCATCAAATCTAATAAAATTGACGTACCTAAACTTTATCCGCTTCATCATGGCGAAAACAAACTTCTCTTCCATGCATTGAATCATATTAAATAAGTGCTTTTAGCTCATAATGGAGGTAATCATTCTTCCTCCACGTGTTTTCCCCACCCTTCTTAACCCCTTCATTGGCAAAGTAATCAGCCACCTTATTGGCTTCTCTATAGGCATGGGACACTTTCACTTTGTAGAATTTACTTAATAAGGAAATTGTATCTTCGATCCACTTTTTGATGGTCCACGAAGGAGGGGTAAGCCCAAGAATGCAATTTATTATATTCTTAGAATCACCCTCCAACCAAAGACATTTTGCATTCATCTTAAAAGCCAAGTTAACTGCGTGATAAGTCCTCATGGCTTCCGTAACATAATTAGTTTGGATGCCGATGTCCACAGCAAAAGCTGCAATAAAAGCCCCCATATTGTCCCTTAAAATACACCCACTGCCAGCTTTCCCAGGGTTGCCTTTAGCAGCACCATCAAAATTGACTTTCAACCAACCCAAAGGCGGCAAGGTCCACCTAGCATTCTCCCTCCCACAAAAGTGCAGTGTGGGGACATTCAAAGCTACTAATTTTGAATTCCACTTTTCAACAGTAGCAATATCAAAAGGAGACCAAGTAGCTTTATTATCCATTTTTCTGGGGATTAAAGATAAATTTTCCTTTATGGCCCTTACAATGTTTTTCATACAAGTCCCCCTCCGACTTCTTTTTTTCCCTAAACACTCTATTGTTCCTTTCCTTCCAAATACTCCATGACACAAAAGGTAGAACAAAAGACCAGAGCCTATGCACAAAAGGGTTTTTTGATGGAGCTTTCCATTGCAAGAAAAAATCTTTGATCGAAGCAGGGGAAACCTAAGCCATTTCAAGAAGTGCAAAAATTTTGCCCCAGATGTGCGAAACAATAGGACAATGAAGGAAAAGATGATTAACAGTCTCAGCATCATTCCTACACATGTAGCATATGTTGGGTAATTGAATTCCTCTTTTACCAAGATTGTCCAAAGTGAGAACCTTATTCTGAAGCATGATCCAATAGAAAATATTGATTTTAGGAATCAAGAGATTAATCCAAGCCTTAGCCCAGAAGGGCGGAGGCTCCAACGGACTAACCAACATAGAAGTAGTAGAAGAAACTAAAAAAATGTTAGACGGGTTGTCTATCCAGACAGCAAGATCATCCACCTGGTGTTGAACCAATCTTAGGGCCCTGAAGGAAAACTGAACAGGGCTAAGATCCAAACTGATGGTCTTCAAATCAACCTAATCCCCATCCCTCTAGTAATCTTTGACCAAGACTCCTAATTCCCTTTTACAATCATTCATCCATTTAGTGAATTTCTCATTTCTGATTAAAGGATCCTTAAAAAGCCATCTATCTTCCCAAAATCTAACATTATTTCCTTTTCCAACAAGCCAACCAGTCCCCATTTCCAGCATCTTTCTACCTCTACTCATATCATTCCAGCAGATAGACCCACGAGGTAAAAAAGAAGAATTAATAACATCATTAAGAGACTCACAACTGCTAAAGTATTTAGCTTTTAAGGTTTCTTGCCATTCCCCCCTCAAAGTTAGAGTTCTCCAGAGCTGTTTAGCAAGAAGGGACAGATTCAACACTTTAATTTTTCTTAAGCCTAGGTCGCCTCTCGATTTAGGTCTGCAAACCAGGTCCCAACCAACAAGTGGCAGTCTCTTCTTGTCCTCCACACCAGACCAGAGAAACTTTTTCTGAATTTTTTCAATAGCCTCAGCATATTTAGTTGGAATTTTAAATAAATTGAGAGCATACATAGGTAAATTTTGCAAAAAAACCTTGAGGAGCTGGATTTTTCTAGCTTGACTGAGAAGAGCTCCTTTCCACCCCGACAACTTCTTATTGAATTTTTCAACCAAGAGATCCAGAATGAATCCAAAGGTTTAATGCATAGAGGCAAACCAAGATAGGTTGACGGTAGAGGCCCAATCCAGCATCCAAGAATCTGAGCAAGTTTAGCTTGTCTATGCTCAAGAGTGTTGAGGAAGAAAATTGAACTCTTAGCCCTATTAACAACTTGCCCAAAAGCAAATTCGTAAAGACTCAGAATCCTTTTGAAAGTCTTAGCTTCAGTCATAGTGGATCTTCCCATGAGAATGGTATCATCAACAAATTGTCGGTGGGAACAAGTTAGAAGAGAAGAGGAAGGTCTTAGACCAACAAGGGATCTTTGGTCAATAAGCTTTTTAATATTTCTTCCCAAACACTCAGCAAAAATTGTAAACAGAATAGGAGAGATAGGGTCTCCCTGTCTGAGACCTCTAGAAGTCTGAAAAAACCTCGAAGGCAACCCATTCACACTAACAGAAGTAGTAACCGTCAAAACAAGCTGGTTCATCAACTGGATGACTCTGTTATTAAAACCAAACTTGACCAAAATTTTAAATAAAAAATTCCAATCTACCCGATCATAGGCTTTAGAAATGTCCAGTTTAAGAATGAACCCTTCAGTCTTCGAAACCATTAAAGAATGTAAATTCTCATGAATAGTAATAACAGAGTCCAGAATGTACCTACCTAGCACAAAACCATTATGCTGCAGAGAAATCAATTAAGGAAGCAAAGAGAGAATTCTTGTAGTTAAGACCTTCGAAATGATTTTATAGATAGAATTGCATAGGCTGATTGGCCGAAAAGCTTGAAACTCTGAAGCCCCAGGTTTTTTAGGAATGAGGACCACAAAAGTAGCATTAAGTTCTTTCAATAGACATCTCGATCCAAAGAATTCCTTAACATCCTTCTCGACATCCAACTCAAAAATTTCCCAGAACACTTGGAAGAAGAATAAAGGAAACCCATCAGGTCCGAGAGCTTTATTGCCATCAAAAGAGAAAACAACTTTCCTTATTTCAGCCTTTGAAGGAATAGCAGTGATCATAGAATTTTCATTAAGACCAATAACCTAGGGTATAGCCTCAAGCAAGGAGTCTTGAGCTTCAAGCTCAATCTCTCCATTACAAGACAGAAGGTTATTGAAAAAAAGAACAACCTGCTTCTTGATATCATCTTCCTCCTCAAACCTAGTCCCATTAACATTAATAAAAGCAATTCTATTAGCAGCCCTATGTTTCGAAGCAGACAGGTGAAAAAATCTGGTGTTCGTATCTCCCTCAGTCAGCCAAGATACCCTAGATCTTTATTACCAAAAAACTTCCTCTTTAGCAATGATGTCATGCAACTAAATGAGAAGATCATTTTCCTTTTCTCTGTAATTATCAATGTACCCCCATTTTTGGATTTTAGCCTGGATCTCCTGGAGTTTACCCTGAATATCCATCTTAGTTCCAAAGATATTCCCAAAAGCATCCTTTTTCCATCTCCTCAAATTAACTTTCACTTCCTTTAATTTTTTTACAATCCTAAACATAGCTGTGCTAGTAACATCTATATTCCACCAAAGTTATTTATATCGAGTAACTTTAAAAAATCTAATGATATGTTTCTAACCGAATTTTCCAAAGCATAAAGATATGACCAATATCCTAGCCTAATAAAAGTAAATAGGTAAAAGTAAAATAATATCTCAAAATGGACAAAAAATCAAACAAAGAAACTAGACCCTTAATTGTCTCCACCTACCCTCAACAAAGAGGCTAGTTCCACCTATACCTCCACTATCTCCAAAGACTCTCAACAAAAGAACATTTAAAAAAAAATATGATTCACACACTCCTCATTAATCTCATAGTGAACAATTTTAGATGGACTTTAGAATCCTCTATTTTTTATCTTGTCCTAGGTAAGACATTTATTTTAACACATAAACCAAAAAAGGAAATTACATTTAGGCCAACAATACTTATTCCAAATTATTTTCCACTAAGAGAAATATTTATACTCAAAATTTTGCATGCTCTAAAATCTTTAATATCCATGAGAATTTAAATAAACCCCATAAATATCATAGCTGAGCAAGAAAGAGAATTAATTTCCTCCAATAAAAAAATGGGTGATCTACCAAAATAAAAGATAGGGGCACATGAGCATAAAGATATCCCCATAAAGGCAATTCTTGGATCCTTCCAATGATTAATATAGAATCTTTAAACTCTAACACTTTATACCAACCACCATCCAAAAATATTTTTCTCAAATAGAGAATGTGGAGAAAGAGTATAAGAATTAGGAGATAATCCCATGGATCCATTCAAAAAATAGTAGTGTGGCTCAAAAATACAATCTAGAGGAGGCCCTACTAAACAAGTGAAGCAACCTTCTTAATATTATTCCAAATCATAAATTATTTCTAGTCATACTCATTCAAGGAAACTTTGTAACATTAATACATCATAAATATTTATAGTGAATAAGTTTAGCCCACAACTAATAATACTACTTAGACCATCTCCAATAAATTTGAGCAACCAAGGTTTGACTATTTAATTCAAAAATACTAAGACCAAGACCACAATTTTTTTAGGCTTACAAAATTGGTATTGTCTATTTCATTTTTTAATCTTTGCATTCCCTATGCAAAGAAATTTCCTAGAAAAATAATCAAACTCTTTTGGAAAAAAAAAAATATCAATAGAAAGAACCAAAACTTTATAAATATAAAGAGCTTACAAGACTAATTTTAAGAGCGTAATGGGCCTAGAAAAATAAAACCATCAAAAATACCAATGTGAGACCCACATTCTAAACTTGTCAAAAATCATCTTCCATTAAAGTCAATTAGGAAGACCCATTAACAAAGGAACACCAATATAATCCAAGATAAGTTATCTAATATTGAACCACAAGATAAGAACAAATAATTTTTGAATACCCAAAGGAGCATTAAATAAATAAATATTTAACATATCATCATTAAATACGAACTAACTAGAAGCTACAAAAAATATATATCCAAAGAACTCTTGAAATTATTAGCCTCTTGAATTTTAGCAACAACTATTAAGACAATATCATACACAATTTAAAGATAAGAATTAGATTCAAGATCCCTAGCTACTTTGCATCCTTGAATACTTCAATTAACTCTTTGATGAGTGAGGAATGTTCCCAAATCCTAAACCATATGAATGAAGAAATAAGGGGAGAGCAGATCACATTAACATAACCCTCTAGAATCCAAAAGATGATAATATGGGATTCTATTAATAAGAACAAATAAGGAGTAACATGACACATAGCTCATGACCCACTCAATCCATCTTGAACAAAAATAAAACAAATATGATGTTCCTACAACCTTCGACATGTCCATCTTGAAAAGTGTAACTTTATTCTTAGAACACCACATAGAATAAATGGCTTTTAAAAAATAAAAACATTATCAAGAATTTGATGTCCCTTCACAAATTTCCTTTTCAAATGATATCAAAGATTCCAAAATCAATTTATATGATCAAAAATAATTTAGTAATGATATTATAAGAGATAATAGGGTGAAATAGATCAAAATAGATAGCCCCCACTCTCTTTGGAATCAAAGCTAGAAAAGTAGAATTAATTTTTTTAATAATATATTCATCAATAAGATATTCTTGCATAATATCTAGAAGAAATTATCCTATAATATGTCCTATAATTCTTGATAAAACTCAATAGAAAATCCATCAAAACTAGGAGACTTACCATTCTTTCTTTGAAAAATATTGTCTTCCAATTCTTTAATAGTAATAGGCTACATAAGAAGACCTTTCATTTTTTAAGTAACCAAAAAAGGGGTGCAACCTAAGAAAACTTCTTCCTCCACCACAATTGAAGGACTATTTTCCTTAAACAAAGAAGATAAATGATAAATAACTTCCCTATTAATCTCATAATAGGACTAAAGATGAATACTTGAGAGGGTCATAGATGAGATAACATTACTACTTAGCCTTTCATTAAATGAATATTTTAAAGAGGAGGTATTCTAGTCCCCCTCTTGGATTCAATTGATTCTATATTTTTTATTTCAAAAAAATTATTCTTAAAATTCTCATACATGAAGTTCTTTAGAAAGAAACAACTCTTCCAAAAGTCATTTCCTTTCATGCAAATTTTTGTTATTTTAAAAGTAGTAATATTCAATCTTTCTTGCATCTATTTCTTCTAAAAAAATATATTACCAAAGGTAATATTATTCCCAAAAAGTTAATCACATTGGTGGCTTAGACCCAAAACATAGAGTGTAAAGTCTAACCCTATGAGTTATGTAATAATGAACAATGGCTATAAGATGACCAAATAGATGTGGGTAGTGTATTGAGGTGAAAGGATGACAACAAGGGATGATGAAAATGGGTACATAAATATAGATGATAAAATGGGATCCTAATGGCTAGGGAGAGGAGGAAAATGAATATAAAGCATCTAGGGGAAAGTGTAAATAAAAATTCATTAGAGGGACTGATTATAAAAAATTAAAATATAAAATAATAAAATCCAATGATACAAGGATTCAACAAATCTCCTCTAGAGCCCTTACAAGATAACACTTTCATAATGAAAGAAAAAACTTTAGAGTGTGAGCACTCTATGGAAATGAATTACAAGGATGAGTATTAAATAGGAGGAATAAGGGGTCTATTTATAATTTTTAAGGGAGTTATAGGGTAGATGAATGCATGAGAAAAGAGGTTTAGGATCATTAATTAAGTGATTATTAATTTTAGTTTTAAATTTACCAAAATCATTTGTGTTGCTCAAGGGTTATAAATGGGCATATAAATTACTAGAATACATAGATGGAATTTAATGTTAGAGATTCTAGAATTTTTTGGGATGGAAAAGTGGATAAGAATAGACTTCTATGAGGTGGTTTCACATTAATTTAGTTATCAAGGAACAATATATTAGTGAAACAAGATATGCATAAGGGTTTTTAAAGGACAAAAGGGGTGAAAATAAAATAAAACATTAAGAGGCTAAGGATAACATTTGTTGAATAAGGATAATAGAATTCTTACACAAGGGTATAAACACATCAAAAAGGGGAACATAAAATACATAATGCTAAATAAATATGTATAGGAGTAGAAAAGATGTGATTAAGAGCTAAAAACACGTGTTAAAGGGGAAACCTTACATGAATGTAAAATATAATAAAATAAGTTAAAGGTTATGCAATCATTGTTATTACGGTTGAATTCCCACAAGGGATTCATTTCCACTTTACCTTAAATATTGTCCTACAATGTTTACCTATCATATCCTTCTTTTCTAATAAAATATATATCTCTTATATGGTGTATCAACAACTTCATCATTGGATTCACTTAAGATTAAATAATTCTATTGGAAATCCCTATACAAATTATATATATATATATATATATATATATATATATATATATATATATATATATAATTTAATCCCTCATGAGAAAAAATATAAAGAGGAATAAATTTCTATTTCTATTTTTTCACCCAAATCCCTATCATTGAGGCCCAATCACCATCCCATTTCACTATATTTCCCATAATACATAAGAAATGATATTAACAAAGTACCCTATCAATCTATTCATTTATTTTTTCTAATATTAAATACACAATTATTAACTCATATGAGATGGTATTTTCTATCTATTGATGTCTCTAGGGCTATCATCCTATGCCAATTAGCCTTGTGAAGAATAATAGTAGAACCTAAATTTGGGTCCTATAATAGAAGTTCCTATTAAATTGATTTTATTTTTATCAAATGATAATTTAAAATTTATTTAATGTGAGTCTAGGACATGTTGCACAACCTACCCCAAGATTTTTTTTTCTAGGTACAAGAAATCTAGTCCTTCAAATATATTTATTTTTGATAGCACGTACACAGGGAAAAATAATAAAGTACTAATGATATTTTTTTAAATGTGTACTACATTGAGAAGAATTTTTCTAAAACATCAAACCTCTTAGATTTTGCATTAGGAAAATTTAAAGTAGTTAGGTTAATCCATAAAATTAATGAAAAAAAATTATGTTTGAATGTTTATCATAATAAAGAAAGAACATGTAGCAATCTCAAGAGAACATATTTCTTAAAACTCTAGAAATAATTCAAATAAAATCAATAATAAAGAATCTCTTCTTTATTATTACTAGGGATTTGAATGAATTTGTGCCTTATAATTGAAGCACCTAAAATCTGCAAATGACTTAAACCTCAAACATGGGTTAGTTATATGCAAACTTATCAAAATGCCCCTATGAAATAACATGTAAATGCTTAACAAAATGTAACCAATAATAGGATTAAAAGACGTCTAAAAGCATAACATGTACCTATTCCATATTGGATTTGTGTCAATTGTGCCAATGACCCTTTCCTAATCCTTTCTAAAACTCAAATGATGCAATGCAATGGTGATGGGAAAAATTAGTTCTCAGTTTAAGAGAGTAACTTTGCATGAGAGTGTAGATGGATTGATGAAGAATAATCCTTCCATTTATAGATTTTCACGTTGGAAGAGAGCTCAAAATAGAGCAATGTGCGATAATGATTTGACCAATCAAATTAAACCACTTGTCACATTGTGATAGGTTGAGGAATGTGCAAGTTTTGGCCAATGTGCCAAAGAGGGGGAGATTCAAATTTAAAATTGAGAGTTAAATGTTAAGTGGGGGACATGTAAGAGAGAAGTTATTGCCATATTGGAAGGGACAAGTCAACTTTTCTTCATATTCAAACTTGGAGAATATTCTCAAAAAGATGCTTTGTTGAGGGAAAATGAGAAACTTATAAATGAATTAAAATGATTTATTGGTGCAAGTGGGAAAAGCTAGAGGATGTGATGGGTAATTAGATTAGGTTAATCAAGATTAGATTAGCTTAGATGATGTTTAAGATGCTTTGACCCATTTGACTTGAATATTTTGATTTATTTAAATCAAAAAGGGATAGAAGGTTATTTTAGACTTAATTAAATAATGGTTTGATTTATTTAATCAAGGAGGGTGATGTTAGGATCAAGTTGATTTATTTAATCTAAATTGATGACTTTAGGAGATTGACCAAATAAACTTGATTTATTTGATGAATGGATGAATATGACCTAATCAAATGCATGATGTCAATTTCACGTGTCTACATTTTGCCCCTCTTTGAAGCAATGTACTTGCTGCATTGGTTCTAATTTTTCTAGATGCCCCAGTGGAAAGAAGTACACTAGTACATTTCCCCCTCGAGAGATCGAGCGAAAAGATTCGATTTGAGGGTCGATCTCACAATAAAGAGGTTAAAGATGGATGGTTATAGATGATGATGCAAATGAGATGGTTTTAAGATGCTTAGAATAACTAATCTATATTAGCCTAAACAACTTAAATGATGATGAAATGCATGTGAGATGGATGATGCGATGATGCCTAAATGATTATGCATATGTATGATTTTATGAGATGCTTAGACTAACAGATCTATATTATGATCATGAACATGTAAATGAAATGCATGTGAAATGATTGTTGTTTCCTATTATGTATGATATGAATGATATGTGGCATGCTAATGGTTTGTGGATGTAGGATGGATGCATGATGGATGCATTGGTGATGTTATATTAGCGCGGAGAGAAGAAAGAAGAAATGAGATGATGACAAGAAGATCCAAAAAGTCCATGATCTAACGAGACTTTATTAGAGATGATAGATGATGATAGATGATGATTTTCTTATCAAGGATTGGGATTTTCAAAAGGGCTACTTAACTTATGTTTGATTACACATGTAGATACGATGCATCAAGGTATAAAGAACCAGGATGGTGTTGTATCTAGTGCGATGGACTTTGACTCGACAAACAGATAGGAGTATTCTTGTTCACACTTGACATACGAAAACCTTGCTAGGACATACCTAACAAAGCAAGTATTCACCAAGTTATTTTACAAGAACATCCAACAAGAACAGCAGACAAAAAGGATAATAATCGTTGCCCCATTCCTATCTCTCTAAATCCTTCATTCGGATATCATCAAGAGGTCCTTGGAATGAGCGCAATAAGATAAATCAAAAGAAAAGATCAAGTATACAAACAAGCCAATGTTCTTCATACCTTGAGCCAAAGGGATGTGTTTTGATAGGATCAGAATCCAAGGTGACATCCAAAATGATGCCCATTGTCGGAACGATATATCATAGGACATGCATTGTATAGGATGATGATGGTTTGGTAAGTTGAAATTCATAGGCTATTGATCTAAGATTGATTGACATGTTTGAAAATGATCAAGAGTTTGATTTTGCATTTAATGGTTTGTTGTTTCAATTTTGATTTTGCATTTGAAGTTTGCTTTTGTTGATTGTTGTGATTGTTTCTATTTGTTTTGCCAAAGGATGAAGGTGATGATCAGTTTATCATGGATGTTTGATTATTGTGGGTGAAAACGAAATGAGATGGATGGAATTTTTAAAATATTTGGATGTTTTTGACATTTTTGAAATGTTTTGAGGCTATTTTGGGGTTGTTTCAAGATTTTACAAATGTTTTGATTTTCCAAATTTTCAAATGTTTTTATGTTTTCTGAGACTTTATGAATGTTTTTGGATTTTTTGTTTTTTGAATGTTTTTGGATTTTGATGTCTTGGGGGCTGATCAAAGATTATTCTTGCCTACATTTAAGCTCAGAGATGACGTAGTTCAGATGCTGATGTTTTTGATGTTTTTCTAATTTTTTGAGTGTTTTTGGATTTTTCTATTTTATTTTATTTTTGAATTTTTGCATGATTTTGACAATTTGGATATGGATATGATACCAGTGCTCTGTTTGGTATTTTTTTGAAGACCAAGCTAAGCTTGACTGATCAAATCAATGGATTGATGATGATAACATTGTTGAGGATACACAACAATGCAATGATAGTGTTAAGCAACACAAGGATTGGGATGGAAATCCCAAGATGATGAAGGATTGATGATGATAACATTGTTGAGGATACACAACAATGCAAGGATTTGATTGATCAGGGTTGATGATGATAACATTGTTGAGGATGCACAACAATGCAATGATAGTGTTAAGCAACACAATGATGGGGAAGGATATCCCAAGATTATGGATTGATTGGATTTGATTCATCAGGATTGTTGAAGCTTGGTTTGGAACAAAAGATGTTTGGATGATTTGATGTGAAGTTTGAAGTACAACTTAGATGCAACTGATATTGATTGTTTGGATTGATGTTTGATGAAAGATGAAGCTTGATAAGGAATGTTTGTTCGTCAAAATATGCCATGGGCTAGTGATTTGGATTTTGGATCACAAATGCTTTGACCAGTTTGGTTTCATGTTTGCCAATGTTCAGATTGCCACATAAGATGGAGGATATAGATCAAGATTTATTCTCGAAGCAAGATGTAAATATCTTCCCCCAATGTCTAGCAATGTATGGAATGTGACGGGTGGATGCTTGGATAGGTGTATGGATGGATGGATATGGATTATCTTGTGATAAGATAAGGTGTTCAGATAAAGAATGCTCATTTGGATAATGCTTCATGGCTCAGATAATGTTCGATAGGATAGGATCAATGAAAATAACCCATGTCAAGATGTCTATCATAAGCAAGTGTAAAGTGTACAGTAAACTTCATCAGGATCAAGATAATGTGGAAGACGGATGGAAATGGGTGAAAATGGATCTATTATGGTTGAGATGGATGGAATGTTGGATTTATTATGGATGGGATAAGATGCTTTCACCTGAACTAGCACACGTAGATGCTCGATTCTACACATGATGCATGTTTTCCAGGTTTTCATAATGGTACTATCCAAAAGCGCCACTGAAGTGGTTTTCACTAGAGAACAATTTTTTTCTTTACTATTTTCAATCATTTTTCTAATTTTTTTGGATTTTCATTTTTTTTTTTTTGAAAGATTTTAAGCTCATGCTGAACCACCTTGTGGTGTTGATGTAGACGCTTTTTTCATAATGTTTCATTGATAGCTTGCTTGAATAAGTTTCTTTGCTAAGATACATGCACTTGAATGCAACTTTTGAGATTCTTGATCTACTTTGTCGATACCAGAGTTATCTTTATCTTTGTGCACACATCGTGATAGAGTGCCTTTTGAATCCTTATGATGAAGGGTCATTTCCAATACATGGTCAATGTAAGAATTTGATATCATGCATGGAGGCATGGATGGAGTGTGTTTAGAGATAAATGATGGATTGGTTGACAGTTTGGAACCTTTGACTCTCCAAACTTGGGAAGATGAGCAATGATGGGTGGATACAAAAGTGTGCATGGAATTAGGACCAACTGCTTGATACACTTTGTACATCGCTTGACAAAGCCTACTTTTTCTTTTGTGGACATCTTTGATGGATACTTTTCTCTTTTTTATTTTGCCCCATAGTTTCTTTGACTGATGGATTTTGATAGGGATGATCTTTCTTTGTATTCTTTGGTATCCATGTGCATTTGATTTGTCCATTATGCTTCTCAACTTCTTTTTCTTTGATAGTGTTCTTTGTACTTTGATTCAAATCTTTCTTTTGACATTGGTCCCAATTTGCAAATGGGGTGATGGGTGGATGAAGATTCATTATGTGGTTGGTTGTAGTATTGGCAATGGTTTCACCATAAAGATTCTTCATGCTCCCTATGTTGATGCTTGCATTAGATAAATTTTCTCCTAGTATGTTGGTAGTGGCACCTTCATTCCTTGATTCCGCTTGTTTTGATATGTCTTGTTTAGAATGCATTCTCTAATAAATGACCATTGCAGATGATGTTATTTCAATTTTCTACTCTGCTAACTCTGAAATATCTTGTTCTGTCTAACCTGCTTCCTTGAGTGGATAATGTTGGATATCTTCATACATGATGTCTTCAGTCCAGATTTTGGATATATCTGATTCTAATGTTGACAACTCTATTTGGCTGTAGGAATCAACAACCTGCTCTTTTAGTGTAATAATATTAGGAGTAAAGGAATCTTGTTCTGAATGAAGATCATCTACACTTCCATCTATAGAAAGCATCTCATGGGTAGATGGAGGAGTATGTGCTACATGGATATGATCATCTTGCATAGATAGGAGAGTGTCCATTAGATTATTGTAGTATATTTAAGATACAAATTCTTGATCTTCAATGATTTCAGAGTTGCTTTCAACATGCTTTGGATCAAGTTCTTGACATGGGTCAATTTCAAAGGATGGATTGCTTACAAAGGGTTTTTGGATGTCGTCATTAGTCATGGTAAGTGGTTCAATATCCTCAAGTGTCGAGTTCAGGGTTCCTTTAGTATCTGTAACCACGAGGTCGAAGGATGTTAATATGTCTTGGAAAGGACCATTGCTAGACTTAAACCTAAAATCTACAAATGACTTAAACCACAAACATGGGTTAGTTATATGCAAACTTATCAAAATTCCAACATGTAAATTCTTAACAAAATGTAACCAATAAAAGGATTAAAAGAAATCTAAAAGTATAACATGAACCTATTCCATATTAGATTGGTGTTAATTGTGCTAATGACCCTTTCCCAATCCTTGCTAAAACTCAAATGATGCAATGCAATGGTGATGGGAAAAATTAGTTCTCAGTTTAAGAGAGTAATTTTGCATGAGAGTGTAGATGGGTTGATGAAGAATAATCCTTCCATTTATAGATTTTCAAGTTCAAAGAGAGCTCAAAATAGAGGAATGTGGGATAATGATTTGACCAATCAGATGAAGCCACTTGTCACATTGTGATAGGTTGAGGAATGCGCAAGTTTTGGCCAATGTGCTAAAGGGGGAGATTCAAATTTGAAATTGAGAGTTAAATGCTATGTGGGGGACATGTAAGAGAGAAGTTATTTGCATGTTGGAAGGGAGAAGTCAACTTGTCTTCATATTCAAACTTGGAGAATATTCTCAAAAAGATGCTTTGTTGAGGGAAAATGAGAAATTTATAAATGAATTATTAGGATTAGCATTTAATCATGGATTAGATTAATTAAGATGATGTTAGATGTTTTTGACCCATTTGACTTAGATTTAGGGATTTAAATCAAATAAAAGGGAGATGAAAGGTGATAAATATTTGATTTATTTAGCTAAGGGGAATAATGATAGGATCAAATTAAATAAAGTTAATTTATTTAATTTTAGATGGATGATCCTTAGAGATTAAATTAATTAAACATGGTTTGTTTAATTGATGGGTGAATATGAACTAATTAAATGCATGATGTCAATTTCACGTGTCTAAAATAATAATTTAATAACAACACTACACAAGGGTTTTTATTAAAGGAAGTGTCATACCTAAGGGAATCGAAAGAAAAAAATTGTAATAAGGAAGGATGAGAATGGAAAGAAAGGGAGAAAGAAGAATAAAATAAGAACAATAATATATATTTTGAGACCCCACATTTCATAAATAAGATGATGAGGAATGTATAAAGGATGTGGAGTACATCACCTCAATGGAATTTAACTAGGAAGAAGAGAAAATATTTTGAATTATGGAACTATTCAATCTTCCTCCAAAATAGAATAAAAATTATTATTACCTAGAAATATTTTAATTTATTTTTAATGGGAAACCATGGTACATGAGGTATTTTAATTTTAAGAGGATATTACATAACCATATTCATCCAAGGACAAATAAATGGATTGAAGTTGAATAGGTAATTATTATAGGGAGAGCTAATCTAGTTTAATGTATTAGATGGTCAAGATGCAAGAAGAGGATAGGAGACTCTATAATATTATAATTATCCCTAATGATAAGGGCATGCAAGTAAATAATGATGAGAATGATGGAGAATTAATTATTTGTATACTCCAAAGGGGAAAAGGTGAAGATATTTTATGTCCTCGTGTATAGAATAATTATTTAAGGTTTCAAAGAAAAATAAGGGATCTTAGGGTACCAACTCCATAATAGGTAGTATATAAAATTATACTAAAATTCACACATTAAGAAAATAAATAGATATTCTAATGTAGAAATAAACTTTTAAGTGTCTAGATGAATTGTAAATGGAGTAGAAAAGAGTATGAAGGGTTGGTTATTCTTTTGGATGCATTACATAGTTTATTTAATTGGATAAAGGAGATCTATAGTTTTGTAATTACAAAACAAAAAAGTGTTTTAAATATCAAAAGAAGATTTAATGGCAATATCAAAATATTAAAATAAATGGATTGTGACACCAAACCATATATTACCAAATTTAGAATCTAAATTTTATATGGCGATAAGATAAAGCTAGAGTTATATGTATATTTCGATTGATGAATTAAAAAAAATAAGATCAAGCTAGGGATCACTAATGAAAATTTATATTTCAATTGATATTTTTCTTTATAAATCTAAGAATATTTTTGTTTCCACAATTGTTTTTGCATTATACTATATTTAAAATTATTAAATTAGACATGAAGCTTTTAATAGAATGCTAACTAGTTTTAAAAAGAATGCTAAGTTGATAAAAGGAAATGGAGCCAAAACATCATGAAATTTAGGGCCAAGGATTGAGTTAAAGTCAAGAAAATAAAAGTGTTAGAATATGTGATTAAAAAAATGATCTAGTAGAAAAAATCTATAAAGTATATAAAGGTTTATTTGGATGGACAATTTGGAATCACTTCAAATAGAGTTGATAGCAATTACATAGTTGTAGTTTGTGAGTTTGAGTCATTATCTAAGCCCTAAAATTATTTTATTTATTAAGTATTTATAATATTATTTAAAGTAGGTGACTTTAAGTAGTTAATAATTATATGGTTAAAAAGAATTTTTTTATATTTTTTTAGAGTGGTTAAAAAATATGACAGAGAATTTTTAAAAAATATATATTTAACATGAATCTTTATAAATAAATAAAATTTATCTAATGTATTTTTAAATGAATTTCATTGAATTCAAATTATGAGTATTGTTTGGCTAAGTGCATGTATAATTTTTTCACAAAATATATAAATGTAACTTGCACACATTTGTGGTAATTATATTAACGTATAGAGAGTAATATAAAATTAAAATGTAAACTTTTATCTATTACAATGAAACATCTAAGTTCAAATGTTCTCCTTTTTTAATTTCTTATATACACATTTATATATATATAAGATTAGAAATATAAAAGGAATCATTATGTTGAATATTTTAATATTCATGTTTAAATTAATATTATTTTTGTTGATCTATTAGTAAAACTGAAAATGATTAGAATGTTTCTATAATAAATGTGCAATTTATTTTTTTGTCTGTATCAATTATCACATTCCAGAAACCATCATTGAGATGAGGAAAAATATTTTTAACATTTTCATAACAAATTAAATAATATATTTTAAAAATATTTTTTTTTATCTTAACAATATAATACATAATGTGATTTAAAATATTAATATAAAAAATATATCTACAAAATTCTTAATAAAGAAATTCTCAATTATTTAGAGAACTATAAAAATATCATATATAATATGAAAACTTAATATAGTGTTTAACTTATTAAATGCTTCAATCCAGCTATCTGTGAAATTAAGACACTGCTTACCAACCCATTTTCATTGAAACAAATAATCATTTTGTTATAACCGATTTCTCTTTTTTAATCTCTTGCATTATATACTATTAAACTTATATTCTTCTATGCTGCAAATTAATGAACAGAAAATATGTTTGCTATACTCATTTTATTTATTTGTACCACACATCTTGCAACTGGGTAAATAAAAAATAAATGAAACGAGAAACTCGATTGGAGCTTCTCATAGATTGTCCGTTACCTCAGGTCACACTTTCTCTTACAGAAGGTTTTGTCCGACTCAAATTCACAGATATTTGGTTCTGAATTTATAATTTATGAACATGTATATCTTCTTGCATTACAGATAGTTATACCTGTGTTGTCTTTATATCTTCTCGCAGACAGATGGTCATACCTTTGTTATTTTAAAAATCTATTTAAGAATGTGAGAGACTTTGAGATTCATGTTTGAAGCATGCACAATGGATTTTATTAAGGCCAGGCAACGATCTCCCTTCTGGCTTCTTTATTCTTACTAGTCTTACTTTATTTCGCGAGTATGCTTTCCATGTTCATCTCGCATACGGAAAGTGAGTTAAAGTCTAATGGTGGTTGGCAATGGGATAGGTTTCATAGCGCAGGGTGCAGCTGCCCATGAACACCTGAACACCCACCCTTTCGCTGCAGCAGTCGAAGAGCTCTTCAATTCCCTTGGAGAGGCAGGCGGCACAGTCTTTCCTCGACATATCTCGCCAGCACATCTCCATGCCATAGATGGTCACATTGGAAGAAATAACGGATGACCCCAATGCGAACTTAAGAGGGCTGGCAGGCGTTTTACCCGACAGAGTCGCCAAAAGACTGCGAGCGGCAGCATTAAAATGGGTATCCGTATTGTTATTGACGTTCGCGAGGCCGTACCAGAAGTTGGTGTCCAAGTGCGAGAGAAAGGTATAATTCTCGTAGCGAAGGAAGCAATGCTCCAGCTGAACGCGGGCGCCAATGGCATTGGGGCAGTCGCGGCGGACGGCCTTCACTGCCTCCGCTGAGCACGCGGCGCAGTCAGAGGGAGACAAATCTCCTCTACACTGGAGGCGCCCCGACAGCTGGTTCGGCTTCTCCCGCCCGTAAACCGAAGCGGCGAAGCCCCCGTAGGTTGCTTTCTCTGTCAACGTTTGAAAGAGCTCCTCCAAATTCGTATCGAAGTGGGAGCCGTTGGAGTACTTCACCACATTACATGATGTGTATATCTCGCCTTCCTCCGACGATGACTGAACCGTAACAGTGCACAACACTAGCAAAGCCGCCAGATATAGCAGCACTCTCTTTGATGCAGTCGCTGAGAAATACATTTCGGCAGCTTACAGAAGAGAAGAAGATGTGGTTCAACACTACGAGCATTCAGCTTATAAATAGAAGGGAAACGAGTGGAGTATGACCCGGTTGTACATGCAATGGATAACTGACTTCAATCCATAGAAGCTTCAAACGAGCAATTCCAACCCATGCCAATATTATATCGTAATTCACCACATTGCTGAGTCAACAAGAGAGACGGAGTCTAAAAGTCTAATATTATACGGTTCAAACTCGCTGATCGCTTCATCTTGATCAGGTTCTGCATGGTTGGCAGATTAGCTTACTCGCTTAAACTACTTTATATGCTACTCTAGAATCACTCAAAATATAACCAATCACATTTTCATCTGCGTTAATCTCTTATCAAGCGAACCCTGTCAATAAGGTCATAGCCGGCACACCTTCTAGAATCATCAAACACGGTATTCTTAGCTACGATAGAAAAACATTATAGCTAAACAATTTGACCCGGAACAACTTTGCACAACTGGTTACTTTATCATCGGTTGTATTAGTCTGGAAATATTCTACTCTAGTTTTTTTTTTGCTTTTAAAAAGGATAAACATTTAGAAGCCTAAAGGATAAAAATTCGAGATCTTTCACAAATCTACAGCTTCTAAAAATTAAGGAATACATAAAATTAACAAAATATAAAATTTTAATAAATAAATAAATAATCAAAATGATCAAATCATTGTAAAGGTGCTGAAGAAACTATAGAGATTGTGTAGAAATAAGAATTCTCAATATGTCACATTCAATATGTAATTAATATTTAAGGATCATTTAACCAAACAATTTGTAACAACATTCCACTTTCTATGAATTGAAAAAAATAGATAGAATCAATGTTGAACACAAATGGTGAAGAATCTGCTCCACAAAAGATGTGAACCTCCAAGCACATTCATGGGACCTTCCACTATTCAAAAGTGAGCCAATGCCATAGAATCTATCTCACATATTATCTTCTTCTAACACAGATTGAATGTGTTCTCTCCAAATCCGCAAGGATGGCTCAAACCTCCATCTTTAAATTATTACTACCAAACCCAATAGTAAAAGAAAAAAGAAGTGAAGTAAACTAGCATTATCATGTCCAACCCCACTAATCCCCACAACACTTAGATTGCATCAAAGGAACCATCAATGCTAATTTTGAAAAAATCTAAAAGAGGGGACCATTTACCTTCTCTATTCATCTTATGAGAAGGTTTGATCCTAGAGTGAAAATAATATAGCTTACCAAATGATACAAATCTAATTTTCTCAAAATGTAGATATTCCAAGTAGTTAAAACTTCAACAATAGAACAATTAGCCACCAAAGTTAATTTTATTGAGCCCAAAATCTTTTACCAAACATATCCAATAAAACATTGATAGCCTTAAAAAATCCAACACTTTATTTCTAATGAGATTTTCTAAAGAATAAAGATGGGACAAATATCCTAGGCTACTAAAGTAAATCTAGGCCAAAATAGAAGGATGTCCCAAACTAGCCCAAAATTCAAATAGAGAAATTGCATGAACTAGAGGTAGGTTCCAACTATAACTCCACTATCTACAAAGGCCCTTTACAAAAGAACACTCAAAAAAGATGATTCACACACTCATCATTAACCTCATAGAGAACACATTTAGAAATACTTTAGAATCCTCTCTCTTTTAGATTTTCCTAAGTAAGACATTTATTTTGACATATTAGGTCAATAATACTTATTCCAAGTCTTTTTCCACTAAGAGAAATATTTAAACTCAACTTTTTTAAGTTCTAAAATCTAATATTCATGAGAAACTAAACAAACCCCTAAAGATGATAACCCAAGCAAGTGCATCAATTTCCTACAAATAATAACATGGTTGATCTACCTTAATAAAAGATAGGGCCACATAAACATCAAGATGTCCCCAAAGTTCAACACTTGGATCCTTCCAATGATAAATGTGAGAATATACTACTAAGAGAGAATCTTTTAAGCATGACATTTTAGAGCAACTAGCATCAAATAATATTTTACTCAAAGAGAGAATATGGGGAAAGAGTGTGAGAATCGATGTAGACAATCCCATGAATCCATTGAAAAAGAGCATTGTGGCCCAACATTACAATGTAGAAGCTCGGCCCTTTTAAACAAGTGAAGCACCCATCCTAATAGTATTTGAAATTCAATTTTTCCTAGTCAAAATCATTATAGGATCCTTTGAAACATCAATACATCATAAATATTTATAGGGAAGAATTTTGTTCCATGACTAATCCTACTACTTAGACCAAGTCCAATAAAGCTTAATAGCTAAGGATTTGACTATTCAATTCAAAAAGCCTAAGACCAAGACCACATTTTTTTGTAGACCTACAAACTCAACCCCATCCAATCTATTTTTTAAATTTTGCATTCCCTACCAAAATAAAATTCCTTAAAAAATAATCAAACACCTTTAGAAAATGTTTAGGAGTAGAAAGCACAAAAAATCTATAAACAAGAACATGCAACATTAATTTTAAGAGTGTAATTGACACCTAAAAAAGACAACTATCAAAAAGTCTAATGTTTGATCTACATTCTAAACCTATCAATAATTCTCTTCCACTGAAGTCAATTAGAAAGACCCATTAACAAAGGAATGCCAAGATAATCCAAGAGAAGTTATCCAATATTAAACATAATATTAGAATATAATAAAGAAATGACATGTAGCAATCTCAAGAGAACTTATTTCTTAAAACTCTAGAAATAATTCAAATAAAATCAATAAGAAAGAATTTCTTCTTTATTATTACTAGGGATTTGAATGAATTTCTTCCTTATGGTAATTTGATAACAACACTACACAAGGGTTTTTATTAAAGGAAGTGTCATACCTAGGGGGAAACAAAAGAAAAAAATTGTAATAAGGAGGGATGAGAATGGAAAGAGAGGGAGAAAGAAGAATAAAATAATAACAATAATATATATTTTGAGACCCCACATTTCATAAATAAGATGATGAGGAAGGTATAAAGGATGTGGAGTACATCACCTCAATGGAATTCAACTAGGAAGAAGAGAAAATATTTTGAATTATGAAACTTTTTTATCTTCCTCCAAAATAGAATAAAAATTATTATTAACTAAAAATATTTTAATTTATTTTTTATGGGAAACCATGGTACATGAGGTATTTCAATTGTAAGAGGATATTACATAACCATCTTCATCCAAGGACAAATAAATGGATTGAAGTTGAATAGGTAATTGCTATAGGGAGAGCTAATCTAGTTTAATGTATTAGATGCTCAAGATGAAAGAAGAGGATAGGAAACTCTAAAATATTATAATTATGCCTAATGGTCAGGGCATGCAAGTAAATAATGGTGAGAATGATGGAAAATTAATTATTTATATTCTCCAAAGAGGAAAAGGTGAAGATAATTTATTTCCTCATGTATAGATTAATTATTTAAGGTTTCAAAGAAAAGGAAGGGATCTTAGAGTACCAACTCCATCACTAGTGGTATCTAATATTATATAAAAATTCACACCTTTAGAAAATAAATAGATGTTTTAATGTAGAAATAAACTTTTGTGTATAGTGAATTATAAATGGAGTAAAAAAGAGTACAAAGGATTTGGTTATTGTTTTGGATGCATTACATAGTTTATTTAATTGGATGAAGGAAATCTATAGTTTTGTAATTACAAAACAAAAAAAATATTTTAAATCTTGAAAGAGAAGTTGATGGCAATATCAAAATACTAGAATCAACTAATTGTGACACCAAATCATATATTACCAAATTTAGAATTTGAATTTTATATGTAGATAAGATAAAACTATAGTTATATGTTATTTCAATTGATGAATTAAGAATAAATAATATCAAGCTAGAGGGATCACTAATGACAATCTATATTTCAATTGATATTTTTCTTTATAAAGCTATGAATATTTTTGTATCCAAATTTTTTTTGAATTATAGTATATTTAAAATGATTAGATTAGACATAAAGTTTTTAATAGAATGCTAACTAGTTTTAAAAAGAATGATAAGTTGATAACAAAAAGAGGAGCCAAAACATCATGGAATTTAGGGCCAAGGATTGAGTTAAAGTCAAGAAAATAAAAGTGCTACAATATGTGATTAAAAAATGATCTAGTAGAAAAAATATATAAAAGATATAAGGTTTATTTGGATGGGGAATTTGTTATCACTTCAAATAGAGATGATAACAATTACATAGCTTGTGACTTTGAGTCATTATCTAAGCCCTAAAATTATTTTTTTATTGAGTATTATAATATTATTTAAATTCAAGGGAATTAAAGTAGCTAATAATTACATGGTTAAAAAAAAAAATTATATTTTGTTAGAGGGGGTTAAAAAATAGAATAAAGATAATTTTCAAAATTAACATGAATCCATATAAATAAATAAAATTTATCTAATATAGTTTTAAATGAATTTTATTGAATTCAAATCAAGAGTATTGTTTGGCTAAGTGCATGTATATTTTTTCACAAAATATACAAATGTAACTTGCACACATTTGTGGTAATTTTATATTAACCATATGTATACAAAGTAATATAAAATTAAAATGTAAATTTTTATCTATTACAATGAAGCATTTAAATTCAAAAGTTCTTTTTTAATTTCTTAAATACAAATTTATGTATAGATCTAAGATTAGAAATATAAAAGGA
Source organism: Sequoia sempervirens (assembly GCA_007258455.2). Classification (NCBI taxonomy): domain Eukaryota; kingdom Viridiplantae; phylum Streptophyta; class Pinopsida; order Cupressales; family Cupressaceae; genus Sequoia; species Sequoia sempervirens. Next base: position 52,000,815 of record VDFB02252616.1, read on the forward strand.
ATCATTATGTTAAATATTTTAATGTTCATGTTTAAATTAATATTATTTTTGTTGTTCTACTAGTAAAACTTAAAATGATTAGAATGTCTCTATAATAAAAGGAACCATCA
>VDFB02252616.1:52001024-52079792 GCA_007258455.2 Sequoia sempervirens
AATGAAGCTCCAATACATTCCTATGGACGAACATACAACATATATCATGATCAAGGCCTTGATGAAGAGTAAGTTTGTATTCTTTAAGGATAAATTGGGTGTTGTGTAGAACACCTTCCTTGCTAAGAGGGAGTGTTGATTTATGTAGCTCAAAAGGTGGAGTGTGGAGTTCCTTAAAGGAAACTCGAGTTGGATATTTAGCAATAATGTGATTTCTTTTTAGTTATAAAATGTTTTTGAGCAGAGAATTGTAGTTGTGAGGTTGAGATAAGACCAAGAGCGATTTTATGTGTAAGTTAGGTCGAGTTATATAAGGAAAGTTTCTTTTCTCTTACACGTTGATGTAAATCAACAAGGCTATATATGTATCATTGTTGTAGCAAACCAATATTGTATTCTGTAAGGAAAGTTTGCTGTTGAGGCCGAATAGAAGATCCAACATTTGCACATTTTTCCCACACTAGGGTTTCTTGGTTATATTTGTGTTATTGTTTGTGATTGGCTTCTTTTTTTTTGCTTCTACTATTATTAGCTGTTAATTAACCCAGTATATTAATTGTTATAAATTAAATGGATAAATTATTTTGGTTCTATTATGTGAATTTTATAGAGCAATTAATCTATAGCTGGATAATAGAAAATTAACAGTTATCATGTCAATAAATCGGATTAAGAGTCCCACATAAATAATGAACATGTTATGCTACTAATTTATTAAGAGTTTCAAGAAAAAGTCTTGATAATTTGTATATGTTTGTATTACATTTAATGTAGGATATTTGATATTTCTTATTTTTTAATAATGAAGAATAAATTCAAATTCGCATCTCACTTATAGTCTTAAGTTTTGATGATTATATAATCTTGCATATTTATTTTTAATTGATAAAATACAAAATTTGAAAAAATGTACGGGTGACTTTGTCATGAGGTGTTTGTATTTTGTTTACTTTTTTGTAATCAGCCTCCTTCAAACATACATGAACATACATGAATATAAATTTTTATCATCTTTATCATTAGACAATATTGTTTAATTAATTATTATTTTAATAAATTTACTTATTTTAATTAATATTTGAAGTTGATCAAACTATTGTAATAAAAAATGTTTAAATTAATTATTAATAAATACATATTTTCATAAATGGAAAAAATATTTTTATTAAATAATATTTATCTATTATAAAATAAAAATATAATGAAAAATAATTAGAAAATAAATTATAAGGATCCAATTGGTGCGCATGTGAGCGCTGCCCGTAATAAGGGGTGAACAATCTGGTTTGATGGAGATAGAGCGCAGAGTTTGCCGTTAATGGTGGAAATTATGATTCACGCCATTTACACCATTTTAGTCTTTTTATTGCCCTGTCTGTCATGACTCCATAAAGTTTGGTACTTTTTATTTCACATGGCTTTGGATATAAGTTATGTAATAGAATTTTGGTATCCAAAAATAATAGGAAAAAATGCGATTAGTTGATTTTGATGATGAAATGATAGTTATATATTGTTTTTGATATTATTTTTTTTTTGGAGAGTTTTATATCAGCTTTCTTTTGGCTGAAATCTCTTTGATTAAGAGCTAGGATCTACGAGGTACCTATCTACCAATGTTAGATAGGGCATAATCCTAGCTTCATCCTTTATAGTGTTAGGTTTTTGAAGTCAATAAGACTTGATTCTTAATGGACCCATTTAGAACCATTAAAAATCACTAATAGACCAAGGGCCCATTGACTTGATCACAACTTTTGAATTACAATTTGAACTAGGTTGCTCACACAATTTAGTAGATTGATATGCAACATGGAAAATCAACCCTAAGTCTTGTGGATTTGATTGTTCGTGTAGGGATGACTTGTAATTTGTAGGAATAAGAATGTTGATAGTCAATAAATACAACATTTGTCACCTAAATAGTTTAGAGCTTTTTCCTTTTATTAAAAAAAATATAAATAGTTGGGAAAGGGGTCCTAATCTCATAATGCCATCAATATAAATAGTTCAAGGTTTTTTCCTTTTATTTAAGAAAAAACGTGTCAACTAAAAAAATTGTTTTATTTTTTTAGATAAGTTGGGAAAGGGGTCCTAATCTCATACAAAATAGAGTTGGGTTTTAAATAGGGTCCGAGCCATTTATAAAACTATTGACTATTATGATTTCCAAGATCATAAAGCAAAAACTAAAGACTTCCACAAAATACATGCACACAAATAAGCTTAAAGATATTATCAAAAGGTTGATACAAGATATGATTTGAATGTAGAAAGTAGTTGTTAGAAATTGATCTTTACTTAGATGAAGATTATTTGTTATTTTCTATTTAAATACTTCTAGGAATATTCCAAAGGAATCATTACAAGTCTTTTGTCTCATTTGAGTATTTTCACACGTATGTGAGGATGAGTCAATTTTATAATTCCTCTTTGGAAGAATATTAAAGTTTAGTTACAACCTCCTCCTTATGAGATTATGACATCTTGCACAAACATAGGATGAAAGGTGCATGCATAAAAATGGATGTTACTTATGTAACTCTTTTCTAGCCTCTATTTATTGAGGTGCTTCACTCCTTCTTTATTAGTATTCTATCCTTAAGATATCTATCATTATCTTATTGTAATTTTCTTTAGGCCTTATGCCATCTTCATAATATAAAAGGCTTTTTTCTTTGATTTCCCCCCTTATAAAATCTTGTGTCTCCTCTTGGATATTTGGTGTGCTTGCTCTTGGTTTCTATCTTCAACGGTAATTTTTTTCTTCAAATAATAACTCTTCGATTAGTATTGTATCATGGTATTAGAGCAAGGTGTTACTAATTCTTGTTTGAGCTACATTGTTCAAAGTTTACCAGAACAATGTGTTACTAACCCTTGTTTGAGCTACATTATTGAAGGTATACCATTTTTTTTGGATCACTCACCTTGGAGGCACACTCTTGAGAGAAGAAGACCTAGAGCTTTACTTTATTTAAAATTCAATTCTTTTTTGAATAATTTAATAGTATTTTTGTTCTAACTTTGCTAGATTTTGTTTTGTAGGAAATAATTTTTTTATTTTTATATTTTTTGCAATTTTAGTTTATAGATTTTAAACAATCCATTTTTTTTACTAATCTTTGCCATTTCAAGTTGTTATAAAATGTATTGAGTTAAATATGTGCAATAATATAATATACGTGCATCTTAAAAAAATATATTTGTGCAAATAAATCTGCATTTTTTTTGAAACCCCAAGCAAGGGGTTATTTTTCAAATAGCAATTCACATTTTTTTTAAATAAAGAGTCTTTTTAACGTAAATCTACAAAAAAAAATTTACCCTCCATCTTCTCTTCTCAAACTTTATAGATCTCATCTAAATCCCCCACCTTGGTCCTCCCACCTTGGTCATGCTCCACGAAGATATCGTTCGACTCCCCCTCAACTAGGGATCAAAACCTATCAAAGTGAATCGATATATGGTATATAAATAGATCCTCTGTGTCATCTTCAAAGGTAATAAAACTATAACCATGGTGGTTTTTTTCCACAATCATGTTTAATTTTGGAAATAGCCAGTATGTTACAAGGGCCACACCTTAAAAATATAGAGGGTTTAGGGTATATAAAATCAAAGGATCTTTATCTCTATAACTAGGACATTTATCTTTGTCATCCCTTAGAAGTTCATTGCATCATCTACACACCCTTACTCTCCATGACCACCTCCTTATCACGACCTTGTTTTTCACCCACTTTTCTCTTTGGTCGTCACCTTTCTCTTTTTCTATTCAATGTTTTATATAAATTATTATTATCCTTTGACAAGGATGCCATCCCTATGCTCTCTGCCTTGGTAGAAAGATTAAAACAAAAAAACTAACCCTTATTATTTAAAAACATTAATTAAATTATAAGTTCAATTTTTTATATAGTTGCTTTATTTTTTAAAGAATGCTTTAAAAAGATATATTTTTTTAAAAGGATCTTATTAAATAAGTGTAAAATTTTAGTTTATTTCTTTTAGTAAAGTGTATTTATTTATATAGTTGTGAAATAATATTTTATCATTCTACAATCATGTCCACACTATTTCTAAAAATTAAATTAAATTCTTCTAATTAGTTGATAGGCTATTTGCTTGAAGTTTCCACTGGGATTTTCGTCAGCCCAGCCGTGAATTGGATTTTTCGGTGTCAGAGATGTCCTGGTCGATGGTGACTTGATCAGGTTTTTTTGTGGTGATGTGGAGCTTCGTAATATATGCAGAGGGTTAGTATTAAAGAATAACATATTGGAGATAAAATTAATTTAGTGGCTGTTAAGTGTTATTCTAATAGCTCTTTTACAATTTCTCTATTTGTCTATAATATTTAGTGCCAGGTAATAGGTCAAATTTTTAATCAAGTCTGTGGGGTTGCACTCATTTTGCACATATTATTTCTACCTATTGGTTTTACGAGTTCTACTTAATGTGGCTTTCCGTTCATCTGTCTTGTATCAATATGTTTCATGATATTCTTTTTTCTTATGTCTTTGAAGTTCCCCGTAACAAACTGTTCTTCATGAGATTCCTTTTCCTAGTTCCCTATAACAAATTGTTGATTGTCATAGTTTGTCTCTCTATTCTCCATATTTTATTCATGATATTTTCTTTAGGTTATGACAACAATTATACGATGCAATAATCTGTGCAAAATGTGTATAACACTACAAACTTAATTATAAATTCAAGCTACATTGCTTGACATTAAATATTATAGACAAATCATTTATGCAAAATACCCATGTAAAATGACTTGTAGCAAATACTTGTTATTCTAGCACCTCTTATACAATTTCTCTACTTCTCTTCAATATTTATTAACAAAGAACATAGCTCAAATATTGTATCAATATGTTTCATGATATTCTTTTTTTCCTAATCTGCTTGAAGCTCCCTGGAACAAACTGTCTAAGTCTGTTTATGTAGGCGGTGGAGCTTGCTAATTATGTAGGATGACAGTGTCTTATATCAATATGTTTCATTATATTCTTTTCCCCTCATCTATTTCAAGTTCCCCACAACAAACTGTTCTTCATGATATTCTTGTTTTCAGTTCCCGATAACAAACCGTTCATTATCATAGTTTTCCTCTTCTATTCTCCATATCTTAGTGTTCTATTTAATGTGGGTTTGAGAGCATCTGTCATCTTTCTTTGATTCTTAAGTGTTTTCCTAATAGGTCTTTTCCAATTTTGCTTTTTGTGTTCTATCAATATGTTTCATGATATTATTTTTTTCTCAACTATTTGAACTTCCCCATAACAAACTATTCTTCATGATATTCTTTTTTCCAGTTCCTCATACCAAATTGTTCATCATCGTAGTTTGCTTGTTCTATTCTCCATATTTTAAAGTTCTATTTAATGTGGGTTTTGAAATATCTCTCATTTTCGTTTGATTATTAAGTATTTTTCTAAAAGGTCAATGAAATGCACGTATAGATTTGAGTTTGTAGCATATTCCTGCTTACCTAAAATTCTATCACTATCTAGACAAGGTGTAACAAAAAATTCTATGTAACAGTTGGTTTGCCAATTCAAAATTCAAGTTACATTATTTGACACTAAATATTATAAACAAAGTAGGGAAATTGTAAAACAACTATTAGGAAAACACTTAAGAATCATAGGTAGTGTCAGAGATTTCCCGACTAACAACGACTTGACTAGGGTTTTTTATGGCATCGTGGAGCTTGGTAATTATGTGGGTTGGCGATGGTGGAGTAGGCATCCTCAATAGACAAAAGTTGAATGGTAAGAGTTTTCTCATGCTAGGGTTAATGCATTCTACCATTGTTGTACAATGGGGGCAGACGAAGTAAATGTGGGTGGATGAAGTAAATGGAATATTGAATGTCGTAGTGTGGAAAAGTATACTTTGATTAAGTTGCATTGTCGAAACAACCATTGTGGTGTTGGTTTCATAGGATTTTGTGCAGGTTATTGCCCTTTTCTATTCTCCATATTTTATTCATGATATTCTTTTTTTCTGATATACTCGAAGCTCCTCATAACAAACTATTAATTGTTGTGGTTATCTTGCCTAGATGGAACATGTTATATGTCTTGTATGAATATGTTTGGTGATGTTATTTTATCCTCATCTGTTTGAAGTTTCCCATAAAAAATTATTCTTCATTTAGTGCCAGGTAATGTAGCTCAAATTTTCAATTAAGTCTGTGGCGTTATACCCATTTTTGCAAAGATTATTGTTACCATTGGCCTTATGAGTTCTATTTAATGCCAGTTTTCATTTATCTGTTAGTTGTGTCTTCTTATTAAGTGTTTTTCTAACATCTCTTACAACTGTTACATAGATTGCTTGTCTTGCACCAATATGTTTTGTGAATTTCTTTTTCCCTGATATGTTTGAAGCTGCTTATAATAAAGTGTTAATTGTTGTGGTTATTTTGTTTGTATGGAACATGTTATATGTCTTGTATCAATATGTTTCATGATATTTGTTCTTCCTCATTTGTTTGGAGTTCCCCATAACAAAATATTCTTCATGATATTCTTTTTTTTAGTTCCCCATAACGGACTCTAGCTCTCCCTAAGCTACTAGAAAACCCTTAGGCACCGGTCCCGTAGGTGTGTTCCTTGCTTCCTTTTTGCTACTAGAAATTGTATTGGTGATTTTCCAGATGCATGGTTAGTTTGTTCATCAATTACACTCAATCTTAGATCTATGAATTTGTTCTTACACTTTGTAGCATTGTTTGATATGTGTATGCATATATGTATGTACATATGCATATGCATATGTATATACATATATGTATATGCATATGTATATGTATATATGGATATGCAATCAAAAAAAAGTGAAGCTCTTTTAGATGGAGGGTGCAACGAAGGAAGGAACGATACATACACATAAGTAGCAATAGCATTACACTCTCTGAGGAAAAAAAAAGTGCACTGTACCTTCCATTCTTTACACTCTCCAATGAAGATGCATTGCATATGCATAGGTACGTTTACATATAAATATGCATATATATATATATACACATATGAATATGCATATGCATATACATATATGCATATGTATATTCAACCTAATTAGATGTATGCTTTGTTTGTTCTTCAATTAAATTTTGTCTATATTAGTTTAGTGGCTCTTAAGTGTTGTTGTAATCCATGTTATACAATTTCTCTATTTGTCTTCAATATATATATGTGTATATGTATCTATGTATGTTTCGAAGCATTGATTTCCACATACCGTTCACATTCTACACCATTCTCTTTGTAAAGATTTGAAGTTAAATCAATTAGAAAGATACAAGGGAACTAATTGTACAAAATGTGTATAACAACAAAGATGCATAGAGTATATATATATATGTATATATATATGTATGAATGTATGTATATATATATATGTATGAATGTATGTATATATATATATATATATATATTGGAAAGCATACTCCAAAATTTGCAAGAAAATATATTGATTAAGTTGCATTGTCAAAAGAGGCATTGTGGTGTTGGTTTGATAACATTCTGTTGTACAAATCATTGGCTCTGTGTCTGTTTTATAGCAGATTGGACGGTTTTAAAACTGTTGTGCTCTGGAATCTATGAGTTGTATAGATATAAATATAAACATATATATACACATGTATACATATGTATATATGTGTGTGTGTGTGTGTATGTATGTATGTATGTATATGTATATATATATGTATATAATAATGTGTATATGTATATATTTATGTATGTATGTTTTTGTAATAGTTCTTTTACAGTTTCCCTATTTGTCTACAATATTTAGTGCCAGATAATGTGGCTCCAATTTAGAATTCATAAGCCAATTGTTACATAGATTGCTTGTGTTGTACCAATATGTTTTATGATATTCTTTCCTCCTATTTAAAAGTTTTATTTAATTTTGGGTTTCGATCATCTCTCATTTTCCTGTGGTTCTTTAGTGTTGTTCTAATAGTTCTTTTACAATTTACCTATTTGTCTATAATATTTAGTGCCAAATAATGCAACTCAAATTTAGAAAATATGTATGTATATATGTATATAAATATGTATATATATATGTGTGTGTGTGTGTGTATGGGAAAGTATACTCTAAAAGGTGTGAGAAAATATATTGATTAGGTTGCATTATCGAAAGAGCCATTGTAGTGTTGGTTTGATAGCAGACTATTGTAAAAATTGTTGCCTCCACCTCTCTTTCAAGTTCCCCATAACAAATTTTTCTTCATGATACTCTTTTTTCGGCTCCTCATGGCAGACTGTTCATTATCGTATTTTTCTTAAGAATCATAGGCAAATGACAAATAATCGAGAACCCACATTAAAAATATTCATACAATTCAAACAGTGTATGTAAGAATTGCCTTGTGAATTAAAAATTGGAGCTACATTCTTTGGCAGTAAACCCACATTAAATAGAATTTGTAAACACAATTGGTAGTAATAATATGTGCAAAATGGCTATAAGGCCACAGAGTTAATTGGGAATTCGAGCTATATTACTTGGAACTAAATATTATAGAGAAATACAAAATACTTGCTTGGGGTTTTTAATGACGACGTGGAGCTTATTTCTTCAACAAAGGATGTTCCTAAATGTTGCTCATTGGTCAATAAGGATTCCAAAAAAATTATGAATTTAGAATTGACAAGGCAACTGTTACATCTATATTGGTTGTCTTGTATCAATATGTTTCATGATATTCTTTTTCCCTCATCTGTTTGAGTATCAATATGTTTCATGATATTCTTTTCCACTCATCTGTTTGAAGCTGTCTGTAACAAATTATTCTATTGTTCTTGTAACAAGGATTGTTTTCAATTTTCAGAATTCTGAAATTTTCTCCATGGTTATTTTGTTTGGATGGAACATGTTATATGTAGATTGTATCAATATATTTCATGATGTTTATTTTATCAACTGTTTGAAGTTCATGATAACAAAGTGTTCTTCATGATATTATTTTTGTCAGTTCCCCATAGCAAGCTATACATTATCGTAGTTTTCCTTTTCTATACTCCATATTTGAAAGTTGATTTTTTCATCATCCATTATTTTCCTGTGGTTCCTAAGTGTATTCCTAATAGTTCTTTTACTATTTACCTATTTTTCTATAGTGTTTAGTGCCAAATAATGTAGATTGAATTGAGAATTGAGAAGCCAACTCTTACATAGATTGTTTGTTTTGTATCAATATGTTTCATTATATTCTTTTTACCTCATATGTTTCAAGCTCCCTGTAACAAAGTGTTCATTGCCATCATTTAACTCTTGTAAATTCTAAAATTTGGTAGACTACTAGAAACTACAACCATGGCGTTGGTTTGTACCTTTGGGCTGCTTGCAACTTTTACATAGACAAATACATATGCCACATATATATATGTATTGAATTCCCCGTTTCATATTTAAATATATATATATATATATATATATAAATATATAAATATATATATATATATATATATATATCCATATATACAAACCAAGACCAGTGTGGCTTGTTTGACAATCTAGCAGTAATTTATATATACACATGTATATCGAAACAAATGTGTATGGTATCTTTATTCGTATTTATGTAGACTTTGATTTAGAAAGAGTAAAAAATACCAAAGGACCACAATGGCTCTTTCGACATTGCAACTTAATCAATATATTTTCTTGCACATTTTGGAGTATACTTTCCCATACTACAACATTGACTATTGCATTTACTTCCTCCAGTGCCATAGTGCAACAACACCAAGATGCATTAACCCTCACATGAGCAAACACTTACCATTTTGCTTCTGTGTATTGAGGCAACCAACTCCACCACTGCCAAACCATGTAATTAGAAAAATCCATGTTGTCATAAAAAACCCCTAGAAACCCCCCACCGGCTATTGGAAAAAGATTTCCACCGGTTTTGGGGACTTTTGCTCATAGTTAGACTAACGAAAATACTAGCAAAAAATTGAAACAAAAAGCCCATATCTAAATGCTAGTTGTTGCATTCTACTTTTGTGTGTAGCTTGAATTTTGAATTGATAATTTGACTGTTACATAGATTGCTTGTGTTGTATCAATATCTACTTTCCCATAACAAACATTTCATTATTGTAGATCACCTCTTCTATTTTCCATGTTCAGTATCATAGTTTAACTCTTCTATTCTCCATATTTTAAAGCTCTATTTAATGTGGTTTTTTTATCATCTGTCATTTTCCTGTGATCCTTCAGTGTTTTCCTAATACCTCTTTTACAATTTTCCTATTTTTCTATAATATTTAGTACCAAATAATGTAGCTCAGATCTTCAATTGACAAGCCAACTATTATATAGATTGCTCGTTTTAGCTTGCAGAACCTTCACCCTCTACTTATTTTCCCTTCTTACCATTGTGTACCTTGAAATTATGTGCATATTTTCATAGGTTGCAATCTTTAGAACATGTTGCTAACTTGCACAACTCTCGCCCTTTGCTTATTTTTGCTTCTTGTCGCTGTGCACCTTTGACATTATGTGAATTTTTGCATAGGCACTTGCTTGCCATGCCAATGAGTACATAGCCAAGAATAAATATACTATACACATTCATTTAGATATACCCGTGTATATATAAATAAATATATACATCATACATGTGTACATATGGATATATATCTGGTTATATGTGTTTTTCAAAATGTGTAGAAAAAGGGAAAATTCAATGCATATATGTACTGAATCATTTCCATTCTTGTTGTTCTATATCCTATTGTTTGCATTAAAAAAGATGAAGGCACCAAGTAGCAACATATACAAATATCTGCATATAGGTATTTATAGAAATATAGTAAAAAACTGCATGCATACATATATAAGCAACCTCAATGATAAAAAAAAATACATATAGGGATATATACATTTTTATTTATGATTTCTATTGTTCTTGTTGTATCTCCTGTTGTTTTGACAATATTAAAAGTGGAATGGTTATACCCATTTTCATTTAATCAAAATAGTAAAATGGTTGCTAGATTATCAATATTTCTAAGTTGTCTACTAGTTGGCATTGGATGTTGCAATACATTAATATTTAATTTTTATTGTGAAATAGAGGTATGAAAGAGTCAATTATAATTGCAACATTTCCTCCCTCTAAAAGGTCCCAGAACTATGTTTGTGGAATCGAGCTTTGTGGATGGGTTTCTAGAGCCCCGGGTGCTACCGCACAATGGGTTCAAGCACTTTGGGACATCTTGATTTTTGGCTCGAAATCACATGTTGTTAGAAAATACAATGATTTATGACTTTGGGCTGGGTTCCATTTAAATTATTTTTAATTAAAGAGGATTGATCAAAACCCCTTAGATCAAACCCCCTTGGATAAAACCTTGTTAGATTTAAACCATACCTATAATCGAGTCTCCTCTACACCTATCAAAATATTGATAAAAAACCACTTTTGATTTACCTTTTGGGTGATCAAATGAATTCATTTAAAATTTATGTTTTGTAATCCTCAGAGTCTCCTATTATGCTTTCTCCCAAAAGTATAATTTTAAATATGTTTAATTTTGATTATTATATTTATTTTTTATTTCTTGTGAATGTAGGGATTTTCAATGAACATCAAGTTCTTTATTTCACACATACCTAAAAAATAGAAAAATAGAGAATTTTTTTTTCTAAAAAAATACATGCACTAGGTATTGATGTCCTTATTCCAACAAAAGAATAAGTTAATTCAAATGAATACAAAAATGCTAGCGCGGGCCTATACACTGGCCCTAAATTATAATTATGCTGACTTGAAAAATAATTAAAAATTATATATGAAACAAAAAATTATGAAAAAAATCCATCCCTTAGATATTGGTGTGAAAAAATTGTATTTTAAAAATTAGAATTGTATCCTATCTATAAAAAAGTTACGTGGGCCGAAGTAAACACTGATTTCTTTAAAAATGTCGATTAGTACAAAAAATGTTATTAAAAATTACATAAAATGATTCACAATTTATTTTTAATTTAAAAAAAATATATAATTAGAATCTACACAAAATATCTAACAAAGAACTAGTTTGATTCATCTTCAAAACGTTAATGGTTTAGCTGCTATAGGTGTAAGAAAGTGAATGTCTGGTGAAAAATCCCGATTTTAATGTCAAGTTTGGCCAAAATCAGAATCTATTATTGTGGGATCACCCCCTTTGATTTGGTGACACCTCCCATAGGTCCCGCTACAAAGTCTGGCTCTGAGGGCACTACCATCCACTGGTCTCTAGATCTTGATTTTGTAAGTTTTAATTTCCTTTTCCTTATACCTGCTGCAAATTTTTGTTATTGTTTCCTTCCTCTTTTTTAATAAACTTGAACATTGGCTTTTCGTTCCCTTAATTTTAGGATTATCAAATACAAAAACACACACCACATACCCTTTACTATCTATGTTTCCAATTTTATTGGCCTTTAGGTGTATACACACATGGCTGGCCTTGGTAAAGCATATAGATGTGGAAGTACATATGCATTGATCTTTTGAAACACATAAAAAAATCTCTTCACAGCCTTTGTTTTCTTTACTCATTTTATCCATTTGGTGTGATGAAGTGCATTTTCCTCGATTGAACTTGTCTTTGTAGGCTACAAAGAAACAACTAACTTTAACTTTATTTGTAATTCATTCTATCAATGTTGGAGATGTCGTTCCCTCTCCGGTCCTTCAGCTTCCATCCTTCAAAAAATTTGGTGGTGATGAAGGGCAGGTTGAGCGATACAAGGTTGTCTTGTTTGATGGATACCATATGCAAATAGGAACCCGGCCTTCCAAATGCAATGATTTGTTTTTTTTAGGTTCCTTGAAAATAGGTTCCCTCGTATGTTTAAGAGACTACGCCTGTAGGAATATCCAAGATTCAAGGTGGGTTGCGTTGTTCCTTGTCTATTTTTAAAAATTCTCTTTCTACTTCATATGTGCCTAATATAATGTGTCCAATATATATTTTTGCTTCTTTTCTAGGGCCTTAATCATATTTAGCTTAGTTGCAATTATGTCTGATTGTCAAATCATTGGGACCCCTAGGTATCTGGTCAAGCAACAAGAAGAGCAAATGTTGGGGCCAGACTCGCCTTCTCCTTCTAAATAGACCCCTAAATTTGGTCTTCAACTGTCCCCTAAAAAACAAAACAACCCTCCAAATGTCAAGCCTATTAAAGCTTTGAACATTTATCAAAATGTTTGGACAATGAAAGGGTGTGTAACACATATTAGAGAGATGTACCATTTCCATAAACAAAGAGGTGAAGGCCAACTTTTTAGTTTTGACATTATAGATATGGAGGGGACATAAATACGTGTTACTTGTTTTGATGATATTGTTGAACTACATTATGGTCGAGTTGAGGTGGGTGCAAATTATTCGATATCAGGAGGATCTGTGAAGGAAGCAAATAAAAAATTAAATAAATTAAATAGTAACCTCAAAATTCTTTTGGATGAAAAATCAAGAATAAAATGGTGTGAAGATGACATTTCCATGCCCAAAAAAACCTCATCTTTTGTGCCAATTAGTGACATAAGTAATTATAGTGTTAATAGTTTGGTTTATATTATTGGAATTGTTGTTCATGTTGGGTACATATCAACTATTCGTAGGAAAAATGGATTTGAAACAATTCAGAGAACTATTAAACTATATGATATCTCTGCTTCTTTCATTGATGTTAATTTATGGGGCTCAAGTTGGCAAGAAAAAGGTGATGTCTTGGAGCGGATGTATCTTTCTGGTAATATAGTCATAGTTGTTGTGCGGGGTAGTTGTGTAGGCTACTTTAATGGTAAAGTTATCAACATATCAACAACAACAATCCTTGATATTAACCCTTCTATTCCTGAGGCAAACACTCTTAGATCCAGGGGCCCAATGAAAGTAGAACAAATGGCTTCATCTTCTTCTGCACCTTGTAGGTTGCATCCTTCAAATGATAGAGTTACTATTGCATTCATCTTAAGCAACTACCTTGGCTTGCCAAAAATAGTTGAAGCCATTTTTAAAGAAACCATTCAAATTGCAAAAATTGAGTCCTTTTGTTATCCTGCTTGCCCCTTGCTTGTTAATGGGAAAGAATGCAAAAGAAAATGCACATGCCCCCATGCCGATGTTTGGTTTTGTGATCATTGCCAAATGGAAATTAAGGAATGCAACTATCACTATCTTCTACAGTTAAAGTTGCAAGACCATTCAACCAACCTTTGGTGTATTGCTTTTGATGAAGCTACCACTAGTTTATTGTAAATTCTAGCAAAATACCTCTACATGTTGCAAGATAGCTTTGAGTCTACAAGAGATCCTATTGTTTTTATTAAAGGCCTTGTTTGTAAACCATACATCTTTATTGTCTTGACAAGAACATATACTTACAATTATGAGGACTGACTTAAAATAATGATTGTGAAAGCAACAAAATTTTATTTTGAAGTAGAGTGTAAATTGTTGCTTTCAGACATAGTAAAGATATCTACCCCTACTCTAGAAAAAGGCTCCACTAGTGAGCCTATGCTTTGACTGCTCTTTTGTACTTTTGAACATTTATACTAGTCTTTCCTTTTTAATGCTCATTATGGGATGCTAAGACTTCTGTTTTACGTATATGGACATAATTTATTCCTATGTTTGCATATATATATTTGCACATTCATTGACCTCCCATCCTTTTGATTTTAACATGGTGCCCAAATTGTTTTTAGTTTGCATTGTCACTATGATTCTTGATATGTTGGAATTTTTAGTTCTTCTATGCATATTCTAAATTCACTTCTTCCCTTTATAATCATTGAATAGCAATATTATCTTCAATGGAAAACATATAACAATAGTCAAATACTGAAAATGGTTAAAGAAGAAATTTGTACAATACATGTGTATATATTTTTATATATTGTAATGTTCAAACCATGTTATTCCTCTTGCGATCATCCATAGATATACATTTATATCCACATGGATACATATATATTTTGTTAAATGTTTGTGTGTAATTACTTTGACCATTATAACTAATATTCAAAAAAACAATAATGAAAATAAATAACATCAAAGTAATAAATTATCTACTGCCACATATAAGCATTGGGAAAAATATGCTATAACTAAAGTTATGGACTGGCGTTTTTTTAAAGAATACTTTTTTATTGAATATTAGTAATTAAAGACATGACTAATAACTCTTTAAAAGAGGACAATCCTTTAATGTTTCATATTTTTCATAAATATTATTTAATCCATGTAACTTCAAGTCTGCCATGTATTTCTATGCATATGTATCTTAAAATAATTAAATAATAATCTACCAATTGATTGATTAGCCTAGACAAAAAGGTCAAATATAGATGTGCATCTAGGTCTAATAAATATAAAACTAAGACAGAGGTAAAATTATATCGTACCTAAAGCAATCTATTTAACAGTTGGCTTGTCAATTCAAAATTCAAGGTACATTATTTAGTACTAAACATTATAGACAAATAGGGAAATTGTAAAAGAGCTATTAAAAAGAAATTTACTATGTAACAATTTCCTTGTCAATTCTAAATTCATAATTTTTTTGCAATCCTTATTAACCAATGATCAAAATTTAGGAACATCCTTTTTTGAAGAGGTAAGCTCCACGCCATCATTAAAAACCCCGAGCAGGTCTTCTCTATTTCTCTATAATATTTAGTGCCAAGTACATGGAGAATAAAAGAGGTGTAAAAATTACTAACCCTAGCCATACTTTTTTGACAAAAGAAAGAAGATTTAACTGCAATTGCTCATATGGTAATGAGTATAATGCCAATGATGCACATAGATAACTATAAACAATAAATGAAAGGTGAAAAGTGTGTGTATGTATATGTATATGTATAAGTGTATGTATGTATATGTATGTGTATGTATATATGTATATGTATATGTATATGTATATGTATATATATGTATATGTATGTATATATATGTATGTGTATGTGTATGTATATGTATATGTATACGCATATGTATATGTATATGCATGTGTATGTATATGTATATGTCTAATGTTGATCTATAGAATTCTGTTTTGAGCATTTTACTATTTCACTCTTCCTCTATATTGCTTTTAGAAATATAGTCTTTTGTACATTGCATTTCTTGCTTAATATATGATAACACTCCATGTGCAATTTGCGAGGCCTTTCCCGTGCATATTCACAACAACGATGGAGTTTTTTGACTACATGGGTTGGTGGTGGTGGAGTTGGTTGCCTCACTCAACATGTATAGAATGGTAAAAACCTGCCATGCACCTCCACTAGCTGGCAGATTGGATGGTTTAACAAGTGTTGTGTTATGCAATTTGCACTATATTGTCCCCCTCTTGTTGTTGTAAGTTGTTTTCCCACTGTCTTTTCTTCTGTTTCATACACATCTAACCATAGATATATATTTTGATAGAGTGAAATAAAATGTTGCTTTGAAGTAATATGGTGTTGGCCTTAATGCAAGCATAGATGGACAACGAGATATGAAGCCCATGTGTGGAACAATTGGTGCCTAAAAGATGCCCATAACTATAACCATAATCAAGGTTTGCTTTATAAATTTATATTTTACTATTGTATACATTATTTTATAATCAAGGTTTCTTTTATAAATTTATATTTTAAAATCAGGTATGTTTATAAAGTTATTTGTATACATTGTATGCTTTGAAGCAAAACCTTTTCTATTTCTTTGATGTCTTCTTTTTAATGATATCTATGTATTTTATCTATGGAATTGGTTTTTCTTTGAAACAAGACCTCCCGTATATTCTTCTTTTCCTATATTTATCAATATTACAGGAAAATTCCATCTTTTGTAGTTGTTTATCAACATTATCTTTTTTAAAAAGTTATTAGAGCAAAAAAAACACTAGGAAAAGGAATCCATATATTGGAGCACACAATTGTTTTTGCAAATTCGTCATTGTATGATATATGATGAAACTGCATGAAATTTGTCATTGGTGTTTCATGCTTTACTTGCTTGATAGTTTTCCAGGAGCCCATGAGGATTCATGATGTCGATGTGGTGGGGAGGAGAGCAACTGTGGGTTTTCGTGATTTTTCCTTTCATTATCATATTACATATATATATATATATTTACATATAATGTGAACTGTATGTGAAAATCAATGCTTAGAAACATAGATAGATACATATACGCATATATATATTGAAGAAAAATAGAGTAAGTGAATGAGAGGTATTAGAGTAACACTTATTTTTTACTAAATATTATACACTACCATTCAGCTTCCGTGTATCGAGGACACCAACTCCCACCACTGCCAACCCATGTAATTAGCAAGCTCCACGTCGCCACAAAGAAAACCCGATTAAGTTGTCATTAGCCAAGACATATCTAGCACCAACAAATCCAATTCACGACTGGGCTGATGAAAATCCCAACAGAAAGTTCAAACAAATTCTTACATACACTTGACTACAATAACCATAGTCTTTTCTACACATTACATTTGTCCATGTTTCTACAATTATCTTTTTTGCTTATGGAAAAAATTATCTCTAAGCAACTCTTTATCAGCATCCCATCTTCTTAAAGTTGTTAGACCAAAAAAAATACCACAATATAAGAAATCATATATGAAAAGACTAAAATTTCCCCTACTTCACCGTTGCCTGATATATGATATGACTCCATTAAATTTATGATGGGTCTTTCATACTTTCCCTTGCTCAGGGATTTGGCTAGAGCCCATGTGGCTTCATGATGCCAATATGGCAGGGAGGAGAAGGAGCATGGGTTTTTTTCTTTTTCCTTGCATCATCATATATTGAATACTACAAATACAAAATATAATCTATTCTGCTGGCTACATTTCTCCATGCTTATACAACTATCCTTTCTTCAACTTTGCCAACTCAATTATTTAAACCTTAGTTCTTTATGATTATTACCTAATTTCTAGCATATAACAATTATATTATGCAATATCTATCCAAAATGTGTATAACACCACAAAATTAATTGGAAATTCAAGCTACATTGCTTGGTATTAAATATTATGGACAATTCATTAATGCAAAATACCCATGTAAAATGACTTACAAATTCTAGAATAAATGCTTTAAACTCTCAAATATGCTATAGAATAGACTTGAGGGTGATGTGTAACCGCCATGCAAAACCCGTAGAACACAGACAAAGCAAATAATTTTTAAACATTACAATTGAACATGTAAGAACATTAACCATAATCACATAACACATTACATTACACTATTACACTTTATTTCAAGACCGCCGAGGCTACTTCCACAAAACAACAACTAACAACTTAAACAAAGACAACAACAACATAATTCACTACTTATAGCTATATTCAATGATCACACAAGCTACAAGAAAAGACAGAAGTGAATTACTAACTTTGGCAATAGAGTCTACTTACTTAGGTCAGCTTAACATACCTCTTACATTCTATTTTATTGACAAGTCCTTGCTCCCAATGCCTATACCTGCAAGGTCTACATGACTTGGCACACACATCAGATCAAAGATAGTTAGCACATGATCACTAAGAGAAGCTATATAAATCAATGGTAGTTTTTACGTTATCGAAAATAAATGACAAGTCTCAAACAAGACTCAGTGGAACAGTCCTAGGGGCCCGACCTAATGCCTTGGGAGCTCATCACTTGATGGCCTTGCCTACGTATATAATTCACAGAGGCACCGTAGTTCGACAACTTGAGCTGCTCCAACTCATTGACTGACCAACCAAGGGACTCACTCATAAGACATTCAAGGAGGAAACTACTCCAACACAAAAGTAACACAACACCACGAATACACACTAAACTCAAACCTCTATTCATAAGCATTATGTGACCCATACAAAATTACATACTAGAGGAGTGGGTATGCAACCCTTTCTAGGGTCCATCACCCCAGACAGTTTCTTAGGCGGCTGCCACCCACTTAGGTGAAGCCGAAGACTGAAGAATTAGGTAAGCACATTCTTGCAAAAATAAAATAAAAAATAGCCTACTCAAATATTTATTCATACTTGCACAAGACAGGTCACAAGGCATAACAACATTCCCTTTTAGCTAGATAGCTCACGATAAAACATATACTTATATATATTATAGCTATCCACCGTAAAAGAAAATAGTGATTTCACATCATTCTTGGTTAACAAACAAACAGTTAGTATAGGAACTTACAAAAGATATCAAATCCTTATCACTAGTCAAATACTACTCAATAAACTATACTCAAAACTTAAACTTTCAACGATATCAAATTATAATATACAAATTGATTATTAATGTATGAAAACATTTCAAGGGTCATGTAATATTCTAATCACAAAAATACAAGACGAGAATAACATTATAAAATAATAAGCCTCTGGAATAAAGTTTCCCAAACTGACAACAGGTTTTTCCACATCGATTTAAAAGTCAACACAATAAAGTTAGAACGGAAATTTTAATTAACAATCTCCAAATTTGCTCCATGTCAATATAATATTAAACAATAATCGAACCCAATCTATTACGTTGCTTTTCTAAACCAAGTTCACTTAATTTCACTAATTAAACATCAAAAGAATCATCACTCGAGAAATTTTGATTTAATTACAAACAACCAATTTATCTCCACTTTTCACAATTACATTCTATATATTACAAATTTCTTAAAACCATCCTAATAAAACCATAATCACAATACGTCAAATCTTCTATATATATATATATATAATATATACATATAAATAAAACACATATTCAAATTTTATACATGTATACCCTATTATCAAATTTATAAAATATCTTACTAAAACAATATATATATACTGTAAAATTATTAATTTATATTTAAAAATTTCTGAATTATGTATAAGTAATGAAACTTATATATTATTATTATTAAACTACATATATACAAGAATAAAAATAAATTAAATAAATTTAAATTAAATTAAATTTAAATTAAATTAAATTTAAATTAAATTAAAATTAAAATTTTAAAAAAGAATAATAATGATTACTAACTGCCATCGCAGTCCTTGCAAGGACTGCGCTTGGCAGTCCCTGCAGGGACTGCGCACAGCAGTCCTGGGGACTGCTGTGCACGGCAGCCAAGGCTGCTGCGCATAGCAGTCCTCATGACTGTTGTGCGGCAGTCTCCATGCCGCGCCAGGGGTAAGGGAGGGGTACGGCCAGTCCGTCCCTCCCAAAGCCCCTTTTAAATACTTTTTTTAATAAATCTCTTTTATTATAAATTTTTAATCTATATATTTTTTTATAACGAATAAAATTTCAATCCGTCCTTTGCAGGCATGGACGCCGATGCCTGTTGGCCATTCATGAACTTTTAACATCAGATTTTGTAAATATATATAATTTGTAAAAATATATATACACATATATTATTTAACATATTAATATACATAGTCATAAGAACAAATATCTCCAGGTATAGAGAGACAGAGAAACAAATAAAAATAACCCATTTATATACATAATCTTCAAAATAAATTGCTCTGAAAGAAGACATGTATATATATAATATATTTATATACACATTTTAGATGAACCAAATTCTAGTTAGGAAGAAGAATAATAGAATAAAAATAGCTTGTTATATATTTATATAGAGGATTTATTTTCATAACCACCACAACAAATCGTCCTCACAGAATCAATTTAAGACAATTTATTTTCAAAACTCAACATTTTTTTTTTTATAAAAGTCAAATTGAAAGAATATTCATAGAGCAGAGTTTTATAGACAACCTTTATTTAATTTCTACAGTAATTTTCACTATTCAGTAATTTTTCTTTTCTAACGTTTTCATTTTTCTTTCACCAAATAATCTAATTATTTTTCTGTTTTCTTAAAATCAGAAGACAGAGAAGAAATAGATAAAACCTGGAGTCCTGCACTTATCTAAAAATTTGATGACGCCCGTTGATTCTGATGGCCTCTCCGAAGAGCTCCTCGTTCCTGCTTCGAAATCTCTTCTCCAGAATTCTGTACTCGAATTTGAATCTCAGTCTTTATTCAGAAGACTCTCTCCAGAATTTTAAAACATAAGAATGAAAATATTTTTCCCAACAAATATTACAGAAGATTTCATCAATGCATCCCTATTCACTAGTGCAGCTCCTGTCTCCCTCTCCATAATCCTCTGTCCCTCTGTAAAAACTTCCAAAAATTTTCATTCCCCATAACAGATATTACCCCCAAAAATTTCCCATCCAATAAAAGATAATACCCTCGCTTTTAAAAGCTCTCCAAAAATCTAGAATAAAAGAAACTAATTCTTTAAAAGCAAGCTTTTCATTTAAATCCGAGTTTTCATTCGTTCTCACATCTTTTCAAACTTTTATTTATTTATTTTTCTATTCTTCAATACTTTTTTTTGTTTTAATCAGCTTTTGCAAGCTTTACTTGCAAGGCACCTTATCTAATTAAATTAAATAATTTATTCTAACAATTATCCTCAATAAAATAATTAATTAAAATAATAAACACTATTTAATATTTTAATTATCATTTAATAAACTCATGACTTTTAAAAACATAAATAAAGCATTTAAAAATTTAAATATAATTTAATCTAATATTTTAATAAACAATATTACCCTTATTTAATTAATTCAATCTCAACATATAAAATACCATTAAAAGCCCTTGTCCTATCTTCCCCTTCTGATTCCTTAGCCAGACTACCCGCACATCCCAGGTGAGAATGGAGGGGTACTACAATTGAAATGAGGAAAATTATTTTTGACATTCTTGTAATAAATTAAATAATATATTCTAAAAAAAAAAATTATCTTAATAATATAATATATAATGTGATCGAAAATATTAATATAAAAAATAACTACAAAATTATTAATAAAAATGATTGACAGAACTATGAAAATATCATATATAATATGATAATTAGTCAATAGGCTATTTAGTGTGAAGTTTTTGTCAAGATTTTTGTCAGCCCAGCCATGAATAGAATTTCTCGGCATGAAATAATAATCGTCGGCCAGCCACGAGTTTCCCAAAAAAACTTTTTTTGCCCTCTAATTTTAGAGACTATTGTTATCTATCATTTTGACGAAGGAAATGTCATTTTCAATCATATTCACAAATAGGGCATGAATACTACTGAAAGCGAGGTGAAGGTTGCACAACCAAAAATAGGTGCATGAATCAGAATCTAAACGCCTTTGCCTTTTTCTTTGAGTATTTATTTATTTATTTCGATTTGGGAAGCTCTGCACATCTCTAGGTTTCAATGTTGGTCAGGGGGAGGGGATTTGGCTAAAAAAATCTTAGAATGACTATCATAATTTACAACTGCAATCATAAGTGAGTGTTGTAATCAAGGGAAAATCAGATTTGTTAGAGGGGTTAGCACAATAACATTAAAATTCCAATGAAATAACAAAGTACAAAGGAAATCAACATGAAAACAAAAGGAACAATGTTACCCTAGGTCTTCATCTTCCATGCTTCACCTTTGTTACACCTCCTAGCTTGCAGTAAATAGAGATGCCCTCAGATTTTGTATGAGCGACTATGACACATGACAAAGCCCTATGCAAGTGTTTAAGGATTTATCTAAAAGAAATAACCTCAATAGACTAAAAAGACAATGACTACAAATGACAATGACAATAATCTAAGTTGACAGAATAAGCATGAGATGGAGAGAGATGGAGAGAGGTAAAGCCATCCAAAATAAGAACAAAATTGCCATTTTATAAAAACTACAATTTTGAATGTGTGGCCAGGATGAGAAGATGACAAACACCCTAGAATCAATGATCAAGATTGAATATTGTAGTATGAATTAGGGTTAGGTCAAAATTAGGGCAATGACAAGAAATGAAGGGTTGAGATTGACTTATAAGATAATTCAATCAAGGGCCGAAATTAAATGAGATGTCAGAAGATAAGATTTGATTTGGAAGATAAGACTGGCACAGACAAAGAGGCTGCTCGAGAAATTACATAATAAAATTTATTTACTCCAGGTGCCCAGTAAATAATTAAATAATAAAGATATTATTTTAATTATAGAGGAATGTGACAAAGGTAATCATTTTGAATTAAATAATGATTTAATTCAAAATTCAAAAGGGTGGGCTAAATTAAATAAATTAAATTTATTTAATTTAATGAGAGAAAAGGCTAATGAATAATTAAATAATTAAAATAATTATTTAATTATAGTGGAAAGTGGACAAAATTAAATAAATTAGAATCTATTTAATTTTTAAAAGAAGGAAACTTAATTAGTGACGTAATTAAATAAATAAAATTTATTTAATTAATCAAAGAGAAATAAATGACAAAGGGGGATTAAATACATTAAGAAATTTATTTAATTAAAGGAAGAATTAGATAATTAATCACGTATTAGATAAATAAATAACATTTATTTATTTAATAATCAGGGAGAAATAAATGACATGAATTAATTAAATAATTATGAATTATTTAATCAATAGTCGAATGTGGACCAAGGACATAATTAAATAACTTAATTATGCTAAGACGAAAGTGGTAAAAATGAAGCTTGCAGGCCTAGGTCATTTTTAGGTGTCTACATTTTGCCCCTCTTTGTCATAATGTCGCTTGTCGCATTGTGACAAAGAAAAATAAGTCAAGAATATGCCCCAGAGAAGGTACGGAGTATCATTTCCCCTCGAAAAATTTTCAAATTTTGGGTCGGCGCCAGAAAAATTTGCAAAGGGTCCCGATAAATCAATTTGATGACCAGAAAAACAACGGCGCAGTCGGTTTCGGATTCTGACATGTTTAAAGCAACCTACGGGGAGGTCGAAGGTGTTCAAATGAGCCTCCAGTATTGACTTTGGTTGAAAAATGCCATTTTGACCTTATAAATAGGTTGACAAAGGGGTAAAATTCAATTCACTTTCACTATTTACCTTCATAAACCTTTGGAGAGCTTCTTTAGAGCTGTAAAGGTGCGCAGAATGAGGATGCTTTTTCATATTCCAAGCACGAGCAATCACGAGATCGCGGAGGACCTTCGTGATGGGCCGTGAGGGCTCAGAGCCGGCGGTACGTACCCTAAACTTTGTCATTTTATCGTTTTATGTGCTTTTTCATGTTTTCTAGGGTAGTCAACAAATGCGCCGCGACGCATATGCATTCACGTAAGCTGCAAATGCTTTCACGTTTGACACATTTGATGCGTCATGACACAAGTGCAAAGAAAAAATGAGCCGCACCAGACGTTTGTGCCGCATTTGATAATTCATGCGACGCAAGTGACTAACCGAGTCGCATTTGCCCGCTAAAGTGCCGCAATCGTTATTTCGCAACGCAACTGCCTCTTTGAATGTCGCAAGTGTAAATGTCATGCCGCATTCGCAATGTTGCGACACAACCGCATAATTTCGTGATGCAAATGTCATATAGCGACGCAATTGACATGACCGGACGCATTTGATGTTTTGAACGACGCATTTATATTTTCGCAACGCAAGTGCATATTTGCGACGCACTTGCCTATTTCCTTGCTTTGATGTTTTCATGCCCTTAATTGCTTTCCATGATGTTGTCAGTTGTGCAAAAAGTGTTGATGCAATGTTTATCTTTTTGCAGAGGCAGCTTGCCCCTATTTACACTAGAGAGAACAGATTGACCACTTTTCAGTTTGCCGATTAGTTGGGCCCACGAGAGCGGCGCCGATTGATGAGGCTCGGGTTGTTCTATGCTGCGTTCATGCCCACCATTTGGGCGAATAGGGGTTTGTTGACGGCGCTATGTGAGCGATGGCATTTGGAGACTTGTTCCTTCCACCTGTCGACAGGTGAGGCTACCATTACCTTGGAGGACGTCTACTGTATTCTCCAGATTCCTATTCGAGGGGAGCGGATTGTGTATGATCCACGTCATGGCGAGCAAACCTTTCATGCGTACTACCAGGATCAGGGTGCCAGACTCGGCATTCAGGGTTATGAGATCCATTGGGATTTCCTAGCAGAGCACTATGGGCGCTTCAATGCATTCCTAGCGACTCTGATTGCTGGCATTTTGGTTCCTGATCGACGAGGACATGGATTTCTGATTGGTTGGGGGGACGTCCTGGTCGGCATGAGGCGAGACAGGACAGTTTATGCGTGGGGTCCTTGCCTGCTAGGGATGTTATATCACCAGCTTCATGATGTGGTATACAGGAGAGGAGAGAGCATCTCTTGTGGGACCACTCTTATGATGATCTGGGCATGGGAGCACATTGCCATATTCTGCCCTCCTATTGACAGACCACAGCTTGCCATGGGGATGCCCTACTCTTATTATTATGCCGGCGCATTACAGCAGACCCATATGGGTGAGACAGGGTGGTGGCGGCATCAGATCGATACCATGGTGACATTCATCTGGAGGCTGTACAGTGATTTTGAGGCATGGGATGATGAGGCCGATCATCTGAGCTTCTGCAGAAAGTACAGATACCTTATTGGCAGGATAGTACAGACGTCCTTGATCATTGAGATGTACATGTTGCAGCTTGTGTTGAGACAGTTTGGGGAGCAGCAGGATGTGCCCGTGGGGACGGCAGAGTATGCCAGATCTTCCAGGGAGTATGCATGGGGACCGGCCATTCTAGTAGCATTTGTGACTCAGCAGATAGACGGGCTAGTAGCCCAGGCCTGGGGTTGGAGAGGCAGAGCAGCGGATCCAGGTACCACACCAGCTTATGACCTATGGTGGCAGGCACGCCGACCAGTGCCCCTGACAGATCCTGACGGTCCGGCACCCGTTGACAGGCGGTCAGTCATTCCTCGGGTACCACGAGCTAGGTAGGGAGGCAGAGGTAGAGATGGAGGCAGAGGCAGGGGCAGAGGCAGGGACGGAGACAGAGGGAGGAATGGGGATGGAGGGAGGGATGGAGGCAGGGGTGGTGATGGAGATGGAGGGAGGGGTGGAGACGGAGGCCATTGTGGAGACGGAGGCAGAGATGGAGCCAGAGGTGGAGGCTGAGGCGGAGATGATGGTGGAGATGGGCAGAGGCGACAGTGAGCCGGGCAGAGACAGGTCCGGAGGGTGCGCCCACAAGTGGCGAGGGCGGCATTAGATGCCATCCCAGAGGTTGGTAAGGAGGGTGAGGGTGAGGAGCAGTCCAAACAGGAGGGAGAGGGTGAGGGGAGACAGGAGGGGGAGCCAGAGGTGAGGGGACAGGAGGAGGCGAAGGGGGAGAGACAAGAGGAGGATGCGGAGATGAGGAGAGAGGAGGAGGATGTGGAGGTGGAGGTGGTAGGGGAGGAGGAGGCAGAGGTGGCAGGGCAGGAGGAGGAGGTGGCAGGGCAGGAGGAGGATGATGATGACGAGGAGGATGATGCCATAGGTGAGGCCGAGAGACTCCTCAGATGGTAGATGGTGGAGGGGGAGGAGGAGGATATCGGGTTTCGGCTGGGCTAATGTGATGTTACAAATAATCATAGAGTGGCCGATCTTCTCGCCAGGAGATTAGATGCCGGGCCATCAGGTCAGTCTTTACAAATACTGGAGGTAGCCCGCAGAGCCGGATCGCGCTTATTCGGGTTTCCAGGACATGGCCCGGGCAGTACGTAGTTTGCAGCCCTTTCTACAGGACCGATGGGAGACATGGCTCGGGAGCTCGCCAGGGTGAGCAATAGGTTGGGGCAGTACAGGACCCTTTACGAGCAGGCAGTGCCGCTAGAGCGACGGGATCCTACCTTGTCCCGGTCACAGATGAGATCAGGCAGTGGGCATAGGTCAGGTAGTGGCAGCGGTACTAGGAGCCATACCAATGTGGGAGGGTTGACTTCCACAGGACACATGTCAGGCCATAGGTCACACCATTCCCGCAGGCATACTCTGTGTCACCATTCAGGGCACAGTCATGGTTCTATTGGTTCAGCACAGAGGTCGGTACAGGGTCAGCCACCAGTGACAGATCCATCCTCTCAGAGTCCAGCTGCAGTAACTTCATAGGTATTCACTACTGTCACGATGATGCCCTCACTTGTAGTTCCATCATCTTCACAGACAGAGGTTGCTACAGGACCCCCTATTGCTTCAGTGCCTATGACAGAGTTGCCTCTGCCACGTTCTTCTCCCCGAGGAGATGATGAGAGCCTTCCCTAAGGCATATTTATTGTGACACACTATATTATTTGAGCCTGCGAGCTCCATTTTTGAGATACTCCATGACATTATCATGTGACATTGTACCTTTTTTGAGATGATTCTATATGATGATGCAGTTTTGATGCGGCCTATATGTGTTATGTGATGCTTTTTCTTTATGTTTTATGACATGTATCATGTATGTGATTTATGATGCTATGTATGTCCTATGATGCCTACTTGTGATTTTTGATGTCATGATGATGCAATATTTATATGATTATGTTAATGATGTGCATGATGTATTTATGTAAAAGATGTAATGATGATGATTATGTTAATGCAATGCTTGTGATTATATATATGATCTAATGCCATGTATGATATTATTGAATGCCATGGATGATGTATGTATGGACCTAATGTAATGTATATGATCATATATGCACTTATGTTTTTGGATGTCACAGGATATCATCGTGGGATGGATGAGAGAAGATGGCGAGACTGATGAGAGAAGATGATCAGACCAAAGAGGAGAAGATATGAGACCTATGAGAAGATACAAATCCTTCAAAACTTTACTGTAGGACTTTTAATATTTGTTGCTCTTTAATCATCATTGGGCAAACTGTTGTAATGGCCAACAAACACAATGATATGACATAGATCAAGGTGTGCAAGGTCGTAGCATTACCTAAGACAAACAGTCACAGACAAGGATGATCATGACTCATACTAGGAGCATGCTTGACCACGAGCAGAAAAAGACAAGGACAGATCATGAAACATTGTTGCTTCTCTAAATCCTGTTTCCAGGACATCCTTGAGAAACTAGTGACATGATGGCCAAAATACAAAAATAAAGTCTCTATCATGATATGTCGTTGCTTTTCTAAATCCCAGAATCAAGACCTCGCTGAGAAGCTAGTAGTCATGCGTGTCAATTGTCATGCTACGTCGCTGCTTCTCTAAATCCTGCTTAGTGGGATCTCGCTGAAAAACTAATAACATGATAAAAGATCAAAAGACAATTGTCAAGTGTTTGCCAAGTGTGTCCAGATATCCACTGTTCTGATGTCAAGATGTCATGTTTGATGATGTTGAAATGTCGAAATGTTTAAAGTTTTGATTGACCTTGGAAAATGCCGAGAATTGGTGAATTCAGAAAGGACACATCCTGAATAATGTTGATGACTAGAGGATTCGATCCCTAATGGTTGTAAGGGGTCCCTCAAAATAATGACAATGCCTAGGAAGGACACATCCTAAGGCATAAATGACAGAGTTGATTCTTCAGGACACATCTAAAGAATATCGATGTCACAAAGAGTGATCTTTAGGTGCCAGGAGGATCACTCAAAATGTCGAATGACGATGACGACACCTAGGAAGGACACATCCTAAGGCGTAAATGATAGAGGTTATCGTTCAGAAGGACTCATCTGAAGACTAACTGAATTTTGACAGTTTGACTTGTTTACGATGATTTGACTTGTTTTGACCGAGTTTGACTTGTGTTTGGTCATATGCCAATATTGTCATGATGATATGAGCAATGCGCTGATGAGATTGTCATGCCGAATAACATGAACGTTTTACTCTATTTTGGGAGTTTTTCCCCATGTGGAGAAATGATTGAATATTTTTGACGTGTGTGCCAGTGTAGTGCCATGAACCCTAATGGACTGACCTAGTGCGGCCTCGGGGGCTCATCGATAGATGGCCTTACCTACGTCATACACTCAGAGACCTCATAGTTTGACATGACCAATGACTTTGTCTTGATGATCCAAGATTGCGTCATGATTTTATTTTGACAAACCTAAAAAGACTGACCTAATGTCTCGGGGACTCAAGTATGAGTCTTGCCTACATAGCAAATGCGTAGAGACAACGTAGTTCGGACAGATGACAAAGACTGATTTGAGATGCTTGACTTTGACTAGAAATGACAGTGCACTTGTGTGCGTCACGTAGTCTGATGCTTTGTTTGGTTTTCTTCAGGACGTTTTATGATTTTTAGGTCTTTTTTAGGACTTTTTGCCATGTTTTTGTCTTTTTTCAGGACATTTTATGATGTTTTTGTCTTTTTTCAGGACATTTTACGATGTTTTTGTCTTTTTTCAGGACTTTTTGCCAATTGTCAAGATCATGTGTGACATCCACTGTAGTTGCATGGTAAACATTTTGCCCCCAGTCAGGTTTGAGACTTAGCTAGTTGCAGGGAATACGGACGGGATGCTGCTGACTTGCTGGATGGATAGTCATCAGGACTTGATGTCAATCATTCCTCCACTATGACAGGTAGAGTAGGATGTGATGGCGATGTGTGGAATAGCGGCAAAGATTCCTTTCATCCTAGGCCAAGTTAGACAAAGTGACAATAGATGGCAGAGCAGTGATTGATTACGCATGGCACCTGTTTGCCAGGTTTTCACCATGGTACTTGTTCAAAATGCCTGTTTGCTAGGTTTTCACGATTGAACGAATTATTTTTCTCTTTACTATTTTCATGATTTATTTTTTTTGCCATTTTTCATTTTTTTTGTATTTTAGGGCCTTTCAACTTTGTCCTCTGATGCTATGCGTAGAAATTTCAGAGGTGTAAACTGTTGATGGGCTCAGTCAACTGTTCCCCATCTGGAGTTGCCAATTGATATGCTCTAGAACCAAAAGAAGATATGATAATATATGGACCCAGCCAGTTTGGTTCAAATTTTCCTGGCTTTTCTCTGTCTGCTTGGTTCTTACGGTTCTACATGAGAACCAAGTCACCAATGTCAAACTTTCTGACCATAACCTTTTTATTGTAGCTGCGACAAAGGCAGTTTTGATATGCTTGGAGGTGATTCAATGAGTTTTGTCTTCTTTCGTCCAGCATTTCCAACTCGTGCAAGCATGATTGTCAGTACTCCTCTTCATTAGTTAGACCCTTCAAGGAGACCCGTAGCGAAGGAATTTCGACCTCAATGGGTAAGATGGCTTCAGTGCCAAAGACTAGGGCGAATGGGGTAGCTCCTGTAGGTGTATGGATGCTAGTTTGGTAAGCCCACAGAGCAGGGTTAAGTTGTAGGTGCCAGTGGCGGCCAATGTCATTGACAGTCTTTTTGAGAATCTTGACAATGGTTTTATTCGACGCCTCAGCTTGGCCGTTTCCTTGGGGGTAGTATGGGGATGAAAAGTGGTGTTGGATATGGAATCGCTCACATAACTCATGGACATCTTGGTTTTTGAATGGACGTCTGTTGTCAGTGATGATGGACTGTGGGAGGCCATACCGGCAAATGATGTAGTTGAGAATAAACTTTGATATTTGTTTTCCAGTAATGTATGTCAATGGAATGGCTTTGATCCACTTTGTGAAATACTCAGTGGTGGTAATAATGAATTTATGGCCGTTGGAGGAGGTTGGATGAATCTTACCCACGAGGTCGAGTCCCCACTGAGCGAAGGGCCAAGGAGAAGTGATGGACCAGAGTTCTTGTGTTGGTGCATGGACCAAGTCACTATGTATTTGACATTTGCGACAAGTCCGGACATATTCAATTGCATCTTTTTCCATTGTCGGCCAATAATACCCAAGTCTCGTCAGTTTCTTAGCTAGCGTAGGACCACTCGAATGAGATCCGCATATACCATCGTGTACTTCTCGTAAGGTCATACATGCTTCATCGATGTCAAGACATCTAAGGAGGGTATCGTCGAAACTACGGCGGTAGAGGGTGTCACTGATAATGGCATACCTTGCGGATTTTCTAATGAAGGACTTCCGTTGGTTATTTGACAAGTTCGGTGGAAGGGTGTGAGACTTTAGGTAATTGTAAATGTCTTGATACCAAGGAGAGTTGGGACCAACAAGTTCACAAACCATTTCTGATTCTGGGATATCATATGCTAGTATCAAAAGCTGCTCTACTAGGAACTCAAATTGTGACACATTTTTAGGGATGTCCAAGAGAGAACTAATAGTAGCCATTGCGTCAGTTGCCTTATTCTGTGCCCTGGGGATTTGTTCAAAAGACACTGATTGGAAGTATGTTAGGAAACTGTTCACCATCTTCTTGTAAGGAAGCAACTTCTCATCCTTTGTTTCATAGTCGCCATTCACTTGGTTGATTACTAGCTGGGAATCCCCGAATACAAGCAATGTCTGAATTTTCCATTTGATTGCCAACTTGAGGCCTATAACTAGTGCTTCGTATTCGGTAATATTATTTGTACAAGGGAAAGCAATTCAAAATGACTTAGGAATTGAATCCCCTTGTGGTGTGATGAACAAGATTCCAGCGCTTGAGCCATGACCAGTGTGAGACCCATCAAAATACAGCTTCCATGGTGTTGCCGGTTCCGCATGAAAAATGGACTCGTCAGGAAAATCAGTTACCAATGGATAAGAGACTTGGATTGGCGCATCTGCCAGTTGATCTGCTATTACTTGCCCTTTTATTGCCTTGCGCTCAACATACTATATGTCATACTCACTTAGGATCATGACCCATTTTGCCAACCGTCCTGTTAAGGCTGCTCGACTTAGTAGATATTTCAATGGATCAATCTTGGCAACTAGTTGTGTCTGATGGCTAAGCATATAGTGTCTTAGTTTTTGGGAAGCAAAGACAACAACAAGGCATGCATGTTCAATGTATGTGTAGTTCAACTCATAGCCTATCAATGTGCGGCTGATGTAATAAATTGCTCTTTCTTTTCCTTCATGATCATTTTGGGCCAGCAATGCCCCCAATGCTAAACTAGTAGTGGAGATGTATAGAATCAACGGCTTTCCCTGAATGGGCGGCATGAGTACTGGTGTTGACAATAGGTAATCTTTGATTTGCTGGAAGGCCTCTTGACACTTATCCGTCCATACAAAGGGTACACTTTTGCGCAACATGTACTGGAACGGGTGGCACTTGTCTGCCAATTGGGCTATGAAATAGTGAATAGATTGTACTCTTCCCTGAAAAGTTATAAGTTCACTGATCCCTCTAGGCGGAGGCATGTCTATGATTGCTTTGACCTTTGCCGGATCAACTTATATACCCCTTCGGGAAACTATGTACCCCAATAGTTTACTTGACATGACCCCAAAAACACACTTCTTAGGGTTTAGCCGAACTTTGTACTCTTCCTGTCTCTTGAAAATTTTGTCGAGTACCTTCAAATGACCTTTCCTTGTTGCTAATTTGGCCAATAGGTCATCTACATAATCCTCCATTATATTGTGCATCATGTCATGGAAGATCGTGGTCATAGCCCTTTGATATGTGGCACCTGTGTTTTTAAGACCGAAGGGCATGACGTTCCAATAGTATGTACCCCATGGGCACGTAAATGCCATTTTGTGCTAATCCTCAGTAGCTATGCGGATTTGATTATAACCAGAGAAACCATCCATGAGGGATAGCATCTCATGTCCTGCAGTTAGGTCGACTATGATGTCAATGTTGGGCAAAGGAAAGTCATCCTTTGGACATGCTTTATTTAGGTCTCAGAAATCTATACATACCCGAATCAGTCCATTTGGCTTTGTCACCAGCACTAGGTTGGAAATCCATTTAGCATAATCTATAGACCTTATGAATCTGGCATCCAGTAATTTCTTTAACTCAGCCTTAACCAATAGAGCAACTTGAGGGTGCATTTTGCGCAACTTTTGCTTGACTGGCTTAGCATTGGGTAATAGTGGAAGATGATGCAGAACTAGTTTGGGGTCAAATCCTCGCATGTCAGCATAGGACCATGCAAAGTTGACTTTCCATTCAACAAAGAATTTATGAAATTCTAGTTTCTCTTCCTCAGTCAATGATGCAGCAAATAGGACCATCTTGGGGTCTTCTGCAGTTGAAATGTTATCCTCTATTGTGTCCTCAATAAGCATAGCCAATTTTTCTTGTTGTATAGGGAGAAAGTCCAGTCCTCCATCTTTGGGTGCCTTAGAGAGGTTTTCACCTGCAGATTTTTCCTTTATTTTTACTATTTTATCGTCAAGAGGTGCCTTTCGGTTTTCACCTAGAGACGTTTCATTTTTTACTTTATTTGTACTTTTGCGACTAGATGACTGAACAGTCTCGCCAAAGTATGCCGTGTAGTCTAAATCAATGGAAAATCCTGATTTGTGGTCCCCACTAGGTATGCCTTCTTGTAATCCCATGAATTCGGCAATTGCTTCATCATTCTGAAATGTGTCCAGAATTGGCGGTTCTTGTTGGTCCCAATCGACTAGTTCGGGGTAAACTAAAGAGATGCCATCGTCAAGGTTAGTGAACTGGGGTGAGGATGCGGACAGCATGCAGATGGATTCGGTAATGTTGTAAATAAGGTTGTCATCATCCAACTCAACATCGGACTCTATCTAGTATTCTCCTTCTCTAGTGTCATATTCATTGTCATAATAAGGAGTGAAGGTTTTAGAGCCCTGGCTATCAATATCATCTAACACTTCGGATAGATTAGAATGAGGGGGTTCAAATGATGGTTGTTGTGTGTCATGGGAAGTGGGAGTAGGATTTTGATGGTTTGGTGCCTGCTCAATTTTGAATGTTTGCCAAAATCGTTGTTCAGAGGTCAATTCCCTTGGTTCGACAAACAAATCATTAAGACAACAGTCGCTTAGGGATCATTCAGAGCCAAATTCCCACTCATGTGAGTCTGTTTCAGTCGGGGTTTCCCTAGTAGTCTTGACACTGTCAGAAGCATGTACTCGCTCATTTGAAAGTATAGAGGTACGTCGATCGTCATTGTTGAGGGATCCAAACCCTAAACCAAGATACTTCAAAATTTGAAAGGCTTCTATGGGTTCCCTTCAACCAGTTTTATTTTTTCCAAGGCCGTTAGTACCATCGTAGCCTTTAGCTTTCATGAAGTCATAACCTTTGCCATATATTTGAACTGGTAATGGGGGTAATGTGACAGTATCCTTATAGATCCATCCTGTGATGTCAGCAAGGTCTTCCTCACTCATGTCTCCCCACTTGATAAAAACTGTATTTGGTGGGACTATGAAGGTTTCTTGAGGTTCCATTCGGAAACATGGCCGACCATAGTCCTTGGGAGATCTAGGCATTGTTGTTATGTTGTATGCTATGTTCAGTTTGAATTCTCCGCAGCCAAGGTCCTGGATTTTGACAGTTGATTTAGTCTTAGGGTTGGTGGAAGGTGGTGGTATGTTAGAAGATGTGGATGGAGTGGATGTGGAAGATGACATGAGCGTGGAAGGGTCGATGTATTTGGACGACGAGGAGCCAGGTGCTTCTCGATTAATTGGTACTTGGTTTTTAGAGATACCCCTTAAATTGGTACAATATTGGAAAGGGTCGGGGTCTCTGTATATGGTTACTTCTGTGCCGTCAAAAGGAAACTTGAGGCATTGGTGGTATGTTGATGGAACAACTTTTAATGCATGGATCCACGGATGGCCAAGTAAGATGTTGTATGGTAGTTCCAAATTTAGGACCTGGCAGGTTGTGTCTACAATGACCGGTCCCACTCTGATAGGGAGAGAGATAACACCTCATGAAGAACGTTCCTCATCATCATATGCTTTTATCACTATACTTTTCGTTGGTTCTACGCATGCATCAGAGAATCCAAGAGCCTTAACCAATTTGAGAGAGCATATATTCAACCTTGCTCCGCCATCTATTAAAACCCGTCTAACTTTGTGTTTGTGGACAAAAACTTCTATATGCAATGCATCATTGTGGTTGGTTTTATGTGATGAGTAGTCTTGATCCGAGAAGGTGACATGGTGTGGCGTGGTGAGATATCCCACCATAGTTCCAAACTGATTGACATCAATGTCCTTCAGGACTGACGACTCTAGGAGAGTTTTATCTAGG
Organism: Sequoia sempervirens; assembly: GCA_007258455.2. NCBI lineage: Eukaryota > Viridiplantae > Streptophyta > Pinopsida > Cupressales > Cupressaceae > Sequoia > Sequoia sempervirens. Next base: position 52,036,043 of record VDFB02252616.1, read on the forward strand.
ATTTCTTTGTGCACAGGAGAGATACGAAGTAGCTCAAGGATAGATATTTGTGTGGGAGTCTTTCCTAGTTGGTCAATTAGGTTGAATTGACTTTTGGGTTTCCACTATTGTGGGGTTGAGACAGGTTTTGGTTGTTTAGCCGATGAGGCGGGTTGTGATTATTCAGCTGATGGGCCCGATATAGTGATCTTGGTTTGTCTGGGAGGAGGCGAACCGGCTATAGTGACCTTGCCACTGTGAGTAGTAGCATTACACTACGGTGCTCTCTTGACCATAATGGTATTGATGTAGTCATCATTAGTTCTGACATTATTTATTATTGGTCCACCAAAGTAATCGTACTTGGCTCGAGCGTAGTTAGCTTGGTTCTGTGAACCTGAAGTGGAAGCATTATGGGAACCATGATCCTGTAGTGGATTCTTATGGATAGTGTGATTTGAGTTGGAGGTGAATTGCGATCCACCTACCTCGATGGTGCGATTGTCGATAAGGTCTTGTATTATGTTTTTCAGTTGTCGAAAGTTGGAAGTTGTATGCCCTTTGACTCGATGGTATTCGCAAAGTGCATTGTCATTCCACCATGCTGGTTTGAATTGTCTTGGGTCATATGGTTTTATTTCCGGAAGTGTGATGACCCCATGCTAGATGCATTTCTTAAGGACTTCTTCAATGGGTTCACCCAAATGAGTATATTTGTGACCCCTAGGGAACTGTCTCATCTGATGATATTGGCCCTGATTGTTTTGACCATTTTGGTTGTTTGCAGGAGTGTTGGGGGGAGGTGTCAATGTTGTTGTGGGTCTGTTTTGTTGTTGAACCCCTTTCAGGGCCAATACAGGACCTACAGTGTTTGCATTCTTAGCATCAACAACACCGTCATTTGTGACATGATTATTCTTAACCCAATATTTGTTTTTGTCAGCGAGTGGATTGACATTCATGTTTTTGGAACCATATCTCAGTTCTCCTTTTGCGATAAGAGCTTTCTCAATTTGGACTCCCTTTTCGACCAATTCTGTAAAGTTTGTGCAACAATGTATTTGCAATGCGAATTTGAGAGGTCCTAGAAGTGTTTGGACAAACATGTCAACTTTTTCCCTTTCGGGGATGTCAATGTGACATCGACTAGCGAGGCTTCTCCATTTTTGAAAGAACGGGATAAATGTCTCACCCGAATCTTCTTGCGTGAGATTGCACAAGCTAGTGATAGAGGTGTCTATGTCAATGTTATACGCATAATTTCTTATGAATTTTTGCTTAAGCTCATCCCATGTCTGGATATCTTTTTGAGTTGAAAACCATTCAAGGGCTTGACCCGCCAGACTTTTGGAAAAAAGTCTCATCAAGTATGTTTGTTCATAGGCGATATCCATACAGTGAGTGGCGAATTCGCGAACATGTTCAATGGGATTTGTCTTGCCTCTATATTTTGTGAAGTTTGGTGACATGTATCCTAGTGGGAAAGCAGGCATATATAGGCTTGGGTCAAATGGGTATACATCCAGGTCGTATGATATTTCTGATTTCTCGCCTGAAATGTACATGTTTTGGATAGTTTTCTCCATATCCCTCATTCTTACTTTGAGTTCATCTATGGTAGGGTCATTTATGTTTCCGGGCATTGGATTTCCTAGTACACCGTGTGTTCTTGTCGGTTGTGCATGAATGTTGGTGTGTTGTGGTACGTATGACGTGTGTTCTTGGTATTGGAAGTTATGATTTGGTGTCTGTTGATGGGTATGAATGTTGGACGAGTATGTTGGGATATGTCCCCCAGCCATGTGTGTCATTATTTGGGGGATGTTGTGACCATGACTGTTATGGTGTGTCAATGATGTCATGGGTTGTGTTATTTGGCCGCCTTGTGTAAATTGTTGATTTTGTACAAGGGGGACGTTTGTGTTTGTGCCTTGGGAGGTAATGACATTTGACTGTGTTGTCGTGTTGGCATTTTGTTGTTGTCCTTGGATAAAGATACGTCCTGTGGCTCCTCTTGGAGGATTTTGTGAAGTACTACTGAACGGATTTGCCGAAGTTGTGTTCATGGTGGTAGATGTAGTTGTCAAGTGGGGATTTTGGTGACTTGGTGATGTCCCCGTGGTATTTACTGTTGCGGTAAAAAGAGGATTGGAATAATTTTCCCATGTTTTTGGGGAGCCAAGAGTGGTTCCATCCGATTGGGGTAGTGTTGTGGATGTTGTGGATGATTGTGATCCCCCAATAGATGTAGCGTTTATTGTATTGGAGATGTTTGGGATGTTGGATGTGGTATGCGATGTCATTGTGGTGTCAAAAGGGGTGTTGCTCGTAGTATTTGGGAATTGACCACTATGTGAACTGTTATGTGCGTTGTTGGCATTAGGGTCATTTAGCGTGTTAATGTCAAATCCTGGTGGTAACTTAGCTCCTTCACTCAAGAGCATAGCTACAAATCTGTCTCTGTCTTGACAAGCTATTGTTTTAGCAAGTTGATAGACCTCTGGGTCTTGTGTCAATGCCTCTATGTTTTCCTGGAGTAGTTGACCATTTTCATCTCTTTGCAAATAGAGTTCGAAGGTACTATTTGATGAGGATTGTGTTGTCACTAGAGGTTGATTGTCTAGATTAGAAAATGGATCATACAAGGTCCAATTTGAGTCATGTGGAGGATTGTTGGGGTCATGCCTAAAGTTTTCCATTTGTCTCTTTTGTTTTTGAAGTCTGGTTTCGACCATAAATGAGATTGCTCAAAAAGGGAATGACAACTAAATGCAAGTATGACACAATGTGAGGTCTAAGTTCGAAATGACGCCTAGAATGACTAATATTTTTGGATTTTTGTGAATAAGGTATGCAATGTGTATGCAATGTAAGATAAGGTTATCTAAGCACTTCTAAGCTTGAGCTTTGTTTTTGATTTGGACTGCTAAAGGACTTTGTTGTAAATGACAAGTTGACAAGATCTAAGTGACTAGTGAGTCTTCCTAACTAGACTTTTGAGTTGGAAGAGATCTCACAAAAGAGGACAATGACTAAAAGGGTGATTTGATAACTTGGTCCAAAGGGGTCTAATTTCGAAAACAATGACCTTGCAAAGTGTGCTTAAGAGTTTCCTAATCCTAAGTATGCAGAATATGAACCTAGGGACAGTGTAATGTTGAATGTATACAACTAGAAGGAATGATGTATGAAGCCTAAGGTGACTAATGCAAGCTAAGAGACAAAACTTTGAGCAATTTCAAATTAGGTTTCTGACAGAATCTTCTTGATGACAGAGTTTGAAAAATGGTTGACAGTTTGAAGACCTCTGGTTTCGACTATGGAGTTTTAAAATCTTGACAAGCAAATGTGTCTCAGTTTGGCAATTGCGTCACAGTTTAGCAGATGCGGTTCAGTTTTTCAGTTGCAGCTTTCTGACTGTCAAATGCGACTCGATTTAGCATATGCAGCTTTTAAATTGATAGATGCATCATGACGCCTACAGTTGTGGCGTTTTGAGACTCAAATGCGGTTTATCAAAGTAGTTGCATTGCAGAATATCAGTTGCGGTTTGACAGATATGACAGTTTTGTTTCAAAGTGATTTTCGTGTTGTTTTGATGGAAGTTTTGATCTGTTTGATGAATGTTTTGTTCTAAACTGTGGTAAAAACTAGAAAACACTTGAAAAACATAGCATTTTATAAAGTAACCAAACACACATCAGATAAGCACGATCCTAGGTTAGGCCATAACAATATTCACTAGATTCCACGCGGGTTTCCCCAACCACATATTTGTAGCGTGTGAATTCAGAAGCTTGGCTGCACGGGCTCCCCCTTACAGTGCACTCTCTTCTTAGGCCAACCAAGCTTCCAACCCCCATGAAACTCCCATGGCGAGCTAATCACCTCTACTACAAACTGTGAAAGTGTGGATGCCTTCACACCGACCGGTGCTGCGCTAGAAAATAGAAGGATTTTGGCTTACTACACAAGAGTGTTTAGTTCGGGACCCCCGTTCGAGTGGCCATACATTGGGCAAGAGATTAATCACCATTAAGGTGGCACTCCAGCCTGAAGAGGTTAAGCTCAACAAGGTTTAAGGGAGTACAACTCCGTCCGTATGACACATCCGTACTCGCAACCTTAGGTTTTCCCTTAAGGTTTACATTTATATACCGGTCGGGGGTAGCTTGGCTTTAGCTCCGTTGCCGGTTTGAGTCACGTTGGGGTGATGAAATCCCCAAGCAGGCCCAATTTCTAGAGTTGGTAACCGTTTCTCTTACACCCAAGATCGCCCGAAAGCGCGAGGGGAGAGGATACTTTGATGTACCAAGTCAAGGTAAATAACAAATAAGAATGGGTCTGGTTTTCTGATCACAAGGTTTTCACCAAGTGAGAGCATACTCACCTACCACTCCACAAGCACAATCAATCAAAGAAGACATGATTCATTTTATAAGCACCAAAAACAAATGTTTGCTAATCTAGAAATAAACAAGCACAATGTTTGTTTCTTCCTTCTTTGACATGCGAATCTGCAAACAATGAATATTAGTAGTCTTGTATGTAATAGTCTTGGACCCACGAAAAAGGATCGCCACACGCTACAAGAAAATATTAGTAACACAAGATCTAATCTAATTAACATGCAGGAATAAAACACAGAAAAGAAAAAAAATAGAAAACTAGAAAACCAGTAAACAGAAAAATCCAAAAATTTGAAAATCAAAATGACAAAACTGAAAGAAAAAATTACCAGATAGATGCGGCGCGACAGGTAGATGCGTCACTCAGGTGGTCGAATGCAGCTCTGGAAATTAGATGTGGCTTTCTGTCTGTCAGTTGCGGCTTGTTAGAGCGTATGTGGCACTATGGTCCTTGGATGCGTCGTAACGCATCGAATGCGTCACAATGTTTTTTAAGAAATTTCGTCAATCTGCACCTGTCCCTGCAAGACAACAGAAAACAAGAAAAAACCCTACGACAATAGAAAGCACACGACAAACATAGCTACAAGAGATGATTAGTAACAGAAAATCTAATGTTAGCCAACATGTAGGAATAAAATAGAATACAGAAGATCAGAAAAACCTGAAACCAGAAAAACCTGAAATCCAAAAAAAATAAAAACCCCAAAACTGAAAGAAGAATTATACCAGACAGATGCGACTCGTTATGGCATATGCATCGTTCGGGTCCTCAGATGCAGCTCTGCAAATGAAATGCGGCGTTCTGTCTGTCAGTTGAGGCTTGTCAGGACGTATGCGTCGCTTGTGTGGGCAGATGCGTCGTAACACATCAAGTGCGTCACAATGTTTTTTTAAAAAAACACTTGCGGTGATCCATACCTGTACCTGCAAAACAACAGAAAACAACAAAAAAAACTGTACGAAAAATAGAAAAATGGAGTCGGGTTCACCAATGTAATCAAGGGAAAATCAGATTTGTTAGAGGGGTTAGCACAATAACATTAAACTTCCAATGAAATAACAAAGTACAAAGGAAATCAACATGAAAACAAAAGGAACAATGTTACCCTAGGTCTTCATCTTCCATGCTTCACCTTTGTTACACCTCCTAGCTTGCAGTAAATAGAGATGCCCTCAGATTTTGTATGAGCAACTATGACACATGACAAAGCCCTATGCAAGTGTTGAAGGATTTATCTAAAAGAAATAACCTCAATAGACTAAAAAGACAATGACTGCAAATGACAATGACAATAATCTAAGTTGACAGAATAAGCATGAGATGGAGAGAGATGGAGAGAGGTAGAGCCATCCAAAATAAGAACAAAATTGCCATTTTATAAATACTACAATTTTGAATGTGTGGCCAGGATGAGAAGATGACAAAAACCCTAGAATCAATGATCAAGATTGAATGTTGTAGTATGAATTAGGGTTAGGTCAAAATTAGGGCAATGACAAGAAATGAAGGGTTGAGATTGACTTATAAGATAATTCAATCAAGGGCCGAAATTAAATGAGATGTCAGAAGATAAGATTTGATTTGGAAGATAAGACTGGCACGGACAAAGAGGCTGCTGGAGAAATTAAATAATAAAATTTATTTACTCCAGGTGCCTAGTAAATAATTAAATAATAAAGATATTATTTTAATTATAGAGGAATGTGGCAAAGGTAATCATTTTGAATTAAATAATGATTTAATTCAAAATTCAAAGGGTGGACTAAATTAAATAAATTAAATTTATTTAATTTAATGAGAGAAAAGGCTAATGAATAATTAAATAATTAAAATAATTATTTAATTATAGTGGAAAGTGGACAAAATTAAATAAATTAGAATCTATTTAATTTTTAAAAGAAGGGAACTTAATTAGTGATGTAATTAAATAAATAAAATTTATTTAATTAATCAAAGAGAAATAAATGACAAATGGGGATTAAATACATTAAGAAATTTATTTAATTAAAGGAAGACTTAGATAATTAATGACGTATTAGATAAATAAATAACATTTATTTATTTAATAATCAGGGAGAAATAAATAACATGAATTAATTAAATAATTATGAATTATTTAATCAATAGTCGAATGTGGACCAAGGACATAATTAAATGACTTAATTATGCTAGGAAAAAAGTGGTAAAAATGAAGCTTGCAGGCCTAGGTCATTTTTAGGTGTCTACAAGTGCTTCCACCGTTTGCAGCCTAGATCCATCGTGCTTGCAATCCTTCATGTTCATTGTACCCAGAAGGAAACAACTGACAACGCAACAACATCATGTGATTAACGGCTTGCTTGGAATGCTAGAGACAGGTGCTTTTGAAAGCCATTTTGATGGTAATGTGGGTTTTTTGGGAAGCCTTCCTAGCCTTATTTCCAGTATGAGCTTTAGAGGTGCAGTTGGGCTAAAAGAGTGTGCTATGCCGACTTTTTGTGATCCCATTTCTAGCCTCCATCTACAAGGATTATGAGGGATAGTAATCTTAAAACCTCAAAACAGTTAAACTAAATTTTGGTAAAGGATTCCCCAGTCCAGTGACATGCTATCGTGTCAATACTATTATCAATGCTTATTTTATCTCTTCTTTGTTGGATTTACATGTCCCTAAAGGTGTAGTTTCATCCTTGGCTTGAGAGATTTTCCACCAGGTCTGCTTAAGGGTATATGGCACCCCACTCTATATAATGGTTTGTACCCATTTTCATATTAATATTGTTTTTATATGTTGGGTAGCATTTTTTCTTTTCTGTAATGGCTTCTATTGAGTTTCATAATGTTTTTTTCTCTATTTGAAGGATAAACATCCATTTTTTCCCTATAATGGATGCATTGTATCCTTTGGTATCTTATTTAGTTACATAATATTACTTTATTAAGCACATTGTTCTAAGATTTTCTTGGCTTAAAAATATGACAGAAAATGGTGATTCAAACAAAGAGCCTTGTTAAAAAACAATTGTTTGCAAACCCTAGTTGGGATCACGGGTTTTGTTTTAGGTGCATGGCGAATGCTATGGTGGAGAATACGGTAGAGGAACTTCGCAAGGAGATCCATGAACTCAATCGCCAGCAATGGGAGGTTTGTGTATATGTAAGATTTGGTATTACTATATTTTATTCAGTTAGTTTAGGGCTTCTATAACTATAGATCTACCATGGTCAGGTTTTATGGAACCATTCATTTTATTATGTTGATTTAAGTTTAGATTTCATATCTTTCTTTTGTAGCACGCTATTAACCATTTGTGTTGTATAATGACAATTGATCTTGAAACTTTATGTATATTTGATTAAGCCTCATTTGGTTAGTATGCTGACAATGGGCATTTGACCTTTCAGTAAATTGCATTAGCACTATTGTGTTCATGGCGAACTGGAAAGGGGTTTTTCTTTTACATTTGCAAGGTTCAATTAAAAGAAAGGATTCAACTAAAACATCTTGGAAGTAACACTATTGATAAATTTAGAACTAGAGTTAATGGATTTATATCGGGATCTATGGGCCTTATTCATCTTATTTGGGTTTGTAGGCCTTGTTCATCTTGTTGATATTGTCATTATACTTTAGAAGTTCATTGGATTTTATTCTCACAAGCACGGAATTCAGATCTAAGAACACTAGTGAATTTTAATGGTCAGTCAATATTTACTCAGAGAGTTTGAGTGCCTAGATCCTAGAAACAATAATGGTTTAAAGCATTGACAAATACTTGATAGTAATCATTATAGGTGGTTTTTAGTAAAAAAAATTTGCATCATTGAGAGGGGTATTTGCCTTGGTCAAGATAAAAGCTACCACTATTAGTCAAACATAACAATTATTGGCTTATAATTGGAGCAATAGGATGTAGAATTCAATTTTTTTTTCTTTCATAATTATTAAATTCCATTAATTTTTTTATGTAACTATATATGTATATAATTATTATGTGGTTACCTCCCTATGCATGAATGTTGGAAATGTACTTTCTTTTCCTTTGTCAATATGTATGCTTGGATAAAATTCAATATCATATTTTCTAATTACTTATGGACTTATATTTTCTCATTATGCTCTTTGACAGTCTTCAATTTAAGGATATTTTGAATGATATCTTTACTGGTGAGTAAAAGGATGGTTGGAGATATGTTTGTATCCTTCAATTATTTTGGTGCATTGTTTAGAAGGGACAAAAAGGCCCAAAATAAAGAAGGTATGAAGTTGAACTTTGTTGCATTTTCATATGCATGTTCTGGAATGATTTTATTTCTCTTGAGAAAAGTTAAATTGGAGTGTTTTGTTGTTGTATTGTTTTAGATTGCTACTTTCATTATGTTGTCTTAACACAAATATTCTTCATTTGAGTACATACTAATATATAGAACTTTTTATTATGTTTCTTTCAATAAGATATCTCTGTCATTAAAGGTGTTAACATTTACTCCTGTAAGGATCTCAAATTTGAAACAAGGGATTTTCATCCAAACAACAAGATAGGTGTTGGCAGATTTGGAACTATGTACAAGGTATATTGAAACATACAATGTTCTCTAAGAACTTGTTCAGCGCTTAGGGTGTACTTAATTTGTGCAAATGGATGTTTGCATTTTATAGAAAGATAGCTTGTTGATTTTGTATTCTATTATGGTGTATGAGGAAATGTAAATAGATTTATGTATAGCTTCAAGGGCTCACCAAATCCAAGAGTATTCAAATGATCTTAGTATTTGGACTTGATATGTGTTTTCCAAGGTTACATGGGTGCACTAGTATTTAGTGATGCACAATGTGGATATATAGCACTAGCTGTAAAATTCCAAAACTTGGCTATGTAGGTGCCAGCCTTAAAGAAATTTTTGTAGGCAAGGTAATATAAATTGAGAACATAAAGCATAAAATTTGAATGTTGGACCATAAGATCATCATGAATCATGGTAATGTTTAAATCACATAATCGATAATAGATTTCAATGCATCACTAAATATGACACAATAATAAAATAAGTGCAACATCCAAAGTGTTCAAGAACCATTATTTATTACATATAATTCAAATTTATAAAATCATGTAGCTTTCATATGAAATTAGGCCTTGACAAAAAAAAGGGTTATGAATCAAGACAAATCAATCTCATCTTTTTGGCTGAGATTCTTTGTTGGCTAGAAATTGAGGCCTTCCAACTTTTTTTTTAGGTGTTTTCTAAACAATGTTGTTGTGCTGAATAATACAGATGGTTGGGAATAAGAGATAAGTTGAACAAATAAAATATAATAGATATCAGATAAACTTGGGTTGTCATTTGACATTTTTCATGTTTTTTGTTTTGTGAATTTGTAGTACATTTTAACTTTTTTTGGTTTTACTTTTTTGTTCCATTTTTCATTGGGATGTGTGCCTATGCACTAGGTTGTAGTTGGAAGGTCTAGGGTGTACAAAGGGGTGCATTTTTCATCCTCATTTGTGTAGCATAATACGCAATCCCTGCACCATATTATAGAGTTCCTATGAAATTTCCTAAAGCGACCCCTTTACACAAGAAATTGATTTGTAGCAACTAAAGATGTCTTGTAGCATAGCTACAAATGGTCTAGAATCTATCAAAAACTTGCATCTTTTCTTTAGCAACCTTTTGAGAGAGCAAGTTGACAAGAGACTACTAGGCAACAAACACACAAAACAAAAGAAGGCTTAATTATTTCAGGAAATTGAAGTTTTCCTTGTTGGAGAGGAAGTCATGGTAGTAGTCTCCTAGGGCATTGTTTCATCAAACTTCAAAAGTATGTAGATGGGAAAGTAAAAGAATAGTAGTTTAGAGGACAATGATTTGCTCATTTTCTTGTGTGAGAACATCAAGATTCCCTTATGGATACATCTAATGACTATGATCAACGACTTATGGAAAGCTTGGATCAGTAGGTCCATCATTGAAAGGACATAAAGGTATTCTATAACTGTCTTTTTAGATTTTGTCATTAGCCCTCAATGCATCAATAGTGGGGACATTCTTCTATTAAAAAATAAATTCAAAAGCTATTGAAGCATAAGATCTTGGAATTCCTTTATCAGTTCCATAATTGGGCCAAAATTTGATTATTGGAATGATTATGTGGCCTTTAGTAGATGATGGCATTTTAAGATAGATGTATATTACAGAGAAGTGGCTATAATCATAGCCATGTACAAAGGACAATGCTAGTCCTAGAAAGGATTTGATTAGAACCTTTACTTTAGAAGGGCACACACATGAAAATCTATAGTCTAAAGATGTTCTTAATACATTATTTGATGTGTATTTAACTAAGGAGTCAAGGGAAATTGAGATGATATGAAGATCAGGATTTGACCCTGTGTCTTATGAAACTCCAATGTCATGATTCATTCTATTTTTTCCTTGCATTCCTAAATGTTTACTATTTCCTATCCTTTTTGTTTTGTGGTTGGTACTTAATGAATAGAAATTGGACTTGTTAAGAGACAGGTTTCCAGCAGTCAAGGGAAATGTATGAATACAATTGCATGAGGAAACCTTGCAGACCTATATATGACAGTGGCATGGGATAATACCTCCATGATATGGACAACACAGTGAGGGGGAGTCTAGGTAGAGGTAGCCTGTAAATGGACAATCCAAAGTGCCTTTTAGCTTCCTTTTTGATGGATCAAATGCCAAGTTAATAGGATAATCCTTAGGAATATAGATGAGGGATAGTTGTGATCGTATGTGAGAATAGCTTGGTTAAGAAAATGGACTGATACCTTCAAAGCATGCATTACACAGTGCATGATGGAAAAGATAGGTATCACAATGTCAATAGATAATATCTTTAGTTTGCAAAAGAATTCAAATATTTGTTGATAATCCAAGTGAAAGACTAGAAGCCTAGGACTTTCAACTTGAAGGTTTTTTATCTTTTTGTTCATTCATTTGATGCCTGAATTAGGACTATAATTAGCTCATTGGTAGAGATGGAAATGGAATGGAGTTGTTTGGATCAAACAAAATAGAACTTTTTTAATAAATGGCTTCATAAGAGTTGAATAATGGATTTTCCCACATGGGGGACAATAAGGTGCTTAGACTATAGGTTTTTCGAAACATATTTGAAATGTTATCGACTTGTTTTATGGTTTTGAAAAAATTAATTTTCATCAATAAAGTTTGGGGAGTTGGTGCATTCGTCCATATTCTTACACTTTTCAGTGAAAAATATGTCTAAAGTTGTATTTGTCAACCACAAAAAATATGATACTAACTTAGCCTCTATAAAATAGGCTTCTCCAATGAACATGTTCTAAAGGCTACATGTTGCAATAGTTTTGAGAGTGTGTAAAAAATTCAAATAATAGATTGACCAAAAGGGCTAGTGGTGGTGTGGAATCTAAACTTATAATACAACCTCACCGGATAATCTTTGTATTCAGAATGTATAGGCATGGGTTGGTAACATTTTCAATCCAAGTTTGAAAAATCTAAATAGAGTGAATATTTATAAAAACATTAAGCATTGTTTACAAGAATGTGGACCATAAACTATACATAATGATTGTGAATTTCCTTTTTGATCTATTAGTGACACACAAAGAGATAATTGTTTCAAATTTTTGCTAGGAATTTTGTCAGCCCAGCCATGAATATAATTTCTCGGCGCCTGAAATTAATAATCACCAACGGTCGGCGGTGAGTTTCTCGAGGTTGTTTATGATGACCTGGAGTTTTCTAATTATTTGGATTGGCGGTGGTGGAGTTGATTGCCTCGATACATGCAAGCAGAATGGTAAGTGTTTTCTCACATGAGGGTTAATGCATCCATTTACAGTGGACCCCTATTGGTTGATCACTGCATGCCTATGCATATGACTGCTAGTATATAAAGTGTTAAACTTATTAAATGCTCCAATCTAGCTATCTATGAAATTAAACATGGCCTACCAACCTATTTTCATTGAAACAAATAATCATTTTGTTATAACCGAATTCGCCTCTTCTTCAATCCCTTGCCTTATACACTATATTAATATTTTTCTAATTGTTATTATTTAATGAACAAAAAATTAGTTTTCTCTACTCATTTTGTTTCTTTCTACCACAAATGTTGCAACTCGGTCAATAAAAATAAATGAAAAATGAAACTCGATTGGTGCTTCTCAAACATTTTTCATCATCTTAGGTCACACTTCCAATTCATAGATATCTGGTTCATAATTTATAATTTACGAACATGTATATGTTCCTCCACACAAATACTTATACCTGTGTTGTCTTTATATCTTATTGCACACAGATGGTAATACATATTTTATTTTAAAAATGCAAGAGACTTTGAGATTCATGTTTGAAGCATGCACAATAGATTTTATTAAGGCCAGGAAATGATCTCACTTCTCTATTCTAATTAGTCTTACTTTATTTCACGAGTATTCTTCCCATGTTCATCTCGCATAGAGAAATTGAGTTAAAGTCTAATGGTGGTTGGCAAAGGGATAGGTTTCATAGCGAAGAGTGCAGCTACCCATGAACACCTGAACACCCACCCTTTTGCTGCAATAGTCAAAGAGCTCTTCAATTCCCTTGGAGAGGCAGGCGGCATAGTCTTTCCTTGACATATCTCGCTAGTACATCTCCATGCCATAGATGGTCACATTGGAAGAAACAAAAAATGACCCCAAGCCTAACTTAACAGGGCTAGAAGGAATTTTACTCGACAATGTCACCAAAAGATTACGAGTGGTAGCATTAAAATGGGTGTTTGTATTGTTATTGACGTTGGCGAGGCCATGCCAAAAGTTCATGTCCAAGTGTGATAGAAAAGTGTAATTCTCGTAGCAAAAGAAGCAATGCTCCAACTAAATGCAGGCGCCAATGGCATGGGGGTAGTCACAGTGGACAGCCTTCACTGCCTCTGTTAAACACATGCCGCAGTCAGCAGGAGACAAATCTCCTCTACACTGGAGGAATCCCAACAGCTGGTTCAGCTTCTCCCACCCATAAACCAAAGTGGTGAAGCCCCCATAGGCTACTTTCTCTATCAACCTTTGAAAGATCTCCTCCAAATTTGTATCAAACTAGGGGCCATTGGAGTACTTCACCACATTACATGTTGTGTATTTCTCACCTTCCTCTGACGATGACTGAACCGTAACAATGCACAACACTAGAAAAGCTACCAGATATAGTGGCACTCTCTTTGATGTCGTCACTGAGAAATACATTTTGGCAGCTTACAAAAGAGAAGAAGATGTGGTTCAATAATACGAGCATTCTATGATACCCCTCGTGTTGTTGATACTCTTTTGTGTTGATATTGTACTTGGTTTGTGATGGTGATTATTCACCAGATTGGTTGTGTGTGGATTCATAGTTTGGTTAGTTAGCTGCACTTGACATTACTTATGATGCTTGATGATACCTTACATGGTGATTATGTTGTTTGGTTATGTTATGGTTTTCTTTAATAATATATGTGGTGATGTTGTAATTCTATGTTGGTATGGTTTCTGATGTGTTTGCTAGTGAGTCTTGGTGAAAGGATGGAGTGGCATCACTTGCTCACAAGTTCCCTGCTACCCCATGATCACCTTTCATGGTGTGTCTACAATGGAGCTTCACATCCTACTTGACATTTGTTTCTATGCAGGATGCAGGTACTAGACAATGACTCCACCTGCTTAACAAGTTTGAGTGTGTCCCATAAACTCAATAGGTATCATGTTGAAAAGGGAGTTGATAAGGAAGTGTCCCCATCCCAAGTCCATCACCTTGTTGTGAGTCTACGGTGTTGAGGTCTTGACCTTGTCTTTATTTCAGTATTGGTTGTTATTGATTATTTATTTATTTGTGAAAAGTTGTTATTTAATTAATTTTTATTTTAAGTGTGATTAATTAATGTTAATTAATTGATATAGTTATTTGTAGATAATTATAGTTAAGTTAATTGATTAATGTTCTTGATTGAGTGAATAGTTTAAATAAAAATATTAGATGCTTTAATGTGAATTAGAAATTTTAATTTGCATAAGGTAAGTGGTATTAATTCTTGACATTTTAAAATAATTAAATAGCTTTATTATTATCAAAATAAAATAATTAAAAAACAAAATAATTAAAATTCTAATTAGAATATTAACTGGAGTAAGTGGGAATTTAATAAAAAATTATTGTTTAAAAATATTCTTGGAGAATATTGGCATGTTGTGAATGGCAAGAAGTTTCTTCATGGAAAGAAATTGGTTGTAGAATAGCTTTTGGGTTTTAGGGGGTTTCTGGTCAAAAAATTTGAGGTTTTCATATATTTTTGGGCTCATATTTTGCATCTTGCTAGAGGTGAAGATTCCTGAAAGGTTTTAGAAGTTGAATTCAAAGGTGAAGCTTTGCTCCAACCCTTGATCTTTCAAGATTCAGAAAATAGGTTCCTTTACTTTGTTTAATTATTTTATTGTTTTGAAAAGATTGTTCATACAAATTTTATTCTCAGAAAATTTTATTAAAATTTCTTTCCAGAAATTTTTTGCCAAAGAAGTATTGTCATGATTATTTTGTTGCCTCAGAGAAATTTTTACAAGAAAATCAAAGAGCCTCATAGAAGAAAATTATTGTTAAACAATAGGGAAACTACTAAAGAAAATAATAGAAAATCTCAGAGGATGCAAATGGAATCTTCTTGTTAAAATAAGAAAATGGAAACTTCAGACAAATTTTGTCTATAGAAAATATACCAAGAATTTAGAAATTGAGTTGAAACCCTCACAAAATTTAGGAAATTGGAATTCTTTGTTATATTACTAAAAATGAAATTCATTGATTAAATAGTAAATCTACTTTCCTATAGAAAATTTGTGAAATTTCCATCAAAGCAATTGCTTCAATTAATTTATATATATGTTTATATAAATATATATATATATATATATCTTATATATTATTCTTGTTTTTTTTAATTCCCTATAGAGAATTTTATTTATTTTGTTGAAAAACCTGTTAATCCCAAACTTTGGGAAGTTTTATTACTTTTACCGAGATTTCTTTTAATATATATATATATATATATATTTTAAATATTTTTAAAAATATATAAAAAATAAATAAATATATATATATGGGTGGGGGTTGTGTCATACCTCCCACTCCATAGTAGGAGCAGCCACCATGGTGCAAGACCATATGCTAGGCTAAATTTGGTGGGGCTGCAACCTCCCCACATAGGGAGGACAATCCTCCAGCTCACGACCTTCTATTATTTAAAAAGAAATTAATTTAAAATTCATTTTTTATTAATATTTAAAGATTTTAATTTATTAAATTTAATTTAAATTAAATTTTTCATTTTATTATAATTAATATATATATATATGTGTGTGTGTATATATATGTATATGTATGTGTGTGTATATATATAAATATATATATATATATATGTGGATTATTTTATAATGTTAATTTAAATTTGAGATTTTATAAATATATATATATTAAATATATGCATATATATAAATGTGAATGTATATATACATGTATATATATATACACATGTCCAAAATTATAAAACTATTACGAAAGTTATTTGCAATGATTTCTTGTTGTTATTGGACAAACTGAAAGAGAATATTTTATCAAGTCAAAACGAGTGTTTTTAATGAATGAAATAGTTTGAGTTAACTGATAGTTTAACTTCCATGATGGATTTCATGCAATGAGTTATCTTAAAATGTGATTGTTAAGTATAGTAAATTTGCATTCTTAAACGAAATCTTGATGTTGAATAATTATTTAATTCTTTGATTTTCTTTGAGTTCTTTGTTGATTTCCTTGAGTTTGGTTATAAACATGTGGGGCCCTTAAATTAGTTGACCTTTCTATAGGAATTAAGGTTATTGTTTAAAACTTCCAGAGGCATGGGAAAATGGTGGTTTATTATGTGACCTTTTAATTTGATACTTGTCTCTATTTTGACTTTAATTGTGACTTTGAGTTAATTTATTTGGGTTGTACCTGATTTTATGGGAGTTGATTCTTATGACTTTTGTTGAGATGGTTTTTCCTTGTAGTTGTTCTATTTTTTGTTTTAGAGTACTTGTGGGTACAACCCCTTGGAATTTGTTGTTATGTTTTGGGTTTCTAGGGAGAGTGGCTCTACGTGGGTGTCGACGCACAAAGGGGTTGTCAGGATAACCCACGTTAGAGTTTGAGTAATAAGTGATAACCTAATTAATTGATTAGGGGGTGGGTAGTTAAACATTAAAAAGATAATTGTGGATGCCTCAACCACTTGTTAGTGCTTATGCAGACAAATTCATTGCTTCATCTCCACGAGAGGTTAACGGTTTTGCACGAGTCACCCTATGGAGCCGGTGCCTAGAGAGGCTATCAGGATAACCATAGATGGGGGTTGGCACCTAGAGATCTAGGTAGTCAGGATAACCCATGTTGGATTGTGCGATGACACTCTCCTCTAGCTTTCCCTTGAGTTATTTTTTTCTATCCTCTGGAAGTGGGCTTTTGATATTATGTTTCCCTTTATGTGTGTTTTAGCTTTCCATGTTTGGAGTTTAGTCTTGTGTATCTGATTGGATGTTCTTGGTCGGGAACCCTTTCTTATTTACTCCTAGCATGGGGGTGGTCAGGTGGAATGTGCTATGCACCCTGTTGGGTTCCCTATTTTGTAGTTGTACCTTTTAGTGCAAAGTTTTGCAAAGACAACTTGATCTAGAGGTTATATGTTTCCAGATGTATACTTGTACTTCTACTATACTGTGTATTGATTTGTTATTGTCCCATGTGATTTAGTAGACTTATGATGTAATCTTGAGTAATTTCTCAATGAGATGTATCTGTAGACTGATTAAGGTATAATCATATTATGTAATTCATTCTTGAATCATAATTGTTAATATTGTTAATGTTGTGTTATATCTGAGAAAATATGTTCTTTATATTTCCAAGTACAATTTGTTATGAAAACATGCATGGTTTCTATATTGTTCATTCTTGTCTTATTTCTTATCTTTAATAAATGTTTAAATGAAGACATGTGAATGAATGAGTTATGTTAGTAGAATTGGTAATTACTTTTATCAATTTTGTTATGGGATAGATTATGTAATGTCACCTCGTGTACCCCAAGGGACTTAGATGTTTAACATGTAATCATTAGCTATGTTAGTTGCATAAGTAAACTTAGTGTTATTCTTAATGATTTCAAAAAAAAATTGTTGTATTTTTAGTTGTTCTTTGGGGCTTAAGCGACGGAGCGTTACACATTCAGCTTATAAATAGAAGGGAAACCAGTCGAATATGACCTAGTTGTATGTGCAATGGATAATTGACTTCAATCCATAGAATCTTCAAACAAGCAATTCCAACCCATGCCAATATTATATCGTAATTCACCACATTGCTAAGTCAACAAGAGCGATGGAGTCTAGAAGTCTAATATTAAATGGTTCAAACTCGTTGATCGCTTCAACTTGATTAGGTTCAGCCTAGTTGGTAGATTAGATTACTCGCTTAAACTACTTTATATGGTACTCTAGTATCATTCAAAATATAGCCAATCGCATTTTCATCTCGCTAATCTCTTATCAAGCAAACCCTATCAATAAGGTCACAGCCGCTACACCTCCTTCTAGAGTCATCAAATGTGGTATTCTTAGCTACGATACAAAAACATTATAGCTAAACATTTTGAGCTAGAACAACTTTACACGACTACTTATTTTTTCATCGGTTGTATTAAACTGGAAATATTCTATTGTAGTTTTTTGCTTTTAAAAAGGATAAATATTCAGAAGCCTAAAGGATAAAAATTGGAGATCATTCACAAATCTACAACTTCGAAAAAATTAAGGAATACATAAAATTAACAAAATATAAAATTTTAGTAAATAAATAAAAATTCAAAATGATCAAATCAAATCATTGTAAAAGTGTTGAAGAGACTATAAAGATTGCATAGAAGATAAAAACTTTCAATATGTCACATTCAATATGTAACTAACATTAAAGGCTTATTTAACCAAACAGATTGCAACAACATTCCACTTTCTATGAATTGAAAAAAATAGATAGAATCAATGTTTCACAAATGGTGAAAAATCTGCTCCACAAAAGATGTCAATCTCCAAGAACATTCATGGGACCTTCCACTATTCAAAAGTGAGGCCAACAACATAGAATCTACCTCATGTATTATCTTCTTCCAACCTAAATCACATGATCTCTCTAGACCTACAAGGATGGCTCAAACCTCCATCTTTAAGTTATTAGTACCAAACCCAATAGTAAAAGAAAAAAGAAGTGAAGTAAACTAGCATTATCCTTCCAAACTCCACTAATCCCCACAACACCTAGATTTCAAAAGAGTCGTCAATGTTAATTTTGAAAAATCTAGAAGAGGAGGGGACCATTTACCTTCTCTATTCATCTTATGAGAAGGTTTGATCCTAGAGTGAAAATAACATAGCTAACCAAATGATGTAAATCTAATTTCCTCAAAATGTAGATATTATTAGAAGTTAAAACTTCAACAATAGAACACTTAGCCACCAAATTTATTTTTATCGAGTCCAAAATATTTTACCAAACATATCAAATAAAAATTTTATAACCTTAAAAAATCCAACAATTTATTTCCAATGAAATTTTCTAAAGAATAAAGACAGGACGAATATCCTAGGCTACTAAAAGTAAATCTAGGCCAAAGTAGAAGGATGTCCCAAACTAGCCCAAAATTCAAATAGAGAAATTGCATGAACTAGATGTAGGTTCCAACTATACCTCCACTATCTCCAAAGGCCCTTGACAAAAGAACACTCAAAAAAGATGATCCACACACTCCTCATTAACCTCATAGAGAACACATTTAGAAACACTTTAGAATCCTCTCTATTTTATATTTTCCTAAGTAGGACATTTATTTTGACATATTAGGTCAATAATACTTATTCCAAATCTTTGTCCACTAAAGGAAATATTTATACTCAACTTTTTCAATCTCTAAAATCTAATATTCATGAGAAACTAAATAAACCCCTAAAGATGGTAATCCAATAAATTGCATCAATTTCCTATAAATAATAACATGGTTGATCTACCATAATAAAAGAGAGGACCACATGAACATCAAGATCTCCCCAAAGTTGAACACTTTGATCCTTCCAATGATAATTGGGAGAATATACCACTAAGAGAGAATCTTGTAAGCATGACATTTTAGACCAACTAGCATCAAATAATATTTTACTCAAAGAGAGAATATAGGGAAAGAGTGTGAGAATCAATGGAGACAATCCCATGAATCCATTGAAAAAGAGCATTATGCCCTGAAATTACAATGTAGAAGAGGCCCTACTAAACAAGTGAAGCACCCATCCTAATAGTATTTGAAATTCAATCCTTTCCTAGTTAAAATCATTATAGGTGCCTTTGCAACATCAACACATCATAAATATTTATAGAAAATAATTTTGTCACATGACTAAACCTACTACTTAGACCAAGTCCAATAAAGATTAGTAGTTAAGGATTTGAAATTCTAGTGACTAGCCTACATTCTAAACCTATCAAGAGTTCTCTTCCACTGAAGTCAATTAGAAAGACTCGTTAACAAAGGAATACCAAGATAATCCAAGGGAAGTTGTCTAATATTAAACCATAAGATTAGAATAATTTTTTGTTGAATTCCCAAAGGAGTATTAAAGAAATAAATATTTAACTTATCCTCATTAATTTTCCAACTAGAAGATACAAAAACATATACAAAGCACTCCTAAATTGGTAGCCTCTTAAATTTTAGCAACACCCATTAAACAATATCACCCAAAAATTGAAGATGAAAATAAGATTCAATATCCCTAACCATTTTTCATCCATAAATACTCCCATTAACTCTCTAGTGAGTAAGGAAACTTCCCAGAACATTAGCCATTCAAATTAAGAGTTAAGGAGACATTGGATCACCTTATCACAACCCTCTAGAATATAAAATAGGGTAAGACATTATTCCATTAATAAGAAAAAAGAAGGAAGAAGATGCCACATATCTCATAACCTACTCAATCCATCTTAACATAAACCAAATAAATAAGATGTTCCTATAGAAGAAAAATTTGACCCTATCATAATATTTTGACACGTACAAGTTGACAATCATATCTTTATTCTTAGAACACCCCATAGAATGAATGGCTTCTAAAACAATAAAAACACTATCATGAATCTAATGCACCTTCACAAAGTTTCTTATTTAAATGATATCAAAGATTTTAAAATCAATCTTAAATGATCAACAATAATTTTAGTAATGATCTTATAAGAAACATTATAAAAATTCATAGGTTGAAATAGATCAAAAGACTTAGCCCCCACTTTCCTTGAAATCAAGCCTAAAAAGTAAAATTTATCTATTTAAGAATGTGTTTATTAGTCTAATATTCCTTCATAATATCTAGAAGATCATCAATCAAGATGTCCTAAAATTATTGATAAAAATCAATAGGCAAACCATCAAGACTAGGATACTTGTTAATAATAATAGACAGCGTCGATATAATGCTTATTTATACTTGGCACAAGTTTTGAAGAAGTGAAGATTATATGAGGCTGAACTCATTCTCTCCTTGGCGCAATCTCCTATATTGTTCTTGGTGGCCAACTTATCATAACTTGGCCGACTTGTTAATTGATTCATTAAATTTGTAATTTATTCTTGAGGCCGACTTTGTAATTATTTGTAATTTATTCTTGAGGCCGACTTTGTTCTTGAAGAGGTGTGACCTCTCATAGCAATGTATATATAGAAGGTCAAATCACTCCTTTGTACTATCATATAGTTTATTCTATGCAAGTGTGAATCATTCAAGAGCAGATTGCAAATTGTTCAAGGACAGATTGCAAATCATTCAAGAGCAGATTGGGAATTGTTCAAGGACAGATTGTGAATCATTCAAGAGAATATTGTGAATTGTTCAAGGACATATTGTGAATCATTCAAGAGCAGATTGCAAATTGTTCAAGGACAGATTACGAATCATTGAAGAGTAGACTATGAATTCCTCTAAGGCTGAATTGAGTCTTAGGGAGTGAGAGTTTATCATCTGTTCTTGCATCTACAGTTGGTGTTGTATATTGGCCTTGTGTTTGGCCTCATTGTAAAGTGAATTGTTGTCATTGTTTATATATATAAGAGAGATCTTTGTTGCTGGGTTTTTCTCCCTCAAGAGGAGAGTTTTTCTAGGGTATCCATTGTGTTATTTTGTCTAATTTGAATTAATTTTCTATGCACATAATCTGATCATTAAAATTTACATGGTATCAGAGCAGGTTTGAGAGGATCGTGATCAGATTATTGCTAATCAGCATACCCTATTGTTCTCTTAATCAAGATGGTGAATGGTTTGAAGATTGAAGATATACTTGAAGGTGCATCCAACTTCACATCATGGAGATTCAGGATCATGCTTACCTTGCATGAAAATGACTTGGGTGAGTTCATGGAGTCTTGTGCTTCTGAACCTGAGGAGGAAGAAGAAAAGTTACAGTGGCTGAAGAAAGACATTAAAGCAATGAAGATATTGGTTGATTCCGTAAAGGATCACATTGTTCCTATCATCTCTAAGTTGAAGACAGCAAGAGATATGCTCAAGACCTTGGAAGAGATGTACGAAATCAACAATACCAGTCGGGAACTTGCACTGAAGCAACAACTTCATCATGTGAAGATGATGAAAGGTGAATTAGTGATTGCATACTTTATGAGGATTGCAGATTTGAGAGATCAGCTCTCTACAATTGGGCATATGGTTGATGACAAGGATCTGACTATGCTTGCTCTCAATGGGTTGCCTCTGTCTTGGGAATCATACATTCAAGGAATTAGTGCAAGGTCAAAATTGCCTAAGTTTGATTTCCTAAGATCTGATTGCATTCAAGAGGAATCAAGGTTGATGGCAAGAGGCGTTGGTCAAAGTTCAAAGAATGAAGATATTCATGTTCTCGCCTCCCATACTTCAAAGAAGAAAGGAAAAGATGGAAGGAAAGGATTCTTCAAAAGGAATCAGGACAAGGGAAATGATGATGCACCTCCATCTAAGAAGAAGAGGGATATGTCCAAGATTCAATGTTTTAGGTGTGATAAGTTTGGTCACTTCGCCAAGTATTGTCCAACTAGACCTGAGCAACAGGTCACCATTGCGGATGTTGATGATGCCTCTCCCCAAAAGGATTCAAGTGAATATTTGTTCTATTCAGCATTATCAAGCAGTGTACCTTCTAACATCAACACTTGGATAATCAACAATGGTGCTTCACATCACATCACCGGCTTTATGGAGCACTTATCAAGTTTGGTGGAAAAGGAGTCTTCTGAACAAGTCATCATTGGAGATGATGCTAGCTACTTCGTGAAAGGAATTGGGACCTTTGCACTTCATTTAGATTCCGGCATATCACTTCAATTAGGTAATGTTCTTTATGTTCCTGGAATCAAGCGTAATCTTATTTCTATATCAACTTTGGAAGATAAAGGATATCAAGTTGCCTTCTCCAAAGGAAAAGTTCTAGTATGGATGGAGAACTCTAGCTTCAAGGATGCTCAAGTAATTGGAGTTAGACATGAAAACCTTTACAAGGTCTGTACACATTCATTTCAAGCTTTGGTTCATGACTCTTCAAGTCTATGTGATCTTTGGCATCGGAGATTGGCTCATCTACACTTCTAAGCTTTACCTATCATAGAGAAGATGGTGACGGGCCTTCCTAAGTTCACTCAAGAGCATGAAGGTACTTGCAAGGGCTGCACATTAGGTAAGAATATAAAATCCCCCTTTCATAGTAGAGAAAATAGATCTAAGTGTATTTTAGAGCTTATTCATTCTGATTTATGTGGTCCTATGTCTATTCCTTCTTCGAGTGGTTTCTTGTATTATGTTCTTTTCATTGATGATCACTCTAGGAAGACTTGGATTATTTTTTGAAATCTAAAGAGTCTAAGGAGGTGTTAGATAGGTTTAAAGAGCTTAAAGCCTTGGTAGAAAATCTTTCTAGTAAAAGAATTGAAGTCCTCAGATCTAAAAATGGTGGAGAATACACCTCTAGTAGTTTTCAAAATTTTTGTATTGATGTAGGGATTAAGAGGGAGTTATGTGTTCCCTATAATCCTCAATAAAATGGTGTTGTAGAAAGAAAGAATAGAATGATTGTGGAAGCAGCTAAGGCCATGATCCATGATCAGGATTTGCAAACCTTCCTATGGGCGGAAGCTTCCAGGATAGATGTGTATGTTCAGAACAGAAGTCCTCATAAGATCTTGGAGAATATGACTCCAGAAGAAGCCTTCACAGGGAAGAAGCCTGAAGTCAGTCACTTGAGGATATTTGGATGTCTTGTCTATGTTCATGTTCCCAAGGAAAAGAGAACCAAGTTGGAGCCTTCTGGCAAGAAGGGAATATTTGTGGGCTATAGTGAGACCTCAAAAGCCTACAAAATTTACATTCCAGGTTAGAAGTTGATCGAGATCAGTAGGGATGTCACATTCGAGGAAGATGTTGCATTCAGGAGATCCAGGGGGATTCATATGGAGATTGATAATGAAGAGTCTCCTCAGGATATGGAAGTTGACCATACCCCTGAGATTCAGAGGGAAACTTCAGAACCAAAAGAAGATATTGATCCTATTGAACCCTTGGAGCCTACTGATGGGCCTACTGACATTGTTATTGGGAGAAAGAGACCTCTATGGGCTAGTCGCACTATGCAAGAGGCTGAAATCTTTGTAGATCCTAGAGGCACATTCAGAGAAAGAAAAAGGCCACATAAGTTCTCCAGTTATGTTTCCTTGATGAGTCAAATTATAGAACCCGAGCCTACTTGTGTTGAGGAAGCATCTAGTCATCAAGTTTGGAGAGATGCTATGGCAGAGGAGTATCAGTCAATTCTTAAAAATGATGTTTGGGATATTGTTCCTAGACCCGAGGGCAAGTCTGTGGTATCTTCTAAATGGCTATTCAAGATTAAGCATGTTGCAGATGGAAGCATTGAGAAGTACAAGGCAATATTTGTGGCTCGTGGGTTCTCTCAGAAAGAAGGAGTTGATTATGATGAGACCTTTGCTCCTGTTGCTCGCTACACTTCAGTCAGAACCATCATTGCTATTGATGCATCTAGAGGGTGGAAGATTCACCAGATGGACGTGAAAATAGCCTTTCTCAATGGAGTGATTGAGGAAGAAGTTTATAAAGAGCAACCTGATGGATTTGAGATTCATGAGAAAGAGTCGCATGTTTGCAAACTGAAGAAGGCCTTGTATGGTCTTAAGCAGGCTCCTCGTGCATGGTATGAAAAGATTGATCGGTACCTATCAAGCTTGGGCTTCTTGAAGAATGATGTTGATTAAAATCTCTACTTCAAGGTAATCAATGGTGATGCTTTAATTTTGGTTTTATATGTTGATGATCTGATCCTTACTAGAGAAGATCATCTGATTCTTGAGTGTAAGAAGGAGTTGACTTCTGAATTTGAGATGAAGGACCTTGGGCTCATGCATTACTTCCTTGGATTAGAAGTCTATTAGAAACTAGATGAGATGATTCTAAGTCAAGGAAAGTACACCATTGATATACTTAAGAGATTTGGCATGATGGATTGCAAATCCATGTCTACACCTATGGAGACCAATCTAAATAAATTGAAGGAGGCTGTAACTAGTTCAGATTTGGTGGATCCTACATTGTACAGACAGCTGATTGGATCCTTGATGTATCTAGTTAACACTAGACCTGATATTTGCTATGCAGTGAGTGCACTTAGCCAATTTATGTGTGATCCAAGACAGATACATCTTGTTTCAGCTAAACATATCCTGAGATACTTGTGTGGCACAGTTGGATATGGGTTGAGGTATACTTCAGATGCAGACTTGGAGTTACATGGTTTCACTAATTCTGATTGGGCAGGTTGTGTCACAGATCAAAAGAGCACCTCTGGTTGTTACTTCAGTTTGGTTTCTGCTATGATTTCCTAGTGTAGGAGGAAGTAGTCATTTGTAGCATTGAGTATAGCAGAGGCTGAGTACATTGCAACTTGTATGGCAACTCGAGAAGCACTATGGCTTCGTAAGCTCCTTGCAAGATTGTTTGGACAATCAATGGAGCCTACTATCATTCATTGTGATAATCAGAGTTGTGTGAAGTTTTCTGTCAATCCTATGTTTCATGATATATCCAAGCATGTTGAGATCAAGTACCACTATATTAGAGATATGGTACTACAGAAGGTTGTACAGTTGAGGTACATTAGCACTGATGAGTAGACGGCAGATATTCTCACCAAGCCTCTCACCAGGATAAAGTTTGTGTACTTCCGAGATAAGCTTGGTATGGTGGAGAATCCAGCCTTGACTGAGTAAGAGTCTCAGTATTAGTGAGCCTTGTTAATGCATTTTCTTCTGAGACAGAAGAATTTGAGGTGCAAGCCCTTGATAATGCATTTTCTTCTGAGACAGAAGAATTTGAGGTGCAAGCCCTTGTTAATGCATTTTCTTCTGAGACGGAAGAATTTGAGGTGCAAGCCCTTCAATGCATTTTCTCCTCGGTACGTAAGAATTTGAGGTGCAAGCCTGATAGTTTCTGCATTTTCTCTCTCGGTATTTAAGAATTTGAGGTGCAAGCCCCAGTTAATGACATTTTCTTTCCTCGAAAGATCGAAGAATTTGGAGGCAGCCCTTGTTAATGCATTTTCTAAGATGAAGAACTTCTGAGTAAGCTCCCAGTACGCATTTTCTCCGAGATGGAAGAATTTGAGGTGCAAGCCCTTGTTAATGTATTTTCCTCGAGACGAAGAATTTGAGGTGAAAGCCTCACACCTCTAAGCTAGTCATGGTGGGATGTCATGTGAGACTCCATGACATATATTGTACTTGTGTTTCACCCTCTGAGATAGTCATGGTGAAAGTCACGTTCAGGTGACAACATCACGCAAGTGATGAACACTTGTACTTACCATAGTATGCTTGTAGCCATTATGGTTGATATCGTGTTGAGGTGATATCTAATATCACGTTGAGGTGATATTCTTCTCTTCACATCTGGTTGTAGCCAATGTGATGGGCATCATGTTGAGATGATTTGTCTTGAATGGAAGTACCTCTAGTCATAGAGGGAGTGTTAATGATACTAGACAGCGATTACAGCAATGTTTATTTATACTCTTTGGCACCTAGTTTTGAAGAAGTGAAGATTACATGAGGCTGACCCCATTCCTCTCCTTGGCTAATCTCCTCTATATTTCTTTGGTAATGTAATTCTATCTTAACTTCAGTCAATTTAATCGATTCATTAAATTTATAATTTATTCTTGAGGCCAACTTTGTAATTATTTGTAATTTATTCTGAGGCTCTAATTTTGTTCTTGAAGAGGTGCTGCACCTCATAGCAATGTATACATAGAAGGTCAATTCACCCTTTGCACTATCATATAGTTTATTCTAAGTGTGAACTCATTCAAGAGCAAATTGTGAATTGTTCAAGCGATATTTACCAATCATTCAAGAGTAGACGTGAATTGTTCAAGGAATGTATCATAATCATTCAAGAATATTGTGAATTGTTCAAGGATAGATTGCTAATCATTCAAGAGAGTAGGATTTCAAAATTGTTCAAGGAATGTATTAAATCATTGAAGAGTAGACTGCAAATTTCGTATATTGAATTCAAGAGTCTTAGGGAGGAGTTTATCATCCGCTCTTGCATCTTCGCCAGCTATGCTGTATATTGGCCTTGTGTTTGGCCTCATTGTAAAGTAACTGCTTGCCCAATGCTTATATGTATAAGAGAGATCTTGTTGTTGGGTTTTGTCTCTCAAGTTATGGTTTTTCCGTGGTATCTACCATGTTATTTTGGTTCCATTTGAATTATTTTTGTGCACATAATCATCATTAAAATTTACAATACTTACCTTTCTTCCTTGGGAAAATAACTTTTTTTAATTCCTCAAGAGTAATAGGCTACATAAGATAACCATTCATTTCTTCAATAACCAAAGAAGGGATGCAACCTAAGATAATGTCTTCCTCCAACACCACTAAAGGACTATTTTCCTTAAACAAAAGAGAGAGTTCAACCTAAGATAGCCTATTTTTGTACAAGGTCATGTGATACAACCTATTATGTAACTTGAACTAGCCTAGTCTTTGAATAATGTGATATGTTTATTTTAAATTAGTGTGCTTGTGTCTTTGACCTATCATTGATAATGATTTTTTCAAATCATATTATCTAGACTTATTTGAGAAAACATGTGAAATATTATATGTGTCTCAATTAGAATATTGATGTAACATTTCTCAAACATTCTATGAAAAAAATGTGGATGTAAGAAGCTTAATTGAGTTTTTGTAAAATTATAATATACAAATTCATACTTGATTGTGAATTAAATGTATGTTTTGAGTGATTCTCACTTCTTTCTATGATGATTTCTAATAACCTAGGCATGTATATAAATACGTGTCTTTTTCTCTTAATTCAATATTTTTATATATAGGAAAAGATGACAACTAGTTTCCCAAAAGGTTAGCTTAGATGTAGGAAATTTATAATTAGAAAGAGGTGAATATCAACCACACCTTGCAATACAATTCATAGAATAGTTTGTATTGTGAGGCCTAGTCCCACCTAGGAAAAGGTTAGAAATCATGATTTTTCACAATTATGGGGATTTATAGTGATGGTTGGAATTTTTTAGTGCATGAAATAGGTTAAATTAGGGGCTATAACTATGGATTTACTTATGATCAAAGTATCATAAAATAAAAAGTGTAAATTGCAGGCATGCATTTTTATCCATTAAACTTTTCTCACATTTTGGTGTACCTAAGAATCTAGATGTTTTAATGTCAAATTTCAATATTTAGTAAAAAGAAAATTGATAAGAATGAAAGAATATGGAAATGGATCTTCAAATGATGCCTTGATGTCTCCATTTGCTTACAAAAATATACCATAATTTTGTACCCATGCATAAAATTAATAGTTAAACTTATGGTTAAGTACATGGAAATGGGGGGAAAATTAGTAGCTAACTTTAATAGTTTTAGCAAAATGTGTTTGTGTTATGAAAATATAACCATATGTGCTATTAAACATATGCATTTGTAATGCTTTAAATTTAATTTTTTTTATGATCCTGCCCATTTATACTTTGATTTCCAATCCTAAGGGTTGGATATCTCTTGTGCATCCTAGATTCATGTTTTTAACTTTTTTTTTAAAAAAAAAATTGAACTTCAAGCTCATCAATTTTACATGTTTTATGATACAATTTTACGAAACTACCACCAAAATGAAGAGCCATTTCTTAGCTTTCTAGCTACATAAAAAAATGAATAATTTAAGGTTTTTTATTTTTATTTTATTTAAAAAGTTTCTTCATATTCCTCTAGTACATATGTATTTATTTGTTAATAAATTTTTACCTATATATCCCAATTCAAAAAAAATATAGGATTTCTTTATGATTCATTCTACACACATTCAAAAAAATTATTATTTTTTATTTATTTTGTGTAAGTTATGTTTTTTTTTTGGATAAGAGGCATAGAGCCTATATATTTATATTAATATATAAAAATATAACAAAATTTTGATATGATTATCTGATTCCCAACTGAAAAACCAGCAATACCCTACAAAAGATTATCTTGTTCTGCAATAACACTATACCCATAAACCAAAAAGACCCCATAAACAAAAATCTTAACATTGTCTACATCCCCATAAATAGTATTTGGAATCCCATAAACTATTTTGTAACATTTAACAAAAAAAAAAACCCAATAACTAACTATTAAGCAACAATAGGCAAAAAAAAGGCCCACATGATCTTCATTCCTCCATGGCAACAGGTTCATTCTCACCCTGACTCTCAGCAGAAGACGGATTTTCCAGTTCCTCGGCTCTTTTGCGCCCAATGTACACCTTCATACCAATGCCTTTGTTAATACCTTCAGCTACTACAGGCATCTTCCCTACGTCTACATTTCCCTTGGGTATTTCAATGTCATTCAACAGTGCTTTCTCTTTACGTTCTTTCTTTCGATAATTGTGAATCTTTTCAGCAATCAAGCATGTATGAGAATTGAGGAAGGAGATAGAAAAGTATTTTTTTTTTATATCCATCTCCAACTGAGTGCATACAGCATGAGAATTCTTTCTCAAAGTCTTTAGAAAAAGATTATCATTCCTACCCTGTAACCCCAATTTCATTACTTCAAATATCTCATTCAAAACTTGGCATTTTCTTAGCAGTTTATGTGAAAAAATCCCACCAACTAACCCTTTTCCCTTGCAAAAATAGTACACTTAGTGATGTAATTTTTGAGATGCATCTACTTAAAATATATATATATATATATATTTAATCAAAAAACTATAATAGTTCGAATATTGAATCTTGTTTTATTTCTACCAATTAGTTTTTAAAAATACCTAATGTAGCAAAAAAATAGAGAGTGCACAACAAGCAATATCTAATGACACTTGGCATATTTAGTGAAACCTTATTATAGAATGGGTAAAAGTATAAAGCTATGTCACACTTTTATAAAGGAAATGGCCAACACTGATCCAACTTTTAAACTTGAATCACTAAAAAGTGATATATATGTTTTATATTTTGAAATGATGTAAACTAATAAAATAATTATTTTTTATTATATTTTATGTTTGTATTTTTTTGAAAATTAAAACAATTTTGAATATAGTTTTATAAATTAACTCTATAATTTAGTTGTTGTTGATAAAATGCTAAAATGAAGTTACATGAGATGTCAATATTTATATAGTAATTTTTTTTTTTTCCCTTCAATTTTTTTGTGTATTTATATAACTCAGCTTTAGGCATGGATATTTTTTTCCAATTTTGATAAATATATTTTTATAAAAATATTGAAATGTGTGTGTATTAAAACTTAGTTTTTTACAGTCAACATCAACTTTCATATTAATTGTTTATCTAAAATAGAAAAAAAAAATCTTGATATAGATTCTTGTGTCTAGGGCATCATATTGTTTTCAAAATTTTCTAATGAGTTTTAATATTTTTCCTTGACAAGGTAATCAACTTAATATTTTTTTATGATAACCTACATTTAGTAAAAATAAAAAGGAAAATCATAAATACACTAACTATTAAAATATACATTTTTAAAACAACTTTATAGATCTACAAAGGGTACTTTTTATATTTTTTTTTAACAGCCAATACCTAGTAAAATTTTATTAAAACATCAAGATTTTAAAACAATTTTTACTCTTTTGGTAAATTGGATCCTAAAGTATGTTAAATATGTATTTAAAATAATAAATTAGTTGGTGCTAGGGGCATATATAAATTAGCTAGAATGAATCTTACAAGATTAGATATTTGACCAAAATTAATTTTAAGTTTAAATTACTTAAATTCACTTGTGCTGATAAGTTGGAAAAAAGTGTGACACAGCTTTGTGTTGATAATCGAATGTGGTCCCTATTCTGACAACTAGTTAATGATACCTTTAACTATAATTTTAGCATTTTATTCACTCCTAGTCTCATAAATACATTAGGATACCAAGATACAAATAGTAAATAGTGATTCTTCCTCTTCATATTGATGTGAGAGGGAATATTCTACTATATTTTCTTTACCCGTGGGTGTGCGCAAGAAGTTGAGTCCACTTTTTGGCCAAAAATTGGAAGTGTTTTCCCTAATTTTTGGAATTTGTTACACTTGACCTTAAAATTTGAAGCACTTGAGATGGAATCTTAAAAAAAATCATTGATCATAAAATGTAGTACTTGAAGTCTTGTTTCCAAATATGTAATTTATTTAAATACCTAAATGATACAAATTGATTTTCAATAGGCATTTCTAAAAACCACTATTTAAAATTCACTTTTTTTACCATATCATGCACATGTACATCATCCATATTTTGAACCTTGTTAGTACAATTGGACAAGGGTATTTAACTTTAAAGAGCAATGTAATTCATGAGTAAATGTTTAATAGATTAAATAATCCCCATTTTCATAATTTTAAAATTTAAGAAAAGAACTTGAATAATTGAGCTAATGAACATCTTTCTAAAATATTAATAACAAATTAAGTTCTCAAATCATTACTAGATATTAGTATCAATCTTGATCAACCTAGCAAGAATCTAGCAAAAAGAAATTTTACAATACTAAATTCACCACAAATAAATACCTAAACCTAAAGTTGTTCACAAAATAAATTAAAAGGGGTAAAAAGATAGATAACAGGGATAAATAGAAAGAAACATAAATTTATGTGGAAATCCCTAACTAGGGAAAAACCATCGAGAAAGATATGTTGCTTCTTTTATTTAATCATCAATAAAAGAATACATTTTCCTCTCTCATCCCTTTCTGCATGATACACATATATAGTTTTTTTCAAAAGTAGCAACTGTTATAAAAAGCAATAATTGAAACTAGCCATGAGAAACTAATTAGCATATGCTTAACATAAGAAAATATTTCATTGGTCTTCACAATTCTTTCTTTCATGTACCTTGTTAAATCTACCACACTTTAATTGAAACATTAGTGCATTTGCATAAGATAACATTATGTAAAAAGGTAATAAAAATGCTAATTTTTTTATGATAGTAAATTAATAATTCCTTTTATCAAATATATATATATATATATATATATATATATATATATATATGTCATTGCTTAATATTAATTTTTAATAATATCTAATTGCCTAAACTATTAATTTACAATGTTTATAGATGTCATTACTTCTTGTAGAACTTAAGATTAGTTTAATTTTCGGGAGGGCCATTACATAATTATTTTAACCCTTCCATGGTAATTATTTTGGAAGAAGTAACCCAATTCCCCAATCCAACAATTTCAAACAAAAAACCCATCCAATCATTTAGAAATAAAATTACAATCTAGTATTTTTTCATTCCAAATGAAGAGACCATAATTTGTTTCAACTTCCATTAAAAAAAGAATTTATATTTACGAAATTATTGTATTTGTACACATACATGAACAATAATATCAAGCATGTAGCTCACTATTGTTTTGATGGCTTGTTGAAATAAACCCATTTTTTAATTTTTATTTACAATCTAATTATTCAAACTTTTATATTCTTATTAGATGTTGTTCTTTTAAATATTTTTAGTAAAATTATCAACCTCAAATTAATGATAGCACCTCCATGAGTGTTCATTCAATATTTGAACTATGATCTAAGACACTTTTCTAGATTTTATTGTGATGTAGGAAAAGAGAGCTAGGGTCTAAATCATAATTCTTCTAATACCACAAAGGGAAAGGACTAAAAATAATCTCAAACACCCACTTGGCTACTAACCTCAATGGAAAGGCCAAAATGGTGAATCAAGTTTTTAGTCCTTTTGGATTTGATGTGTTGGCGATGATTAGTTGACTATTACTTGATCTAATTTGAATAATGCAAAGATGCACCTAGGTTAACAATGAAAATATAGTGAACTATTGTGATTTCTATAAAACACAAAACAAAGAGACATAAATAGAATTTAGAATAGAAGAGTGTGGATAAAGAGGAACCTAGCATATAAATCTAAGTCTGAAATAGCTTGATAGGGGTGCTAGCACCCTAGACCTAGAAGTGTAGATACTCAAAATCAGATTTCAATCTCTAGTTGGTCCATGTCTATAAGATATTCTCCTATAGAGTCAGTTTTAAAACTTCATCTATCACTAATAAAATCCACTCCCAAATTTTTTAACTTGTAGGACTTGAATTCTTGAATGAACAATTAGTTCTTCAATCCTCTCCAAATTTTCTTTAGATCTACAAGCTACACATAATAAAGAGAGAAAGGGTTGTGTCATATAGGGGCTTCCCTAAGTCAAACCCCATTTTCGTATTTCTACCTCCACAACAGCTATAATGATGTAAAAGAGAGCTTACCCTAAGTCAAGTAGAGGCTAAATGATAAAAAAGTGATAAATTAAAAATTGGTACAACTTACCACTCATATTTACATTCCTTGATGGACTAAAGTCATTGTAATTTTCACCTTCAAGGAGAATTTGAATCTTGATTTGATGTCCTACAAGTTTTAATACTCACCAAACAAATAGACATTAAACATAACAAACTCACACGAAAATAATTTGCATTGTTAACATGATGCTTGACTAAAGTAATGTTGCTATAATTCTACAAATTTTTCTCTTAACTACTCAATCGCTCAATTCAAAATGATAGGATTGCTTCTCAAAGTTGTTAGGCTTTCAAATGATGAAAAAGACATATTTATATGAATTTATTTAATTTCCCACAAATTAATTACCAAAATTCAACAAATTATTTTAAATTTATAAATGTTAAAATGTTGACATCAACATATTTGAATTGGGACCAAAATAGGTTAGAAAGGGGAACTAGTTCCCTATTCCAAACCTATTATGGGGCCTTAAGGATCAGTAAATAAACATTAACTCTTTATTCCCCATTCAACTTCTGGTTTTTTTGAAGATTATTATAAAATGGGAAAATTAAACACAAAACTGGGTCCAAGCACAAAAGGTCCATCTAAACATAGTGTGAAATTTTTAAGGGTGATCATTTATGACACTACATTTAGCCACCATTTTAGTGAGAGTATTAACTTATGCTCAAACTCACACTAAAGTAAGGATAAGCCAAGAAGGGTTCATTTATCAAACATTGAAAAGATGGGATGACATAAAATCTAAGGGGTGTGCTAGTTGCCAAGATCAAGATCCTATGGCACAATAATGTAAGGACAAGGGAACGCACATACAAAGTGCAATATAACATGACAAACATGGAGCATATATAATGAAGACACAAAGATGCAAAAAATAATATAATGCAAACACACAAAAGACATAAGGTATACACATAACAACACAACACAAAAAATAACAATACTTGACACAAACACAAGGTTAGTACACTAAAAAGGATTTGATTCGATAAGGTAAAGACGCCCCAGTCTTAAATTTTTCTCAAATACGAAACGTCATCCATCGAATATGGTGTTATAAAAATGATACTCTTATAAGGACTAGCAAGTTGTGTTATGCTAAATCACTCATAAGCTACATAGATCCACTATTTAGAAAAAAAAAATTGTGCTAGGTTTCCATGCAATATGATGGGTTTCACAAGGCTAGAAAGTTGTGTTATGCTAGTTTACTCATGAAACACATGACTCCATTAGAAAAAAATTTGTGTTATGCTAGGTGGCCATGTAAAAATGGTTTGGATCATGACTTAGTAAGTTGCATTATGCTAAATCCATGGACTATTTTTCCAATCATGCCTAAGCGAGCACATAAAATTTTAACATCATAGAGGACCGTTTAATGTGATAGGTGGTGAATCACCTCATGGAGTGTACAAAATTTTAATGTCATGGGTGACGAATCACCTCAAGGTTGTACAAAATTTTAACAGCATGGGGGACAAATCACCTTATGGGGTGTATAAATTTTAAATGTCATGGGGGATGAATCACCTTAGGGGGTGTACAAAATTTTAATGTGATAGTGGATAAATCATAAATTCATGCCTTAGGGAGTGTTATAGGGAACCTTACATTAATCAACCTTATTGTGGGTTAATACAAGAAAATTCCATATAGTAAACTTGAAATTGGTGCATGCACAATTAGGATATAGAAAGAAGTGGTTATAACTAATCACATTGGTGGCTAAGACCCAAAACATAGTGTAAAGGCTAACCCTATGAGTTATGTAATACTAGAAAAAAGGCTATAGGATAACCAAATAGATGTGGGTAGGGTATTGAGGTGAAAGGATGACAACAAGGGATGATGAAAATGGGTACACAAATATGGATAATAAAATAGGATCCTAATGGCTAGGGAGGGGATGAAAATGAATAGAAATCATCTAGGGGAAAGTTTAAATACAAATTCATTAGAGGGATTGACTATAAGAAATTAAAATATAAAATTTTAAAATCTAGTGATACAAGGATTCAACAAAATCTCCTCTAAGAGCACTTACAAGAGAGAACTTGAATAATGAAAGAAAAAACTTTAGAGTGTGAGCACTCTATGGAAATGAATTATAAGGATGAGTGAATAGGAGGAAAAATGAGTCTATTTATAATTTCTAAGGGAGTTAAAGGGCAGATGAACATGAGAAAAGAGGTTTGGGATCATTAATGAAGTGATCATTAATTTTAGTTTTAAATTTTCCAAAACCATTTGTGTTGCTCAAGGGGTATAAATGGGCATATAAATTACTAGAATACATAGATGGAATTTAATACTAGAGATTCTAGACTTTTTGGGATGGAAAAGTGGATAAGAATAGGCTTCTGTGAGGTAGTGTCACATTAATTTAGTTATCAAGGAACAAGATATTAGTGAAACAAGATAAGCATAAGAGTTTTGAAAATGCGATAGGGGTGAGACAAAAATGAAATATTAAGAGGCTAAGGATAACATGTGTTGAATAAGGATAATGGAATTCTTACACAAGGGTATAAACACATTAAAAGTGCAAAACATTAAATATATAAGGATAAATAAATATGTACAAGAGTAGAAAATATATGATTAAGAGCTAAAAACACATGTTAAAGGAGAAACCTAACAGGACTGCAAAATATAATAAAATTGTTAAAGGTTATGTAATCATTGTTATTACGGTTGAATTCCCACAATGGACTCCTTTCAACTTTACCTTAAATATTTTTCTACAATATTTACATATCATATCCTTCTTTTCTAATAAAACTTATATCTCCTATATGGTGCATCAACAACTTCATCATTGGGTGCACTTATGATTAAATAATTTCATTGAAAAGCCCTATACAAATAAAAAATAAATTATTCTTTAATCCCTCATGAAAAAAAAGGTAAAGAGGAATAAATTTCTATTTCTATTTTTTAACCCAAATCTTTATCACTTAGGCCCAATCACCGCCCCATTTCACTATCTTTCCCACAATACATAATAAATTAAATTAATAAAGTACCCTCTCAATCAATAATACATAGTGATATATTCATTTTTTTCTAATATTAAAAATACACACTTATTAACTCGTATGAGATGGTATTCTTTATCTAGTGATGTCTCTAGGGCTATCATCCAATGCCAATTATCCTTGTAAAGAATAATAGTAGGACCTAAATTCAAGTCCTATAATAGAACCCTATTAAATTGATTTTAGTTTTGTCAATGATAATTCAAAATTTATTTAATGTGAGTTTAGGACATGGTACACAACCTACCCCAATATTTTTTTTTCTACCAAGAAATATAGTCCTAAAAATATATTTATTTTTGATAGCACATACACTAGGAAAAATAATAAAGTAGTAATGATATTTTAAAAAAATGTGCACTATATTGAGAAGGATTTTCCTAACACGTAAAACCTCTTAGATTTTACATTAGAAAAAATTAAGCTAGTTATGTTAACCCATAAAATTAATGAAGTTTTTTTTATGTTTGGATGTTTATCATACTAAAGAAGGGACATGTAGCAATCTCAAGAGAAAATATTTCTTAAAAATCTAGAAATAATTCAAATAAAATCAATAAGGAAGAATCTCTTCTTTATTATTACTAGGGATTTGAATGAATCTTTTCCTTATAGTAAGTTAATAACAACACTACACAAAGACTTTTATTAAAGGAAGTGTCATACCAAGGGGGAATCGAAAGAAAAAACTTGTAATAAGGGGGGATGAGAAGGGAAAGAGAGGGAGAAAAAAGAATGAAATGAGAACAATAATATATATTTTGAGACACCACATTTCATAAATAAGATGATGAGGAAGGTATAAAGGATGTGGAGTAGATCACCTCAATGGAATTCAACTAGGAAGAAGAAAAAATATTTTGATATATGCAACTATTCAATCTTCCTCCAAAATAGAATAAAAATTATTATTATCTAGAAACATTTAAATTTATTTTTATGGGAAACCATGGTACATGAGGTATTTCAATTGTAAGAGGATATTATAGAACCATCTTCATCCAAGGACACATAAAATAAACAGGTTGAAGTTGAGTAGGAAATTGTTATAGGGAGAGCTAATCTAGTTTAACGTATTAGATGGTCAAACTATAAGAAGAGGAAAGGAAACTCTAAAATATTATAATTATCCCTAATGATAAGGGTGTGTAAGTAAATAATGATGAGAATGATGGAGAATTAATTAGTTGTATACTCCAATGGGGAAAAGGTGAAGATAATTGATTTCCTCGTGTATAGAATAATTATTTAAGGTTTCAAAGAAAAGGAAGGGATCTTAGGGTAGCAACTCCATAACTAGCAATATCTAAAATTATAAAAAAAAAGCACACCTTAAGAAAATAAATAGATATTCTAATGTAGAAATAAATTTGTAGTTGTCTAGATGAGCTGTAAATGGAGTAGAAAAGAGTATGAAGGATTTGGTTGTTATTTTGGATGCATTACATAATTTATTTAATTGGATAAAGGAGATCTATATGTTTTTAATTACAAAAAAAAAAATTAAAAATATATATTGAAAGAAAATTTGATGACAATATCAAAATACTAGAATCAATGGATTGTGACACCAAATCATATATTACCAAATTTAGAATCTAAATTTTATATCAAGATAAGATAAAACCAGAGTTCTATTTATATTTCAATTGATGAATTAAGAAGAAATAAGATAAAGCTAGGGATCACTGATGAAAATGTAAATATTTAAATTGATATTTTCTTTATAAAGTTATGAATATTTTTGTGTCCAAAAATTTTTTGTAGTATATTATATTTAAAATGGTTAGATTAGACATAATAGAATGCTAGCTAGTTTTAAAAAGAATGCTAATTTGATAACAAAAAGAGGAACTAAAACATCATGGTATTTAGGGCCAAGGATTGAGTTAAAGTCAAGAAAATAAAAGTGTTAGAATATGTGATTAAAAGATGATCTAGTAGAAAAAATATATAAAGGATATAAAGGTTAATTTGGATGGATAATTTGTTATCACTTCAAATAGAGAGTTGATAGCAATTACATAGTTTGTGGGTTTGAGTCATTATTTAAGTCCTAAAATTAATTTGTTTATTAAGTATTTATAATATTATTTAAAGTAGGGGACTTTAAGTAGCTAATAATTATATGGTAAAAATGATTTTTAATATTTTGTTAGAGGGGATTTAAAAATATAATAAAGAGAATTTTCAAAAAAAAATTAACATGAATCTTTATAAATAAATAAAAATTATACAATATATTTTTTAATGAATTTCATTGAATTCAAATTATGAGTATTGTTCAGCTAAGTGTATGTATGATTTTTTCACAAAATATACAAATGTAACACACACGTTTGTGGTAATTATATATTAACGAAATGCATACAAAGTAATGAAAAATTTAATGTAGACTTTTATCTATTACAATGAAACATCTAAGTTTAAATGTTCTCTTTTTTTAATTTCTTAAATACACATTTATGTATAGATCTAAGATTAGAAATATAGAAGGAATTGTTATGTTAACTATTTTAATATTCATGTTTAAATTAATATTATTTTTGTTGATCTATTAGTAAAACTTTAAATGATTAGAATGTTTCTATAATAAGTGTGCAATTTATTTAATTTTTGTATCAATTATCACATTCCAGAAACCATCATTGAAATTGGGAAAAATATTTTTGGCATTCTCATAATAAATTAAATTATATATATATATATATATATATATTATAAATTATCTTAACAATATAATACATAATGTCATCTAAAATATTTATCTACAAAATTCTTAATAAAGAAATTCTCACTTATTTAGAGAACTTAAAAAAAACCATATATAATATGAAAACTTAATAGGGGAGAGGGGCCATAGTGGAGCGGGGTCCAATAGTGGGGATAGAAGTAGTCCTTAGTGGGCGCCATAGTGGAGCACCTTAATATCCAATTACAAAACACTTTTTATCCATAAAGTACACAAACTGACAAATCATGTGATGCCACATCAGTGCACCAATAAAAAATGACTTAGTGCACCACTATCACTCTCACTTCTTTTTGGGTCTTTTTGGATACCTCAACAAAAGCATGCTGATGTGGCATCATATTTAATGATGTGCCTCTAAAACGAAATATAGAAGCATGTGAGTTGCCAAATAAACTATTGTACAAAATTGGGAGTGATTTGAAATTTCTACATAAGATTTTGAGAAACACGAAATTAGGGTGCTCCACTATGAACCCCTCTCCCCTATAGTGTTTAACTTATTAAAAACTCCAATCCAACTATCTGTGAAATCAAGACACTGCTTACCAACCCATTTTCATTGAAACAAATAATCATTTTGTTATAACCGAATTCTCTTTTTTAATCTCTTGCATTATATACTATTAAACTTATATTTTTCTATGCTGCAAACTAGACTCTAATTGTTATTATTTAATGAACAGAAAATATGTTTGCTCTACTCGTTTTGTTTATTTGTACCAAACATCTTGCAACTGGGTAAATAAAAAATAAATGAAACGAGAAACTCGATTGGAGCTTCTCATAGATTGTCCGTTACCTCAGGTCACACTTCCTCTTACACAAGGTTTTGTCCGACTCAAATTCACAGATATTTGGTTCTGAATTTATAATTTATGAACATGTATATCTTCTTGCGTTACAGATAGTTATACCTGTGCTGTCTTTATATCTTCTCGTACACAGATGGTCATACCTTTGTTATTTTAAAAATCCATTTAAGAATGTGAGAGACTTTGAGATTCATGTTTGAAGCATGTACAATAGATTTTATTAAGGCCAGGCAACCATCTCATTTGTGGCTTCTTTATTCTTACTCGTCTTACTTTATTTCGCGAGTATGCTTCCCATGTTCATCTCGCATAGAGAAAGTGAGTTAAAGTCTAATGGTGGTTGGGAAAGGGATAGGTTTCATAGCGCAGGGTGCAGCTGCCCATGAACACCTGAACGCCCACC
Organism: Sequoia sempervirens; assembly: GCA_007258455.2. NCBI lineage: Eukaryota > Viridiplantae > Streptophyta > Pinopsida > Cupressales > Cupressaceae > Sequoia > Sequoia sempervirens. Next base: position 52,076,493 of record VDFB02252616.1, read on the forward strand.
CTTTCGCTGCAGCAGTCTAAGAGCTCTTCAATTCCCTTGGAGAGGCAGGCCGCACAGTCTTTCCTCGACATATCGCGCCAGCACATCTCCATGCCATAGATGGTCACATTCGAAGAAACAACGGAAGACCCCAAGGCGAACTTAATGGGGCTGGCAGGGGCCTTGCTTGACAGATCCGCCAAAAGACTGCGCGCGACAGCATTAAAATGGTTGTCCGTATTGTTATTGACGTTGACGAGGCCGTACCAGAAGTTGGTGTCCAAGTGCGAGAGAAAGGTGTGATTCTCGTAGCGAAGGAAGCAATGCTCCAACTGAACGCGGGCGCCAATGGCATTGGGGCAGTCGCGGCGGACGGCCTTCACTGCCTCCGCTGAGCACGCGCCGCAGTCAGCGGGAGACAAATCTCCTCTACACTGGAGGCGCCCCGACAGCTGGTTCGGCTTCTCCCGCCCGTAAACGGAAGCTGCGAAGCCCTGGTAGGCTGCTTTATCTGTCAGCGTTTTAAAGAGCGCCTCCAAATTCGTATCAAACTGGGAGCCCTTGGAGTACTTTACCACATTACATGCTGTGTATATCTCGCCTTCCTCTGACGATGACTGAACCATAACAGTGCACAACACTAGCAAAGCCGCCAGATATAGCGGCACTCTCTTTGATGCAGTCGCTGAGAAATACATTTCGGCAGCTTACAGAAGAGAAGAATATGTGGTTCAACACTACAAGCATTCAGCTTATAAATAGATGGGAAACCAGTGGAGTATGACCCGGTTGTGATTGCAATGGAATAGCTGACTTCAATTATTTATACTCTTCAATCCATACAGAAGCTTCAAAAAGGAGCAATTCCAACCCATGCCAATATTATATCATAATTCACCACATTGCTGAGTCAAAAAGAGCGACGGGGTCTAAAACTCTAATATTATAGAGTATTCAAACTTGCTGATCGCTTCAACTTGATCAGGTTCAGCGTGGTTGGCGGATTACTTTCTTATCAAGCGAACCCTGTCGATAAGCTCACAGCCGCCACACATCCTTCTGAAGTCATCAGACGCGTTCTTAGCTACGACTGAGTTGTTTTTACATCTATTGTATTACGCTGGAAATATTCTACCATAGTTTTTTCCTTTTAAAAAGGATAAATATTTAAAAGCCTAAAGGATAAAAATTCCAGGTCTTTCATAAATCTACAGCTTCTAAAAATTAAGAAATACATAAAATTAACAAAATGTAAAAATTTAATAAATAAATAAATAAACAAAAGGATCAAATTGTGAATGTATTAAGAGACTACAAAAATTGTGTAGAAGATAAGAACTCTCAATATGTGACTAATATATGTAGTCCTTTTGTTTTGAGCATCTATCTTGTAAAGGCCCCACCTTGCATGTGATTAGTAAATCCTAATATGTTTTATGTGATCCTAAATAGATGGTAAGATGTATTATGGATGACAAATAGTGTGATTATTTGATAATATTCTTGCTTATGCTACCATGAATGTAAGACCCCATTTCATATCCCCCATTTTATTTCAATCGAACAAGTAGTTAGATGATAATTATGATGAAATGAATGATAAAAATCTTTTTAGGATTCATGGGCATTAACCTTGATTTAATTATGATAGATGCACATGTGAATTGTTGGATATAACTTGAAAGTGCTGGGTTATTTGGCATATTAAATTTTGGTAAATGGTTCATCGTTAATGTTATAGGAGTTTAAAATGAATTACTAAGGTGGTAAACAAAATGATGGAGTGACTATTTCATTGACTATATTCTTGTATGATCTCAATTAATGGCGAAAGGCATCGAGCACTTTTGTCAAGTGGGAAAACCGTGTTTTGAATCTCCCCGTACTCGCTGTGGTGATGGCGATGGATCTGCGAAGGCCCTGGTGGGTCACGGGTCTGCCTCGTGTAAGAAGAAAAGCGTGGAGGAGTCAGAACAAGAGGACTCCCCAAAAAAGCTTGCGGATGACCCAGGGGGGAAGAATATTCTGGTCCCTCCCCTATTATTCCTGTCGGTGACTGTCCAAAAGATAACCTCAAGGGTGCAGCTGGGTCTAGTGACACGATCGGTGGGCAACGTAAGAAGTGGACCTCACTGTTTGGGGTTAAACCTAATGGTAAGTCTTTTTTTCCCCTTGTGCGCAACATCTCCAACCCTTCAGTTGGAAAATTTGCAATTTCTATTCCAAATGAGATTATTGATCATAATATCGCTATAATGGAAAACTCCCTAGTTGGCAAATTCATGGGCCAAAGGCCAAATATTGAGATTGTTAGGGATTTCATCATAAAAAAATGGAGAACAAATGGTAGTGTTTCTGTTGCAGCCCTCCCAAAAGGGTTCTTTGCTTTTGAGTTCTCGAACTTGGATGATATTAAGGCTGTAAGATGCGGAGGACCATGGGTTATTGGGAAATCAACTCTCATACTTAAGAAATGGTCTTCAAACTTAGATCTATAGGATTCCATCTTTGAGAATGCTCCGGTTTGGGCTAGGCTTCATGGTCTTCCTCTGAAATATTGGAATGAGGATGTTTTTAGGGGGATAGCCAGCTCCTTTGGGGAGCTTTTATCGATTGACCCTATGACTGCTGTTAGAAGGAGACTGGTGTTTGCCAGAATATGTGTTGGTGTCTCTCAGGAAGCAGATCTTCCCTCCTCTGTGGAGATCCACTCGAAACTCGGCTCTTGGTCGCAAGCTATTGAGTTTGAGACCATCCCTTTTGCCTGCTTCAACTACAAAAAATCTGGTCATTGGGCGAAGCATTGCCCCCTTAAGGCTGTAAAAGAAATGGAAAAACCTAAAAGGGCCTCAAAAGTGGTATGGAAAAAGAAGCAGGAGGACAAATGTGTTACGGAGATAGTGGGAAAGATTGTTGAAACCCATGATAACCTCTCGGGCGAAGCTGGAAATGAAGGCTCCACCACCCAGGCCCCTGAAGCTCTTGCTTCTGAGATTAAGACTGGTCCTCAGGATAAAGGAGAAGGAATGGACTGCTTTGCTGGGATCTTGGCTCTAAGCAAGGCGGATGGCTCTCAATACAATATGTCTGATGAAGCTGGAAATGAAGGCTCTGCCATCCAGACCCCCCAAGTTTTGATTCCGGAGCTTATCGTTGATTCTCAGGACAAAGAGGAAAGTGTGGAATGGGAAGTAGGGAAATTAGCCCTTAGCAAGTCAGATGTTTCTTTTACATCGGAGATGAGCCCCATCTTCCGGGACCCCGAGACGCCAGGGCTGGATGATATTTCTTCTCAGGGTCTCTCTCTTGAGGTAGGCATTC
>VDFB02252616.1:52079892-52129163 GCA_007258455.2 Sequoia sempervirens
TTGAAACTTTATGTATATTTGATTAAGCCTCATTTGGTTAGTATGCTGACAATGGGCATTTGACCTTTCAGTAAATTGCATTAGCACTATTGTGTTCATGGCGAACTGGAAAGGGGTTTTTCTTTTACATTTGCAAGGTTCAATTAAAAGAAAGGATTCAACTAAAACATCTTGGAAGTAACACTATTGATAAATTTAGAACTAGAGTTAATGGATTTATATCGGGATCTATGGGCCTTATTCATCTTATTTGGGTTTGTAGGCCTTGTTCATCTTGTTGATATTGTCATTATACTTTAGAAGTTCATTGGATTTTATTCTCACAAGCACGGAATTCAGATCTAAGAACACTAGTGAATTTTAATGGTCAGTCAATATTTACTCAGAGAGTTTGAGTGCCTAGATCCTAGAAACAATAATGGTTTAAAGCATTGACAAATACTTGATAGTAATCATTATAGGTGGTTTTTAGTAAAAAAAATTTGCATCATTGAGAGGGGTATTTGCCTTGGTCAAGATAAAAGCTACCACTATTAGTCAAACATAACAATTATTGGCTTATAATTGGAGCAATAGGATGTAGAATTCAATTTTTTTTTCTTTCATAATTATTAAATTCCATTAATTTTTTTATGTAACTATATATGTATATAATTATTATGTGGTTACCTCCCTATGCATGAATGTTGGAAATGTACTTTCTTTTCCTTTGTCAATATGTATGCTTGGATAAAATTCAATATCATATTTTCTAATTACTTATGGACTTATATTTTCTCATTATGCTCTTTGACAGTCTTCAATTTAAGGATATTTTGAATGATATCTTTACTGGTGAGTAAAAGGATGGTTGGAGATATGTTTGTATCCTTCAATTATTTTGGTGCATTGTTTAGAAGGGACAAAAAGGCCCAAAATAAAGAAGGTATGAAGTTGAACTTTGTTGCATTTTCATATGCATGTTCTGGAATGATTTTATTTCTCTTGAGAAAAGTTAAATTGGAGTGTTTTGTTGTTGTATTGTTTTAGATTGCTACTTTCATTATGTTGTCTTAACACAAATATTCTTCATTTGAGTACATACTAATATATAGAACTTTTTATTATGTTTCTTTCAATAAGATATCTCTGTCATTAAAGGTGTTAACATTTACTCCTGTAAGGATCTCAAATTTGAAACAAGGGATTTTCATCCAAACAACAAGATAGGTGTTGGCAGATTTGGAACTATGTACAAGGTATATTGAAACATACAATGTTCTCTAAGAACTTGTTCAGCGCTTAGGGTGTACTTAATTTGTGCAAATGGATGTTTGCATTTTATAGAAAGATAGCTTGTTGATTTTGTATTCTATTATGGTGTATGAGGAAATGTAAATAGATTTATGTATAGCTTCAAGGGCTCACCAAATCCAAGAGTATTCAAATGATCTTAGTATTTGGACTTGATATGTGTTTTCCAAGGTTACATGGGTGCACTAGTATTTAGTGATGCACAATGTGGATATATAGCACTAGCTGTAAAATTCCAAAACTTGGCTATGTAGGTGCCAGCCTTAAAGAAATTTTTGTAGGCAAGGTAATATAAATTGAGAACATAAAGCATAAAATTTGAATGTTGGACCATAAGATCATCATGAATCATGGTAATGTTTAAATCACATAATCGATAATAGATTTCAATGCATCACTAAATATGACACAATAATAAAATAAGTGCAACATCCAAAGTGTTCAAGAACCATTATTTATTACATATAATTCAAATTTATAAAATCATGTAGCTTTCATATGAAATTAGGCCTTGACAAAAAAAAGGGTTATGAATCAAGACAAATCAATCTCATCTTTTTGGCTGAGATTCTTTGTTGGCTAGAAATTGAGGCCTTCCAACTTTTTTTTTAGGTGTTTTCTAAACAATGTTGTTGTGCTGAATAATACAGATGGTTGGGAATAAGAGATAAGTTGAACAAATAAAATATAATAGATATCAGATAAACTTGGGTTGTCATTTGACATTTTTCATGTTTTTTGTTTTGTGAATTTGTAGTACATTTTAACTTTTTTTGGTTTTACTTTTTTGTTCCATTTTTCATTGGGATGTGTGCCTATGCACTAGGTTGTAGTTGGAAGGTCTAGGGTGTACAAAGGGGTGCATTTTTCATCCTCATTTGTGTAGCATAATACGCAATCCCTGCACCATATTATAGAGTTCCTATGAAATTTCCTAAAGCGACCCCTTTACACAAGAAATTGATTTGTAGCAACTAAAGATGTCTTGTAGCATAGCTACAAATGGTCTAGAATCTATCAAAAACTTGCATCTTTTCTTTAGCAACCTTTTGAGAGAGCAAGTTGACAAGAGACTACTAGGCAACAAACACACAAAACAAAAGAAGGCTTAATTATTTCAGGAAATTGAAGTTTTCCTTGTTGGAGAGGAAGTCATGGTAGTAGTCTCCTAGGGCATTGTTTCATCAAACTTCAAAAGTATGTAGATGGGAAAGTAAAAGAATAGTAGTTTAGAGGACAATGATTTGCTCATTTTCTTGTGTGAGAACATCAAGATTCCCTTATGGATACATCTAATGACTATGATCAACGACTTATGGAAAGCTTGGATCAGTAGGTCCATCATTGAAAGGACATAAAGGTATTCTATAACTGTCTTTTTAGATTTTGTCATTAGCCCTCAATGCATCAATAGTGGGGACATTCTTCTATTAAAAAATAAATTCAAAAGCTATTGAAGCATAAGATCTTGGAATTCCTTTATCAGTTCCATAATTGGGCCAAAATTTGATTATTGGAATGATTATGTGGCCTTTAGTAGATGATGGCATTTTAAGATAGATGTATATTACAGAGAAGTGGCTATAATCATAGCCATGTACAAAGGACAATGCTAGTCCTAGAAAGGATTTGATTAGAACCTTTACTTTAGAAGGGCACACACATGAAAATCTATAGTCTAAAGATGTTCTTAATACATTATTTGATGTGTATTTAACTAAGGAGTCAAGGGAAATTGAGATGATATGAAGATCAGGATTTGACCCTGTGTCTTATGAAACTCCAATGTCATGATTCATTCTATTTTTTCCTTGCATTCCTAAATGTTTACTATTTCCTATCCTTTTTGTTTTGTGGTTGGTACTTAATGAATAGAAATTGGACTTGTTAAGAGACAGGTTTCCAGCAGTCAAGGGAAATGTATGAATACAATTGCATGAGGAAACCTTGCAGACCTATATATGACAGTGGCATGGGATAATACCTCCATGATATGGACAACACAGTGAGGGGGAGTCTAGGTAGAGGTAGCCTGTAAATGGACAATCCAAAGTGCCTTTTAGCTTCCTTTTTGATGGATCAAATGCCAAGTTAATAGGATAATCCTTAGGAATATAGATGAGGGATAGTTGTGATCGTATGTGAGAATAGCTTGGTTAAGAAAATGGACTGATACCTTCAAAGCATGCATTACACAGTGCATGATGGAAAAGATAGGTATCACAATGTCAATAGATAATATCTTTAGTTTGCAAAAGAATTCAAATATTTGTTGATAATCCAAGTGAAAGACTAGAAGCCTAGGACTTTCAACTTGAAGGTTTTTTATCTTTTTGTTCATTCATTTGATGCCTGAATTAGGACTATAATTAGCTCATTGGTAGAGATGGAAATGGAATGGAGTTGTTTGGATCAAACAAAATAGAACTTTTTTAATAAATGGCTTCATAAGAGTTGAATAATGGATTTTCCCACATGGGGGACAATAAGGTGCTTAGACTATAGGTTTTTCGAAACATATTTGAAATGTTATCGACTTGTTTTATGGTTTTGAAAAAATTAATTTTCATCAATAAAGTTTGGGGAGTTGGTGCATTCGTCCATATTCTTACACTTTTCAGTGAAAAATATGTCTAAAGTTGTATTTGTCAACCACAAAAAATATGATACTAACTTAGCCTCTATAAAATAGGCTTCTCCAATGAACATGTTCTAAAGGCTACATGTTGCAATAGTTTTGAGAGTGTGTAAAAAATTCAAATAATAGATTGACCAAAAGGGCTAGTGGTGGTGTGGAATCTAAACTTATAATACAACCTCACCGGATAATCTTTGTATTCAGAATGTATAGGCATGGGTTGGTAACATTTTCAATCCAAGTTTGAAAAATCTAAATAGAGTGAATATTTATAAAAACATTAAGCATTGTTTACAAGAATGTGGACCATAAACTATACATAATGATTGTGAATTTCCTTTTTGATCTATTAGTGACACACAAAGAGATAATTGTTTCAAATTTTTGCTAGGAATTTTGTCAGCCCAGCCATGAATATAATTTCTCGGCGCCTGAAATTAATAATCACCAACGGTCGGCGGTGAGTTTCTCGAGGTTGTTTATGATGACCTGGAGTTTTCTAATTATTTGGATTGGCGGTGGTGGAGTTGATTGCCTCGATACATGCAAGCAGAATGGTAAGTGTTTTCTCACATGAGGGTTAATGCATCCATTTACAGTGGACCCCTATTGGTTGATCACTGCATGCCTATGCATATGACTGCTAGTATATAAAGTGTTAAACTTATTAAATGCTCCAATCTAGCTATCTATGAAATTAAACATGGCCTACCAACCTATTTTCATTGAAACAAATAATCATTTTGTTATAACCGAATTCGCCTCTTCTTCAATCCCTTGCCTTATACACTATATTAATATTTTTCTAATTGTTATTATTTAATGAACAAAAAATTAGTTTTCTCTACTCATTTTGTTTCTTTCTACCACAAATGTTGCAACTCGGTCAATAAAAATAAATGAAAAATGAAACTCGATTGGTGCTTCTCAAACATTTTTCATCATCTTAGGTCACACTTCCAATTCATAGATATCTGGTTCATAATTTATAATTTACGAACATGTATATGTTCCTCCACACAAATACTTATACCTGTGTTGTCTTTATATCTTATTGCACACAGATGGTAATACATATTTTATTTTAAAAATGCAAGAGACTTTGAGATTCATGTTTGAAGCATGCACAATAGATTTTATTAAGGCCAGGAAATGATCTCACTTCTCTATTCTAATTAGTCTTACTTTATTTCACGAGTATTCTTCCCATGTTCATCTCGCATAGAGAAATTGAGTTAAAGTCTAATGGTGGTTGGCAAAGGGATAGGTTTCATAGCGAAGAGTGCAGCTACCCATGAACACCTGAACACCCACCCTTTTGCTGCAATAGTCAAAGAGCTCTTCAATTCCCTTGGAGAGGCAGGCGGCATAGTCTTTCCTTGACATATCTCGCTAGTACATCTCCATGCCATAGATGGTCACATTGGAAGAAACAAAAAATGACCCCAAGCCTAACTTAACAGGGCTAGAAGGAATTTTACTCGACAATGTCACCAAAAGATTACGAGTGGTAGCATTAAAATGGGTGTTTGTATTGTTATTGACGTTGGCGAGGCCATGCCAAAAGTTCATGTCCAAGTGTGATAGAAAAGTGTAATTCTCGTAGCAAAAGAAGCAATGCTCCAACTAAATGCAGGCGCCAATGGCATGGGGGTAGTCACAGTGGACAGCCTTCACTGCCTCTGTTAAACACATGCCGCAGTCAGCAGGAGACAAATCTCCTCTACACTGGAGGAATCCCAACAGCTGGTTCAGCTTCTCCCACCCATAAACCAAAGTGGTGAAGCCCCCATAGGCTACTTTCTCTATCAACCTTTGAAAGATCTCCTCCAAATTTGTATCAAACTAGGGGCCATTGGAGTACTTCACCACATTACATGTTGTGTATTTCTCACCTTCCTCTGACGATGACTGAACCGTAACAATGCACAACACTAGAAAAGCTACCAGATATAGTGGCACTCTCTTTGATGTCGTCACTGAGAAATACATTTTGGCAGCTTACAAAAGAGAAGAAGATGTGGTTCAATAATACGAGCATTCTATGATACCCCTCGTGTTGTTGATACTCTTTTGTGTTGATATTGTACTTGGTTTGTGATGGTGATTATTCACCAGATTGGTTGTGTGTGGATTCATAGTTTGGTTAGTTAGCTGCACTTGACATTACTTATGATGCTTGATGATACCTTACATGGTGATTATGTTGTTTGGTTATGTTATGGTTTTCTTTAATAATATATGTGGTGATGTTGTAATTCTATGTTGGTATGGTTTCTGATGTGTTTGCTAGTGAGTCTTGGTGAAAGGATGGAGTGGCATCACTTGCTCACAAGTTCCCTGCTACCCCATGATCACCTTTCATGGTGTGTCTACAATGGAGCTTCACATCCTACTTGACATTTGTTTCTATGCAGGATGCAGGTACTAGACAATGACTCCACCTGCTTAACAAGTTTGAGTGTGTCCCATAAACTCAATAGGTATCATGTTGAAAAGGGAGTTGATAAGGAAGTGTCCCCATCCCAAGTCCATCACCTTGTTGTGAGTCTACGGTGTTGAGGTCTTGACCTTGTCTTTATTTCAGTATTGGTTGTTATTGATTATTTATTTATTTGTGAAAAGTTGTTATTTAATTAATTTTTATTTTAAGTGTGATTAATTAATGTTAATTAATTGATATAGTTATTTGTAGATAATTATAGTTAAGTTAATTGATTAATGTTCTTGATTGAGTGAATAGTTTAAATAAAAATATTAGATGCTTTAATGTGAATTAGAAATTTTAATTTGCATAAGGTAAGTGGTATTAATTCTTGACATTTTAAAATAATTAAATAGCTTTATTATTATCAAAATAAAATAATTAAAAAACAAAATAATTAAAATTCTAATTAGAATATTAACTGGGTAAGTGGGAATTTAATAAAAAATTATTGTTTAAAAATATTCTTGGAGAATATTGGCATGTTGTGAATGGCAAGAAGTTTCTTCATGGAAAGAAATTGGTTGTAGAATAGCTTTTGGGTTTTAGGGGGTTTCTGGTCAAAAAATTTGAGGTTTTCATATATTTTTGGGCTCATATTTTGCATCTTGCTAGAGGTGAAGATTCCTGAAAGGTTTTAGAAGTTGAATTCAAAGGTGAAGCTTTGCTCCAACCCTTGATCTTTCAAGATTCAGAAAATAGGTTCCTTTACTTTGTTTAATTATTTTATTGTTTTGAAAAGATTGTTCATACAAATTTTATTCTCAGAAAATTTTATTAAATTTCTTTCCAGAAATTTTTTGCCAAAGAAGTATTGTCATGATTATTTTGTTGCCTCAGAGAAATTTTACAAGAAAATCAAAGAGCCTCATAGAAGAAAATTATTGTTAAACAATAGGGAAACTACTAAAGAAAATAATAGAAAATCTCAGAGGATGCAAATGGAATCTTCTTGTTAAAATAAGAAAATGGAAACTTCAGACAAATTTTGTCTATAGAAAATATACCAAGAATTTAGAAATTGAGTTGAAACCCTCACAAAATTTAGGAAATTGGAATTCTTTGTTATATTACTAAAAATGAAATTCATTGATTAAATAGTAAATCTACTTTCCTATAGAAAATTTGTGAAATTTCCATCAAAGCAATTGCTTCAATTAATTTATATATATGTTTATATAAATATATATATATATATATATCTTATATATTATTCTTGTTTTTTTTAATTCCCTATAGAGAATTTTATTTATTTTGTTGAAAAACCTGTTAATCCCAAACTTTGGGAAGTTTTATTACTTTTACCGAGATTTCTTTTAATATATATATATATATATATATTTTAAATATTTTTAAAAATATATAAAAAATAAATAAATATATATATATGGGTGGGGGTTGTGTCATACCTCCCACTCCATAGTAGGAGCAGCCACCATGGTGCAAGACCATAATGCTAGGCTAAATTTGGTGGGGCCAACCTCCCACATAGGGAGGACAATCCAGCTCACGACCTTCTATTATTTAAAAAGAAATTAATTTAAAATTCATTTTTATTAATATTTAAAGATTTTAAATTTATTAAATTTAATTTAAATTAAATTTTTCATTTTATTATAATTAATATATATATATATGTGTGTGTGTATATATATGTATATGTATGTGTGTGTATATATATAAATATATATATATATATATGTGGATTATTTTATAATGTTAATTTAAATTTGAGATTTTATAAATATATATATATTAAATATATGCATATATATAAATGTGAATGTATATATACATGTATATATATATACACATGTCCAAAATTATAAAACTATTACGAAAGTTATTTGCAATGATTTCTTGTTGTTATTGGACAAACTGAAAGAGAATATTTTATCAAGTCAAAACGAGTGTTTTTAATGAATGAAATAGTTTGAGTTAACTGATAGTTTAACTTCCATGATGGATTTCATGCAATGAGTTATCTTAAAATGTGATTGTTAAGTATAGTAAATTTGCATTCTTAAACGAAATCTTGATGTTGAATAATTATTTAATTCTTTGATTTTCTTTGAGTTCTTTGTTGATTTCCTTGAGTTTGGTTATAAACATGTGGGGCCCTTAAATTAGTTGACCTTTCTATAGGAATTAAGGTTATTGTTTAAAACTTCCAGAGGCATGGGAAAATGGTGGTTTATTATGTGACCTTTTAATTTGATACTTGTCTCTATTTTGACTTTAATTGTGACTTTGAGTTAATTTATTTGGGTTGTACCTGATTTTATGGGAGTTGATTCTTATGACTTTTGTTGAGATGGTTTTTCCTTGTAGTTGTTCTATTTTTTGTTTTAGAGTACTTGTGGGTACAACCCCTTGGAATTTGTTGTTATGTTTTGGGTTTCTAGGGAGAGTGGCTCTACGTGGGTGTCGACGCACAAAGGGGTTGTCAGGATAACCCACGTTAGAGTTTGAGTAATAAGTGATAACCTAATTAATTGATTAGGGGGTGGGTAGTTAAACATTAAAAAGATAATTGTGGATGCCTCAACCACTTGTTAGTGCTTATGCAGACAAATTCATTGCTTCATCTCCACGAGAGGTTAACGGTTTTGCACGAGTCACCCTATGGAGCCGGTGCCTAGAGAGGCTATCAGGATAACCATAGATGGGGGTTGGCACCTAGAGATCTAGGTAGTCAGGATAACCCATGTTGGATTGTGCGATGACACTCTCCTCTAGCTTTCCCTTGAGTTATTTTTTTCTATCCTCTGGAAGTGGGCTTTTGATATTATGTTTCCCTTTATGTGTGTTTTAGCTTTCCATGTTTGGAGTTTAGTCTTGTGTATCTGATTGGATGTTCTTGGTCGGGAACCCTTTCTTATTTACTCCTAGCATGGGGGTGGTCAGGTGGAATGTGCTATGCACCCTGTTGGGTTCCCTATTTTGTAGTTGTACCTTTTAGTGCAAAGTTTTGCAAAGACAACTTGATCTAGAGGTTATATGTTTCCAGATGTATACTTGTACTTCTACTATACTGTGTATTGATTTGTTATTGTCCCATGTGATTTAGTAGACTTATGATGTAATCTTGAGTAATTTCTCAATGAGATGTATCTGTAGACTGATTAAGGTATAATCATATTATGTAATTCATTCTTGAATCATAATTGTTAATATTGTTAATGTTGTGTTATATCTGAGAAAATATGTTCTTTATATTTCCAAGTACAATTTGTTATGAAAACATGCATGGTTTCTATATTGTTCATTCTTGTCTTATTTCTTATCTTTAATAAATGTTTAAATGAAGACATGTGAATGAATGAGTTATGTTAGTAGAATTGGTAATTACTTTTATCAATTTTGTTATGGGATAGATTATGTAATGTCACCTCGTGTACCCCAAGGGACTTAGATGTTTAACATGTAATCATTAGCTATGTTAGTTGCATAAGTAAACTTAGTGTTATTCTTAATGATTTCAAAAAAAAATTGTTGTATTTTTAGTTGTTCTTTGGGGCTTAAGCGACGGAGCGTTACACATTCAGCTTATAAATAGAAGGGAAACCAGTCGAATATGACCTAGTTGTATGTGCAATGGATAATTGACTTCAATCCATAGAATCTTCAAACAAGCAATTCCAACCCATGCCAATATTATATCGTAATTCACCACATTGCTAAGTCAACAAGAGCGATGGAGTCTAGAAGTCTAATATTAAATGGTTCAAACTCGTTGATCGCTTCAACTTGATTAGGTTCAGCCTAGTTGGTAGATTAGATTACTCGCTTAAACTACTTTATATGGTACTCTAGTATCATTCAAAATATAGCCAATCGCATTTTCATCTCGCTAATCTCTTATCAAGCAAACCCTATCAATAAGGTCACAGCCGCTACACCTCCTTCTAGAGTCATCAAATGTGGTATTCTTAGCTACGATACAAAAACATTATAGCTAAACATTTTGAGCTAGAACAACTTTACACGACTACTTATTTTTTCATCGGTTGTATTAAACTGGAAATATTCTATTGTAGTTTTTTGCTTTTAAAAAGGATAAATATTCAGAAGCCTAAAGGATAAAAATTGGAGATCATTCACAAATCTACAACTTCGAAAAAATTAAGGAATACATAAAATTAACAAAATATAAAATTTTAGTAAATAAATAAAAATTCAAAATGATCAAATCAAATCATTGTAAAAGTGTTGAAGAGACTATAAAGATTGCATAGAAGATAAAAACTTTCAATATGTCACATTCAATATGTAACTAACATTAAAGGCTTATTTAACCAAACAGATTGCAACAACATTCCACTTTCTATGAATTGAAAAAAATAGATAGAATCAATGTTTCACAAATGGTGAAAAATCTGCTCCACAAAAGATGTCAATCTCCAAGAACATTCATGGGACCTTCCACTATTCAAAAGTGAGGCCAACAACATAGAATCTACCTCATGTATTATCTTCTTCCAACCTAAATCACATGATCTCTCTAGACCTACAAGGATGGCTCAAACCTCCATCTTTAAGTTATTAGTACCAAACCCAATAGTAAAAGAAAAAAGAAGTGAAGTAAACTAGCATTATCCTTCCAAACTCCACTAATCCCCACAACACCTAGATTTCAAAAGAGTCGTCAATGTTAATTTTGAAAAATCTAGAAGAGGAGGGGACCATTTACCTTCTCTATTCATCTTATGAGAAGGTTTGATCCTAGAGTGAAAATAACATAGCTAACCAAATGATGTAAATCTAATTTCCTCAAAATGTAGATATTATTAGAAGTTAAAACTTCAACAATAGAACACTTAGCCACCAAATTTATTTTTATCGAGTCCAAAATATTTTACCAAACATATCAAATAAAAATTTTATAACCTTAAAAAATCCAACAATTTATTTCCAATGAAATTTTCTAAAGAATAAAGACAGGACGAATATCCTAGGCTACTAAAAGTAAATCTAGGCCAAAGTAGAAGGATGTCCCAAACTAGCCCAAAATTCAAATAGAGAAATTGCATGAACTAGATGTAGGTTCCAACTATACCTCCACTATCTCCAAAGGCCCTTGACAAAAGAACACTCAAAAAAGATGATCCACACACTCCTCATTAACCTCATAGAGAACACATTTAGAAACACTTTAGAATCCTCTCTATTTTATATTTTCCTAAGTAGGACATTTATTTTGACATATTAGGTCAATAATACTTATTCCAAATCTTTGTCCACTAAAGGAAATATTTATACTCAACTTTTTCAATCTCTAAAATCTAATATTCATGAGAAACTAAATAAACCCCTAAAGATGGTAATCCAATAAATTGCATCAATTTCCTATAAATAATAACATGGTTGATCTACCATAATAAAAGAGAGGACCACATGAACATCAAGATCTCCCCAAAGTTGAACACTTTGATCCTTCCAATGATAATTGGGAGAATATACCACTAAGAGAGAATCTTGTAAGCATGACATTTTAGACCAACTAGCATCAAATAATATTTTACTCAAAGAGAGAATATAGGGAAAGAGTGTGAGAATCAATGGAGACAATCCCATGAATCCATTGAAAAAGAGCATTATGCCCTGAAATTACAATGTAGAAGAGGCCCTACTAAACAAGTGAAGCACCCATCCTAATAGTATTTGAAATTCAATCCTTTCCTAGTTAAAATCATTATAGGTGCCTTTGCAACATCAACACATCATAAATATTTATAGAAAATAATTTTGTCACATGACTAAACCTACTACTTAGACCAAGTCCAATAAAGATTAGTAGTTAAGGATTTGAAATTCTAGTGACTAGCCTACATTCTAAACCTATCAAGAGTTCTCTTCCACTGAAGTCAATTAGAAAGACTCGTTAACAAAGGAATACCAAGATAATCCAAGGGAAGTTGTCTAATATTAAACCATAAGATTAGAATAATTTTTTGTTGAATTCCCAAAGGAGTATTAAAGAAATAAATATTTAACTTATCCTCATTAATTTTCCAACTAGAAGATACAAAAACATATACAAAGCACTCCTAAATTGGTAGCCTCTTAAATTTTAGCAACACCCATTAAACAATATCACCCAAAAATTGAAGATGAAAATAAGATTCAATATCCCTAACCATTTTTCATCCATAAATACTCCCATTAACTCTCTAGTGAGTAAGGAAACTTCCCAGAACATTAGCCATTCAAATTAAGAGTTAAGGAGACATTGGATCACCTTATCACAACCCTCTAGAATATAAAATAGGGTAAGACATTATTCCATTAATAAGAAAAAAGAAGGAAGAAGATGCCACATATCTCATAACCTACTCAATCCATCTTAACATAAACCAAATAAATAAGATGTTCCTATAGAAGAAAAATTTGACCCTATCATAATATTTTGACACGTACAAGTTGACAATCATATCTTTATTCTTAGAACACCCCATAGAATGAATGGCTTCTAAAACAATAAAAACACTATCATGAATCTAATGCACCTTCACAAAGTTTCTTATTTAAATGATATCAAAGATTTTAAAATCAATCTTAAATGATCAACAATAATTTTAGTAATGATCTTATAAGAAACATTATAAAAATTCATAGGTTGAAATAGATCAAAAGACTTAGCCCCCACTTTCCTTGAAATCAAGCCTAAAAAGTAAAATTTATCTATTTAAGAATGTGTTTATTAGTCTAATATTCCTTCATAATATCTAGAAGATCATCAATCAAGATGTCCTAAAATTATTGATAAAAATCAATAGGCAAACCATCAAGACTAGGATACTTGTTAATAATAATAGACAGCGTCGATATAATGCTTATTTATACTTGGCACAAGTTTTGAAGAAGTGAAGATTATATGAGGCTGAACTCATTCTCTCCTTGGCGCAATCTCCTATATTGTTCTTGGTGGCCAACTTATCATAACTTGGCCGACTTGTTAATTGATTCATTAAATTTGTAATTTATTCTTGAGGCCGACTTTGTAATTATTTGTAATTTATTCTTGAGGCCGACTTTGTTCTTGAAGAGGTGTGACCTCTCATAGCAATGTATATATAGAAGGTCAAATCACTCCTTTGTACTATCATATAGTTTATTCTATGCAAGTGTGAATCATTCAAGAGCAGATTGCAAATTGTTCAAGGACAGATTGCAAATCATTCAAGAGCAGATTGGGAATTGTTCAAGGACAGATTGTGAATCATTCAAGAGAATATTGTGAATTGTTCAAGGACATATTGTGAATCATTCAAGAGCAGATTGCAAATTGTTCAAGGACAGATTACGAATCATTGAAGAGTAGACTATGAATTCCTCTAAGGCTGAATTGAGTCTTAGGGAGTGAGAGTTTATCATCTGTTCTTGCATCTACAGTTGGTGTTGTATATTGGCCTTGTGTTTGGCCTCATTGTAAAGTGAATTGTTGTCATTGTTTATATATATAAGAGAGATCTTTGTTGCTGGGTTTTTCTCCCTCAAGAGGAGAGTTTTTCTAGGGTATCCATTGTGTTATTTTGTCTAATTTGAATTAATTTTCTATGCACATAATCTGATCATTAAAATTTACATGGTATCAGAGCAGGTTTGAGAGGATCGTGATCAGATTATTGCTAATCAGCATACCCTATTGTTCTCTTAATCAAGATGGTGAATGGTTTGAAGATTGAAGATATACTTGAAGGTGCATCCAACTTCACATCATGGAGATTCAGGATCATGCTTACCTTGCATGAAAATGACTTGGGTGAGTTCATGGAGTCTTGTGCTTCTGAACCTGAGGAGGAAGAAGAAAAGTTACAGTGGCTGAAGAAAGACATTAAAGCAATGAAGATATTGGTTGATTCCGTAAAGGATCACATTGTTCCTATCATCTCTAAGTTGAAGACAGCAAGAGATATGCTCAAGACCTTGGAAGAGATGTACGAAATCAACAATACCAGTCGGGAACTTGCACTGAAGCAACAACTTCATCATGTGAAGATGATGAAAGGTGAATTAGTGATTGCATACTTTATGAGGATTGCAGATTTGAGAGATCAGCTCTCTACAATTGGGCATATGGTTGATGACAAGGATCTGACTATGCTTGCTCTCAATGGGTTGCCTCTGTCTTGGGAATCATACATTCAAGGAATTAGTGCAAGGTCAAAATTGCCTAAGTTTGATTTCCTAAGATCTGATTGCATTCAAGAGGAATCAAGGTTGATGGCAAGAGGCGTTGGTCAAAGTTCAAAGAATGAAGATATTCATGTTCTCGCCTCCCATACTTCAAAGAAGAAAGGAAAAGATGGAAGGAAAGGATTCTTCAAAAGGAATCAGGACAAGGGAAATGATGATGCACCTCCATCTAAGAAGAAGAGGGATATGTCCAAGATTCAATGTTTTAGGTGTGATAAGTTTGGTCACTTCGCCAAGTATTGTCCAACTAGACCTGAGCAACAGGTCACCATTGCGGATGTTGATGATGCCTCTCCCCAAAAGGATTCAAGTGAATATTTGTTCTATTCAGCATTATCAAGCAGTGTACCTTCTAACATCAACACTTGGATAATCAACAATGGTGCTTCACATCACATCACCGGCTTTATGGAGCACTTATCAAGTTTGGTGGAAAAGGAGTCTTCTGAACAAGTCATCATTGGAGATGATGCTAGCTACTTCGTGAAAGGAATTGGGACCTTTGCACTTCATTTAGATTCCGGCATATCACTTCAATTAGGTAATGTTCTTTATGTTCCTGGAATCAAGCGTAATCTTATTTCTATATCAACTTTGGAAGATAAAGGATATCAAGTTGCCTTCTCCAAAGGAAAAGTTCTAGTATGGATGGAGAACTCTAGCTTCAAGGATGCTCAAGTAATTGGAGTTAGACATGAAAACCTTTACAAGGTCTGTACACATTCATTTCAAGCTTTGGTTCATGACTCTTCAAGTCTATGTGATCTTTGGCATCGGAGATTGGCTCATCTACACTTCTAAGCTTTACCTATCATAGAGAAGATGGTGACGGGCCTTCCTAAGTTCACTCAAGAGCATGAAGGTACTTGCAAGGGCTGCACATTAGGTAAGAATATAAAATCCCCCTTTCATAGTAGAGAAAATAGATCTAAGTGTATTTTAGAGCTTATTCATTCTGATTTATGTGGTCCTATGTCTATTCCTTCTTCGAGTGGTTTCTTGTATTATGTTCTTTTCATTGATGATCACTCTAGGAAGACTTGGATTATTTTTTGAAATCTAAAGAGTCTAAGGAGGTGTTAGATAGGTTTAAAGAGCTTAAAGCCTTGGTAGAAAATCTTTCTAGTAAAAGAATTGAAGTCCTCAGATCTAAAAATGGTGGAGAATACACCTCTAGTAGTTTTCAAAATTTTTGTATTGATGTAGGGATTAAGAGGGAGTTATGTGTTCCCTATAATCCTCAATAAAATGGTGTTGTAGAAAGAAAGAATAGAATGATTGTGGAAGCAGCTAAGGCCATGATCCATGATCAGGATTTGCAAACCTTCCTATGGGCGGAAGCTTCCAGGATAGATGTGTATGTTCAGAACAGAAGTCCTCATAAGATCTTGGAGAATATGACTCCAGAAGAAGCCTTCACAGGGAAGAAGCCTGAAGTCAGTCACTTGAGGATATTTGGATGTCTTGTCTATGTTCATGTTCCCAAGGAAAAGAGAACCAAGTTGGAGCCTTCTGGCAAGAAGGGAATATTTGTGGGCTATAGTGAGACCTCAAAAGCCTACAAAATTTACATTCCAGGTTAGAAGTTGATCGAGATCAGTAGGGATGTCACATTCGAGGAAGATGTTGCATTCAGGAGATCCAGGGGGATTCATATGGAGATTGATAATGAAGAGTCTCCTCAGGATATGGAAGTTGACCATACCCCTGAGATTCAGAGGGAAACTTCAGAACCAAAAGAAGATATTGATCCTATTGAACCCTTGGAGCCTACTGATGGGCCTACTGACATTGTTATTGGGAGAAAGAGACCTCTATGGGCTAGTCGCACTATGCAAGAGGCTGAAATCTTTGTAGATCCTAGAGGCACATTCAGAGAAAGAAAAAGGCCACATAAGTTCTCCAGTTATGTTTCCTTGATGAGTCAAATTATAGAACCCGAGCCTACTTGTGTTGAGGAAGCATCTAGTCATCAAGTTTGGAGAGATGCTATGGCAGAGGAGTATCAGTCAATTCTTAAAAATGATGTTTGGGATATTGTTCCTAGACCCGAGGGCAAGTCTGTGGTATCTTCTAAATGGCTATTCAAGATTAAGCATGTTGCAGATGGAAGCATTGAGAAGTACAAGGCAATATTTGTGGCTCGTGGGTTCTCTCAGAAAGAAGGAGTTGATTATGATGAGACCTTTGCTCCTGTTGCTCGCTACACTTCAGTCAGAACCATCATTGCTATTGATGCATCTAGAGGGTGGAAGATTCACCAGATGGACGTGAAAATAGCCTTTCTCAATGGAGTGATTGAGGAAGAAGTTTATAAAGAGCAACCTGATGGATTTGAGATTCATGAGAAAGAGTCGCATGTTTGCAAACTGAAGAAGGCCTTGTATGGTCTTAAGCAGGCTCCTCGTGCATGGTATGAAAAGATTGATCGGTACCTATCAAGCTTGGGCTTCTTGAAGAATGATGTTGATTAAAATCTCTACTTCAAGGTAATCAATGGTGATGCTTTAATTTTGGTTTTATATGTTGATGATCTGATCCTTACTAGAGAAGATCATCTGATTCTTGAGTGTAAGAAGGAGTTGACTTCTGAATTTGAGATGAAGGACCTTGGGCTCATGCATTACTTCCTTGGATTAGAAGTCTATTAGAAACTAGATGAGATGATTCTAAGTCAAGGAAAGTACACCATTGATATACTTAAGAGATTTGGCATGATGGATTGCAAATCCATGTCTACACCTATGGAGACCAATCTAAATAAATTGAAGGAGGCTGTAACTAGTTCAGATTTGGTGGATCCTACATTGTACAGACAGCTGATTGGATCCTTGATGTATCTAGTTAACACTAGACCTGATATTTGCTATGCAGTGAGTGCACTTAGCCAATTTATGTGTGATCCAAGACAGATACATCTTGTTTCAGCTAAACATATCCTGAGATACTTGTGTGGCACAGTTGGATATGGGTTGAGGTATACTTCAGATGCAGACTTGGAGTTACATGGTTTCACTAATTCTGATTGGGCAGGTTGTGTCACAGATCAAAAGAGCACCTCTGGTTGTTACTTCAGTTTGGTTTCTGCTATGATTTCCTAGTGTAGGAGGAAGTAGTCATTTGTAGCATTGAGTATAGCAGAGGCTGAGTACATTGCAACTTGTATGGCAACTCGAGAAGCACTATGGCTTCGTAAGCTCCTTGCAAGATTGTTTGGACAATCAATGGAGCCTACTATCATTCATTGTGATAATCAGAGTTGTGTGAAGTTTTCTGTCAATCCTATGTTTCATGATATATCCAAGCATGTTGAGATCAAGTACCACTATATTAGAGATATGGTACTACAGAAGGTTGTACAGTTGAGGTACATTAGCACTGATGAGTAGACGGCAGATATTCTCACCAAGCCTCTCACCAGGATAAAGTTTGTGTACTTCCGAGATAAGCTTGGTATGGTGGAGAATCCAGCCTTGACTGAGTAAGAGTCTCAGTATTAGTGAGCCTTGTTAATGCATTTTCTTCTGAGACAGAAGAATTTGAGGTGCAAGCCCTTGATAATGCATTTTCTTCTGAGACAGAAGAATTTGAGGTGCAAGCCCTTGTTAATGCATTTTCTTCTGAGACGGAAGAATTTGAGGTGCAAGCCCTTGTTAATGCATTTTCTTCTAAGATGGAAGAATTTGAGGTGCAAGCCCTTGTTAATGCATTTTCTTCTGAGATGGAAGAATTTGAGGTGCAAGCCCTTGTTAATGTATTTTCTTCTGAGACGGAAGAATTTGAGGTGAAAGCCCTCGCTTCCACCCTCTAAGCTGAGTCATGGTGGATGTCATGTGTGAGACTCCATGACATATGTTGTACTTGTGTTTCACCCTCTAAGAGAGTCATGGTGAAAGTCACATTGAGGTGACAACATCACGCAAGTGATAAACACTTGTACTTATGGTTGATATCGAGACGATATCTAATATCACATTGAGGTGATATTCTTCTCTTCACATCTGGTTGTAGCCAATGTGATGGACATCATGTTGAGATGATTTGTCTTGAGTAGCTGGAAGCATTCTCTCTAGCTGAGAGGGAGTGTTAATGATAATAGACAGCATTGATATAATGCTTATTTATACTTGGCACGAGTTTTGAAGAAGTGAAGATTATATGAGGCTGACCTCATTCTCTCCTTGGCGCAATCTCCTATATTTTTCTTGGTGGCCGACTTATCTTAACTTGGCCGACTTGTTAATTGATTCATTAAATTTATAATTTATTCTTGAGGCCAACTTTGTAATTATTTGTAATTTATTCTTGAGGTCGACTTTGTTCTTGAAGAGGTGCGACCTCTCATAGCAATGTATATATAGAAGGTCAATTCACTCCTTTGTACTATCATATAGTTTATTCTATGCAAGTGTGAATCATTCAAGAGCAAATTGTGAATTGTTCAAGGATAGATTACGAATCATTCAAGAGTAGATTGTGAATTGTTCAAGGACAGATTGCGAATCATTCAAGAGAATATTGTGAATTGTTCAAGGATAGATTGCGAATCATTCAAGAGTAGATTGCAAATTGTTCAAGGACAGATTGTGAATCATTGAAGAGTAGACTGCAAATTCCTGTAAGGCTGAATTGAGTCTTAGGGAGTGAGAGTTTATCATCTGTTCTTGCATCTACAGTTGGTGCTGTATATTGGCCTTGTGTTTGGCCTCATTGTAAAGTGAATTGTTGTCACTGTTTATATGTATAAGAGAGATCTTTGTTGTTGGGTTTTTGTCTCTCAAGAGGGTTTTTCCAGGGTATCTACTATGTTATTTTGTCTGATTTGAATTATTTTTTTGTGCACATAATCTGATCATTAAAATTTACAATACTTACCTTTCTTCATTGAGAAAATAACTTTTTTTAATTCCTCAAGAGTAATAGGCTACATAAGATAACCATTCATTTATTCAATAACCAAAGAAGGGCTGCAACCTAAGATAATGTCTTCCTCCAACACCATTGAAGGACTATTTTCTTTAAACAAAAAAGAGAGCTCAACCTAAGATAGCCTATTTTTGTACAAGTTCATGTGATGCAACCTATTATGTAACTTGAACTAGCCTAGTCTTTGAATAATGTGATATGTTTATTTTCAATTAGTGTGCTTATGTCTTTGACCTATCATTGATAATGATTTTTTTAAATCATATTATCTAGCCTTATTTGAGAAAACAAGTGAAATATTATATGTGTCTCAATTAGAATATTGATGTAACATTTCTCAAACATTCTATGAAAAAAATGTGGATGTAAGAAGCTTAATTGATTTTTTGTAAAGTTAAAATATACAAATTCATACTTGATTGTGAATTAAATGTGTGTTTTGAGTGATTCTCACTTATTTCTATGATGATTTCTAATAACCTAGGAATGTATATAAATATGTGTGTTTTTCTCTTAATTCAATATTTTTATATATAGGAAAAGATGACAACTAGTTTCACAAAAGGTTAGCTTAGATGTAGGAAATTTATAATTAGAAAGAGGTGAATATCAACCACACCTTGCAATACAGTTCATAGAATAGTTTGTATTGTGAGGCCTAGTCCCACCTAGGAAAAGGTTAGAAATCATGATTTGTCACAATTATGGGGATTTATAGTGATGGTTAGATTTTTTTAGTGCATGAAATAGGTTAAATTAGGGGCTATAACTATGGATTTATGCTCAAAGTAGCTTAAAATAAAAAATATAAATTGCAAGGCATACATTTTTATCCATTAAACTTTTCACATTTTGGTGTACCTAAGAATCTAGATGTTTTAATGTCAAATTTAAATATTTAGTACAAACAAATTGATAAGAATGAAAGAATATGGCATTGGATCTTCAAATGATGCCTTGATGTCTCCATGTGCTTACAAAAATATACCATAATTTTGTACCCATGCATAAAATTAATAGTTAAACCTATGGTTAAGTACATGGAAATAGGGGAAAAATTAGTAGCTAGCTTTAATAGTTTTAGCAAAATGTGTTTGTGTTATGAAAATATAACCATATGTGCTATTAAACATATGCATTTGTAATGCCTTAAATTTGAATTTTTTATGATCTTTCCCATTTATACTTTGATTTCCAATCCTAAGGGTTGGATATCTCTTGTACATCCTAGATTCATGTTTTTAACTTTAAAAAAAAAATAGAACTTCAAGCTCGTCAATTTTACATGTTTTACAATAAAATTTTACAAAACTACCACCAAAATGAGGAGCCATTTCTTAGCTTTCTAGCTACATAAAAAAAATGAATAATTTAGGGATTTTATTTTTATTTTATTTAAAAAGTTTCTTCATATTCCTCTAGTATATATGTATTTATTTGTTAATAAATTTTAAACTATTTATCCCAATTCAAAAAAAATATAGGATTTCTTTATGATTCATTCTACACACATTCAAAAAATATAATTCTTTTTATTTATTTTGTGCAAGTTATGCTTCTTTGTTTTTGCATAAGAGGCATAGAGCCTATATATTTATATTAATATATAAAAATATAACAAAATTGTGATAAGATTGTCTGATTCCCAACTGAAAAACCAGCAATACCCTACAAAAGATTATCCTATTCTGCAATAACACTATACCCATATACCAAAAAGAACCCATAAACAAAACTCTTAACATTGTCTACATCCCCATAAAAAGTATTTGGAATCCCATAAAATATTTTGTAACATAACCAAAAAAAAACCCAAATAACTAACTATTAAGCAACATTATGCAAAAAAAAACCCACATGATCTTCATTCCTCCATGGCAACAGGTTCATTCTCAACCTGACTCTCAGCAGAAGATGTATTTTCTAGTTCCCTGGCTCTTTTGCACCCAATGTACACCTTCATACCAATGTCTATGTTAATACCTTCATCTGCTACAGGCATCTTCCCTACGTCTGCATTTCCCTTGGGTATTTCAATGTCATTCAGTAGTGCTTTCTCTTTTTGTTCTTCTTTCTTTTGGTAATTGTGAATCTTTTGAGCAATCAAGCATGTATAAGAATTGAGAAAGGAGATAGCAAAGTATTTTTTTATATCCATCTCCAACTGAGCGCATACAACATGAGAATTCTTTCTCAAAGTCTTTAGAAAAATATTATCATTCCTACCCTATAACCTCAATTTCATTGCTTCAAATATCTCATTCAGAACTTGACATTTTCTCAGGAGTTTATGTCAAAAAATCCCACCAACTAACCCTTTGCCATTGAAAAAATAGTACACTTAGTGATGTAATTTTTGAGATGCATCTACTTTAAAAAATAATATATTTAATAAAAAAACTATAATACTTCTAATATTGAATCTTGTTTATATTTCTACCAAATAGTTTTTTAAAATACCAAATGTAGCAAAAAAATAGAGAGTGCACAACAAGAAATATCTAATGATACTTGGCATATTTAGTGAAACCTTATTATAGAATGGCTAAAAGTATAAAGCTATGTCACACTTTTATAAAGGAAACGGCCAACACTGATCCAACTTTGAAACTTGAATCACTAAAAAGTGATATATATGTTTTAAATTTTGAAATGATGTAAAATAATAAAATAATTATTTTTTAGTATATTTTATGTTTGTATTTTTTTGAAAAAATTAAAAAATTAATTGAATATAGTTTTTTATAAATTAACTCTATAATTTAGTTGTTGATAAAATGCTAAAAAATGAAGTTACATGAGATGTCAATATTTATATAGTAATTTTTTTTTCCTTCAATTTTTTGTGTGTATTTATAACTTGAAGCTTTAGGGCATGGATATATTTTTTTCCAATTTTGATAAATATATTTTTTATAAAAATATTGAAATGTGTGTGTATTAAAACTTAGTTGTTTCCACTTGATGTCAACTTTCATATTAATTGGTTATCTAAAATAGAAAAAAAAATTATAATATCATCTTGATATAGATACTGTATCTAGGGCATCATATTTTTTTCAAATTTTTTGAATAAGTTTTATATTTTTCCTTGACATGGTAATCAACCTAATGTTTCATGCTAATAACCTACATTTAGTAAAAATAAAAAGGATAATATAAATAATAATTAAACTATTAAAATATATACATTTTTGAAAAATAAACTTATAGATCTACAAAGGGTACTTTTATATTTTTTTAAATGTTTTCTACACGAGTAAAATTTGTTGAAACATCAAGATTTTAAAATAATTTTACTCTTTTGGTAAATTGGACTGAAAGTGGTGTTAAATATGTATTTAGCCAATAATTTTAGTTGGAAAAGTTGTGGGCATATATAACTTAGCTAGAATGAATCTTACAAGATTATATGTTTGACCAAAATTAATTTTTTTAAAATTACTTAAATTCACTTGTGTTGATAAGTTGGCTGAAAGTGTGACACAGCTTTGTGTTGATACTCAAATGTGGTCCCTATTCCAACTACCTAATGATACCTTGAACTTTAATTTTAGCATTTTATTCACTCCTAGTCTCATAAATACATTAGGGTACCAAGATACAAATAGAAAATAGTGATTCTTCCTCTTCATATTGATGTGAGAGGGAATATTCTACTATATTTTCTTTACCCTTGGGTGTGTGCAAGAAGTTGAGTCCACTTTTTGGCCAAAAAGTGGAAGTGTTTTCCCTAATTTTTGGAATTTGTTACACTTTAACCTTAAAATTTGAAGCACTTGAGATGGAATCTTAAAAAAGTCATTAATCATAAAATGTAGTACTTGAAGTCTAGTTTCCAAATATGTAATTTATTTAAATACCCAAATGATACAAATTGATTTTCAATAAGCATTTCTAAAAACCACTGTTTAAAATTCACCTTTTTTTACCATACCATGCACATGTACGTCATCCATATTTTGAACCTTGTTAGTAAAATTGGACAAGGGTATTTAACTTTAAAGAGCAATGTAATTCATGAGTAAATGTTTAATAGATTAAATAATCCCCATTTTCATAATTTTTAAAATTTAAGAAAAGAACTTGAATAATTAAGCTAATGAATATCTTTCTAAAATATTAATAACAAATTAAGTTCTCAAATAATTACTAGATATTAGTATTAATCTTGATCAACCTAGCAAGAATCTAGCAAAAATAACTTTTACAATACTAAATTCACCACAAATAAATACATAAACCTAAAGTTGTTCACAAAATAAATTACAAGGTAAAAAGATGGATAATAGGATAAATAGAAAGCAACATAAATTTACGTGGAAACCCCTAACTAGGGAAAAACCATCAAGAAAGATCTGTCACTTCTTTTATTTAATCATCAATAAAAGAATACATTCTCCTCTCTCATCCCTTTCTACACTATACACATATATAGTTTTTTCAAAAGTAGCAAATGTTATAAAAAGCAAATGTTGAGGAAACTAGCCATGAGAAACTAACTAGCATATGCTTAACATAATGAAAATATTTCATTGGTCCGAATAATATAGATCTATTTTTCTTCACAATTCTTTCTTTCATGTACCTTGTTAAATCTACCACACTTTAATTGAAACATTAGTGCATTTGCATAAGATAACATTATGTAAAAAGGTAATAAAAATGCTAATTTTTTTATGATAGTAAATTAATAATTCCTTTTATCAAATATATATATATATATATATATATATATATATATATATATGTCATTGCTTAATATTAATTTTTAATAATATCTAATTGCCTAAACTATTAATTTACAATGTTTATAGATGTCATTACTTCTTGTAGAACTTAAGATTAGTTTAATTTTCGGGAGGGCCATTACATAATTATTTTAACCCTTCCATGGTAATTATTTTGGAAGAAGTAACCCAATTCCCCAATCCAACAATTTCAAACAAAAAACCCATCCAATCATTTAGAAATAAAATTACAATCTAGTATTTTTTCATTCCAAATGAAGAGACCATAATTTGTTTCAACTTCCATTAAAAAAAGAATTTATATTTACGAAATTATTGTATTTGTACACATACATGAACAATAATATCAAGCATGTAGCTCACTATTGTTTTGATGGCTTGTTGAAATAAACCCATTTTTTAATTTTTATTTACAATCTAATTATTCAAACTTTTATATTCTTATTAGATGTTGTTCTTTTAAATATTTTTAGTAAAATTATCAACCTCAAATTAATGATAGCACCTCCATGAGTGTTCATTCAATATTTGAACTATGATCTAAGACACTTTTCTAGATTTTATTGTGATGTAGGAAAAGAGAGCTAGGGTCTAAATCATAATTCTTCTAATACCACAAAGGGAAAGGACTAAAAATAATCTCAAACACCCACTTGGCTACTAACCTCAATGGAAAGGCCAAAATGGTGAATCAAGTTTTTAGTCCTTTTGGATTTGATGTGTTGGCGATGATTAGTTGACTATTACTTGATCTAATTTGAATAATGCAAAGATGCACCTAGGTTAACAATGAAAATATAGTGAACTATTGTGATTTCTATAAAACACAAAACAAAGAGACATAAATAGAATTTAGAATAGAAGAGTGTGGATAAAGAGGAACCTAGCATATAAATCTAAGTCTGAAATAGCTTGATAGGGGTGCTAGCACCCTAGACCTAGAAGTGTAGATACTCAAAATCAGATTTCAATCTCTAGTTGGTCCATGTCTATAAGATATTCTCCTATAGAGTCAGTTTTAAAACTTCATCTATCACTAATAAAATCCACTCCCAAATTTTTTAACTTGTAGGACTTGAATTCTTGAATGAACAATTAGTTCTTCAATCCTCTCCAAATTTTCTTTAGATCTACAAGCTACACATAATAAAGAGAGAAAGGGTTGTGTCATATAGGGGCTTCCCTAAGTCAAACCCCATTTTCGTATTTCTACCTCCACAACAGCTATAATGATGTAAAAGAGAGCTTACCCTAAGTCAAGTAGAGGCTAAATGATAAAAAAGTGATAAATTAAAAATTGGTACAACTTACCACTCATATTTACATTCCTTGATGGACTAAAGTCATTGTAATTTTCACCTTCAAGGAGAATTTGAATCTTGATTTGATGTCCTACAAGTTTTAATACTCACCAAACAAATAGACATTAAACATAACAAACTCACACGAAAATAATTTGCATTGTTAACATGATGCTTGACTAAAGTAATGTTGCTATAATTCTACAAATTTTTCTCTTAACTACTCAATCGCTCAATTCAAAATGATAGGATTGCTTCTCAAAGTTGTTAGGCTTTCAAATGATGAAAAAGACATATTTATATGAATTTATTTAATTTCCCACAAATTAATTACCAAAATTCAACAAATTATTTTAAATTTATAAATGTTAAAATGTTGACATCAACATATTTGAATTGGGACCAAAATAGGTTAGAAAGGGGAACTAGTTCCCTATTCCAAACCTATTATGGGGCCTTAAGGATCAGTAAATAAACATTAACTCTTTATTCCCCATTCAACTTCTGGTTTTTTTGAAGATTATTATAAAATGGGAAAATTAAACACAAAACTGGGTCCAAGCACAAAAGGTCCATCTAAACATAGTGTGAAATTTTTAAGGGTGATCATTTATGACACTACATTTAGCCACCATTTTAGTGAGAGTATTAACTTATGCTCAAACTCACACTAAAGTAAGGATAAGCCAAGAAGGGTTCATTTATCAAACATTGAAAAGATGGGATGACATAAAATCTAAGGGGTGTGCTAGTTGCCAAGATCAAGATCCTATGGCACAATAATGTAAGGACAAGGGAACGCACATACAAAGTGCAATATAACATGACAAACATGGAGCATATATAATGAAGACACAAAGATGCAAAAAATAATATAATGCAAACACACAAAAGACATAAGGTATACACATAACAACACAACACAAAAAATAACAATACTTGACACAAACACAAGGTTAGTACACTAAAAAGGATTTGATTCGATAAGGTAAAGACGCCCCAGTCTTAAATTTTTCTCAAATACGAAACGTCATCCATCGAATATGGTGTTATAAAAATGATACTCTTATAAGGACTAGCAAGTTGTGTTATGCTAAATCACTCATAAGCTACATAGATCCACTATTTAGAAAAAAAAAATTGTGCTAGGTTTCCATGCAATATGATGGGTTTCACAAGGCTAGAAAGTTGTGTTATGCTAGTTTACTCATGAAACACATGACTCCATTAGAAAAAAATTTGTGTTATGCTAGGTGGCCATGTAAAAATGGTTTGGATCATGACTTAGTAAGTTGCATTATGCTAAATCCATGGACTATTTTTCCAATCATGCCTAAGCGAGCACATAAAATTTTAACATCATAGAGGACCGTTTAATGTGATAGGTGGTGAATCACCTCATGGAGTGTACAAAATTTTAATGTCATGGGTGACGAATCACCTCAAGGTTGTACAAAATTTTAACAGCATGGGGGACAAATCACCTTATGGGGTGTATAAATTTTAAATGTCATGGGGGATGAATCACCTTAGGGGGTGTACAAAATTTTAATGTGATAGTGGATAAATCATAAATTCATGCCTTAGGGAGTGTTATAGGGAACCTTACATTAATCAACCTTATTGTGGGTTAATACAAGAAAATTCCATATAGTAAACTTGAAATTGGTGCATGCACAATTAGGATATAGAAAGAAGTGGTTATAACTAATCACATTGGTGGCTAAGACCCAAAACATAGTGTAAAGGCTAACCCTATGAGTTATGTAATACTAGAAAAAAGGCTATAGGATAACCAAATAGATGTGGGTAGGGTATTGAGGTGAAAGGATGACAACAAGGGATGATGAAAATGGGTACACAAATATGGATAATAAAATAGGATCCTAATGGCTAGGGAGGGGATGAAAATGAATAGAAATCATCTAGGGGAAAGTTTAAATACAAATTCATTAGAGGGATTGACTATAAGAAATTAAAATATAAAATTTTAAAATCTAGTGATACAAGGATTCAACAAAATCTCCTCTAAGAGCACTTACAAGAGAGAACTTGAATAATGAAAGAAAAAACTTTAGAGTGTGAGCACTCTATGGAAATGAATTATAAGGATGAGTGAATAGGAGGAAAAATGAGTCTATTTATAATTTCTAAGGGAGTTAAAGGGCAGATGAACATGAGAAAAGAGGTTTGGGATCATTAATGAAGTGATCATTAATTTTAGTTTTAAATTTTCCAAAACCATTTGTGTTGCTCAAGGGGTATAAATGGGCATATAAATTACTAGAATACATAGATGGAATTTAATACTAGAGATTCTAGACTTTTTGGGATGGAAAAGTGGATAAGAATAGGCTTCTGTGAGGTAGTGTCACATTAATTTAGTTATCAAGGAACAAGATATTAGTGAAACAAGATAAGCATAAGAGTTTTGAAAATGCGATAGGGGTGAGACAAAAATGAAATATTAAGAGGCTAAGGATAACATGTGTTGAATAAGGATAATGGAATTCTTACACAAGGGTATAAACACATTAAAAGTGCAAAACATTAAATATATAAGGATAAATAAATATGTACAAGAGTAGAAAATATATGATTAAGAGCTAAAAACACATGTTAAAGGAGAAACCTAACAGGACTGCAAAATATAATAAAATTGTTAAAGGTTATGTAATCATTGTTATTACGGTTGAATTCCCACAATGGACTCCTTTCAACTTTACCTTAAATATTTTTCTACAATATTTACATATCATATCCTTCTTTTCTAATAAAACTTATATCTCCTATATGGTGCATCAACAACTTCATCATTGGGTGCACTTATGATTAAATAATTTCATTGAAAAGCCCTATACAAATAAAAAATAAATTATTCTTTAATCCCTCATGAAAAAAAAGGTAAAGAGGAATAAATTTCTATTTCTATTTTTTAACCCAAATCTTTATCACTTAGGCCCAATCACCGCCCCATTTCACTATCTTTCCCACAATACATAATAAATTAAATTAATAAAGTACCCTCTCAATCAATAATACATAGTGATATATTCATTTTTTTCTAATATTAAAAATACACACTTATTAACTCGTATGAGATGGTATTCTTTATCTAGTGATGTCTCTAGGGCTATCATCCAATGCCAATTATCCTTGTAAAGAATAATAGTAGGACCTAAATTCAAGTCCTATAATAGAACCCTATTAAATTGATTTTAGTTTTGTCAATGATAATTCAAAATTTATTTAATGTGAGTTTAGGACATGGTACACAACCTACCCCAATATTTTTTTTTCTACCAAGAAATATAGTCCTAAAAATATATTTATTTTTGATAGCACATACACTAGGAAAAATAATAAAGTAGTAATGATATTTTAAAAAAATGTGCACTATATTGAGAAGGATTTTCCTAACACGTAAAACCTCTTAGATTTTACATTAGAAAAAATTAAGCTAGTTATGTTAACCCATAAAATTAATGAAGTTTTTTTTATGTTTGGATGTTTATCATACTAAAGAAGGGACATGTAGCAATCTCAAGAGAAAATATTTCTTAAAAATCTAGAAATAATTCAAATAAAATCAATAAGGAAGAATCTCTTCTTTATTATTACTAGGGATTTGAATGAATCTTTTCCTTATAGTAAGTTAATAACAACACTACACAAAGACTTTTATTAAAGGAAGTGTCATACCAAGGGGGAATCGAAAGAAAAAACTTGTAATAAGGGGGGATGAGAAGGGAAAGAGAGGGAGAAAAAAGAATGAAATGAGAACAATAATATATATTTTGAGACACCACATTTCATAAATAAGATGATGAGGAAGGTATAAAGGATGTGGAGTAGATCACCTCAATGGAATTCAACTAGGAAGAAGAAAAAATATTTTGATATATGCAACTATTCAATCTTCCTCCAAAATAGAATAAAAATTATTATTATCTAGAAACATTTAAATTTATTTTTATGGGAAACCATGGTACATGAGGTATTTCAATTGTAAGAGGATATTATAGAACCATCTTCATCCAAGGACACATAAAATAAACAGGTTGAAGTTGAGTAGGAAATTGTTATAGGGAGAGCTAATCTAGTTTAACGTATTAGATGGTCAAACTATAAGAAGAGGAAAGGAAACTCTAAAATATTATAATTATCCCTAATGATAAGGGTGTGTAAGTAAATAATGATGAGAATGATGGAGAATTAATTAGTTGTATACTCCAATGGGGAAAAGGTGAAGATAATTGATTTCCTCGTGTATAGAATAATTATTTAAGGTTTCAAAGAAAAGGAAGGGATCTTAGGGTAGCAACTCCATAACTAGCAATATCTAAAATTATAAAAAAAAAGCACACCTTAAGAAAATAAATAGATATTCTAATGTAGAAATAAATTTGTAGTTGTCTAGATGAGCTGTAAATGGAGTAGAAAAGAGTATGAAGGATTTGGTTGTTATTTTGGATGCATTACATAATTTATTTAATTGGATAAAGGAGATCTATATGTTTTTAATTACAAAAAAAAAAATTAAAAATATATATTGAAAGAAAATTTGATGACAATATCAAAATACTAGAATCAATGGATTGTGACACCAAATCATATATTACCAAATTTAGAATCTAAATTTTATATCAAGATAAGATAAAACCAGAGTTCTATTTATATTTCAATTGATGAATTAAGAAGAAATAAGATAAAGCTAGGGATCACTGATGAAAATGTAAATATTTAAATTGATATTTTCTTTATAAAGTTATGAATATTTTTGTGTCCAAAAATTTTTTGTAGTATATTATATTTAAAATGGTTAGATTAGACATAATAGAATGCTAGCTAGTTTTAAAAAGAATGCTAATTTGATAACAAAAAGAGGAACTAAAACATCATGGTATTTAGGGCCAAGGATTGAGTTAAAGTCAAGAAAATAAAAGTGTTAGAATATGTGATTAAAAGATGATCTAGTAGAAAAAATATATAAAGGATATAAAGGTTAATTTGGATGGATAATTTGTTATCACTTCAAATAGAGAGTTGATAGCAATTACATAGTTTGTGGGTTTGAGTCATTATTTAAGTCCTAAAATTAATTTGTTTATTAAGTATTTATAATATTATTTAAAGTAGGGGACTTTAAGTAGCTAATAATTATATGGTAAAAATGATTTTTAATATTTTGTTAGAGGGGATTTAAAAATATAATAAAGAGAATTTTCAAAAAAAAATTAACATGAATCTTTATAAATAAATAAAAATTATACAATATATTTTTTAATGAATTTCATTGAATTCAAATTATGAGTATTGTTCAGCTAAGTGTATGTATGATTTTTTCACAAAATATACAAATGTAACACACACGTTTGTGGTAATTATATATTAACGAAATGCATACAAAGTAATGAAAAATTTAATGTAGACTTTTATCTATTACAATGAAACATCTAAGTTTAAATGTTCTCTTTTTTTAATTTCTTAAATACACATTTATGTATAGATCTAAGATTAGAAATATAGAAGGAATTGTTATGTTAACTATTTTAATATTCATGTTTAAATTAATATTATTTTTGTTGATCTATTAGTAAAACTTTAAATGATTAGAATGTTTCTATAATAAGTGTGCAATTTATTTAATTTTTGTATCAATTATCACATTCCAGAAACCATCATTGAAATTGGGAAAAATATTTTTGGCATTCTCATAATAAATTAAATTATATATATATATATATATATATATTATAAATTATCTTAACAATATAATACATAATGTCATCTAAAATATTTATCTACAAAATTCTTAATAAAGAAATTCTCACTTATTTAGAGAACTTAAAAAAAACCATATATAATATGAAAACTTAATAGGGGAGAGGGGCCATAGTGGAGCGGGGTCCAATAGTGGGGATAGAAGTAGTCCTTAGTGGGCGCCATAGTGGAGCACCTTAATATCCAATTACAAAACACTTTTTATCCATAAAGTACACAAACTGACAAATCATGTGATGCCACATCAGTGCACCAATAAAAAATGACTTAGTGCACCACTATCACTCTCACTTCTTTTTGGGTCTTTTTGGATACCTCAACAAAAGCATGCTGATGTGGCATCATATTTAATGATGTGCCTCTAAAACGAAATATAGAAGCATGTGAGTTGCCAAATAAACTATTGTACAAAATTGGGAGTGATTTGAAATTTCTACATAAGATTTTGAGAAACACGAAATTAGGGTGCTCCACTATGAACCCCTCTCCCCTATAGTGTTTAACTTATTAAAAACTCCAATCCAACTATCTGTGAAATCAAGACACTGCTTACCAACCCATTTTCATTGAAACAAATAATCATTTTGTTATAACCGAATTCTCTTTTTTAATCTCTTGCATTATATACTATTAAACTTATATTTTTCTATGCTGCAAACTAGACTCTAATTGTTATTATTTAATGAACAGAAAATATGTTTGCTCTACTCGTTTTGTTTATTTGTACCAAACATCTTGCAACTGGGTAAATAAAAAATAAATGAAACGAGAAACTCGATTGGAGCTTCTCATAGATTGTCCGTTACCTCAGGTCACACTTCCTCTTACACAAGGTTTTGTCCGACTCAAATTCACAGATATTTGGTTCTGAATTTATAATTTATGAACATGTATATCTTCTTGCGTTACAGATAGTTATACCTGTGCTGTCTTTATATCTTCTCGTACACAGATGGTCATACCTTTGTTATTTTAAAAATCCATTTAAGAATGTGAGAGACTTTGAGATTCATGTTTGAAGCATGTACAATAGATTTTATTAAGGCCAGGCAACCATCTCATTTGTGGCTTCTTTATTCTTACTCGTCTTACTTTATTTCGCGAGTATGCTTCCCATGTTCATCTCGCATAGAGAAAGTGAGTTAAAGTCTAATGGTGGTTGGGAAAGGGATAGGTTTCATAGCGCAGGGTGCAGCTGCCCATGAACACCTGAACGCCCACCCTTTCGCTGCAGCAGTCTAAGAGCTCTTCAATTCCCTTGGAGAGGCAGGCCGCACAGTCTTTCCTCGACATATCGCGCCAGCACATCTCCATGCCATAGATGGTCACATTCGAAGAAACAACGGAAGACCCCAAGGCGAACTTAATGGGGCTGGCAGGGGCCTTGCTTGACAGATCCGCCAAAAGACTGCGCGCGACAGCATTAAAATGGTTGTCCGTATTGTTATTGACGTTGACGAGGCCGTACCAGAAGTTAGTGTCCAAGTGCGAGAGAAAGGTGTGATTCTCGTAGCGAAGGAAGCAAGGGCCGGCTTAACCGGCACACTCTAAGCGCTGACTGCTTAGGTGGCCGGGCTCGTGGGCCCCACTAAACTCACTATTCCGTTCCCTAATTCTGTTTCGAGGGATTCCGTTACGTAGCTTTTTTTTTTTCCCTCCGTTTTCACATTAGCTGTTTTCGTTTACACGGTTAAACAAAACCTCTTAAAATGCATTGTGAATGAAAGAAAGGCAAACTATGTAAAGGCAATCACGTTAGCCTTTTTTTTTTTAAACTCCCACATTCAACGCGGGATTAAATATGGTGTAATAAACTCTTACAAATATCTGGTTGAAAGAGAAAAGAAAAGAAAGCATGGATTTAGAGGCTTTTCCTTCTAGAGAAGTCTAGACCACTAAACTCCAATATTATCCAATAAAGCATATTAATTTAACAATAAAGTATTTTTAATATTTTTTTTATTTAATAGTTGAGCCTAGGAGATGACGAAGGACTATTCTAATTTTTTACAATATTTATAAACTAAAATAAATCTAAATACAATAAAAATATAATTTTATTTTATAAATTAAAAATTTTCAAATACAATTAAATCTCTTTAATTTTATTTTATAAACTAAAATACTTTTAAACACAATAAAATCTCTTAATTAAATGAAAAATAATAATCACTTAATAAATAAAAATTATTATTATTATTATAAAATAGTAGTTCTTGAATAAATAAAAACTTAAATAACTTTTATATAGTTTTAATATTTTAAAATATTTAATTGTATTTCAATTTTTATATATGTTCTTAGGTAAATAAAAATAAATAAAAATTATTAGATAATTTTTTTTTTTTAAATATTATTTTTTTGTTCCATGATACTTTGTTTTGCTATTATTATTGATATCCATTATTTATTTAGTTTATGATAAGTACAAGTATGATTATAATCTAATGGAGAATCATTATTGTTTAATATTTTTAATTTAATAAAACTCAAAACATTTTTTTTATGAATGAAAAAAAAGAAAGAAAATGATATTAAATTTGAGTGTCATAAATATGCCTACAATTTTAATATGGACTATAGAAATATTATATCTAGTAAATTTTGAAAGTTGTTTATATTTTTATGTTATTGTTATATTTTCATTTATTTTTTTCACAAATCATTTTAATAAGTGTTATTAGAATTAATCTTTGTTGTAATATGTTAGAAATTATAATTGATATTAATCAATTCACAGTTAGAAAATATTGATTGTTATTTTATTTTTTTAGAACTTTTAATAAAAGTTATTTCAAGTAAATAAAATCATTAGAAATAACTCTTAGACTAATAAAATAAAGAATCTTGAATAGTTGTAAAGTAAAAAAAAATCTTAGACAAATATGAATAAAAACAAAGTATCAAAGAAGTATGTATATTATTGTATCAAAAATTTTACATTAGTATATTTATATTATTTTAAAAGTAGGATAATAATATTATATATTATCATAAGAGATATATATATTACCATCAAGAAATAATTGTATATGTCAAAGACATGTAAACATAATAAAAATATAAAATAACTCTTAAATTAATAAAATAATTCTTAAATAAGTCTAAAGTAAAATAAAATAACTATAAAATAAATAAAACAACTCTTAAGTAAATCAAATAAATCTTAAGTAAATAGAATAACTCTTAAGTAAATTAAAGAAAAGTGAGAATGTGAGAGTTACCATAACTTCTTGAGGACTTTTTTCAATAAAAGGAGGGTGCCATTGGAGGACTAAGTCTAATATAGAGGTTGGGTGAATCTTATATATTTCAAATTTGGATAAGATTATCCTCAATTATTAATAAGAAAAGGGATAGTTGGTAGAAGATGACACTTTGATTTTGCATACTTCTCATAAACTGCTCACCTATTAAAGATCTAGAATCCCCTTTGCATGATATTATCCATCATTAAAATATTATTTTGGACCATAACCCAAAAGAACAAATTGATCTTAACAATAAGATCTTTATTAATTATCTTAGACCAAAGGGACCTCATCCAAACTTGCATTCAACCTAGTGGTATATCCAGTTATGATAGTATAATTGCAATCATCTAAATGGGGCAAAATTAACTCATCTTCTCTATCAAAATGATTAATATGTATACATTTCAACTATAGATAATTTATGTTAGAAACCATTAATAGTATCTTGGCTATCAGAATCAAGGTAAAGAAAATTCCTTTTTTACATTCTTTAGACACTTATATATAGTCATCCATTTTATCCCCCCACACACTTTCCAATAATTGACAAATACTATCCCAAGGATTAGTTTTGCACAAAGGTTGATCTAAGAGCCATGTATCATCCCAAAAAAGAGCTTATTCTCCATTTTCAAAATTCTATTTACTTCCTTTTCAAAGGATATTTCTACTTTTAACCAAGAAATTCCATAAAAAAGAGCTTGAAAGAAGAAGATCAAATGAAAGAAGTCTTCTTCCAATTAGATCTTTTGAATTTCCACTACTTTCCTCCTTTAAATCTCCAACTTTACTTCACAATAAAAAATTTATTTATGAATTTCAACTTTTGGATACCCAACCTTCCTAATTTTAAAGGAAAGAAAACCTTATCCCAAGAAATTAATGTAAAGCTATCTTTCTCTTCTATAAATTTATTTAGTCAAGAGTTATTTATATTTATAGTTATCTTATTTACCTGAAATAACTTTTATAGAAAGCTCTCAAGAAAATAAAATAACAATCAATATTTTTAGTACTTTTAATTGATTAATATCAATTATAATTTCTAACATATTACAACAAAGACTAATTCCAATAACACTTATTAAAATGATTTGTGAAAAAATATTTTTTTAAATGAAAATATAACAATAACATAAAAATATAAACAACTTTCAAAATATTATACTTCATAAAAACATTCATTGGATATAATATTTCTATAGTCCATATTAATGAACATGAATTGTAGGAAAATTTATTACATTCAAATTTAATATCATTTTCTTTCTTTTTTTCATTCATAAAAAAATGTTTAAATTCCTTTAAATTAAAAATATTAAATAATAAGGATTTCCCTATTAGACTATAACCATACTTGTACTTATCATTACTTATCATTATTTAAATAAATAATAGATATCAACAATAATAGTAAGACACAAAGTGTCATGTCATGATGGAACAAAACTAAATATCTTTAAAAAATAAAACTATCTAAGAATTATAAATATTTATTCAAGAGTTATTTTATATGTATGACCATATATAAAATTGAAATACAAACTAAATATTTAAAAAATTAAAATTATATAAAAATTATTTAATTTTTTATTTACTTAAGAGTTATTTAATAATAATTATTATTTTTATTTATTTAAGAGATTTGTTTTTTTTCATTTACTTAAAAGAATTTATTGTATTTAGAACTATTTTAGGTTATAAAGTAAATTTATTGTGTTAAAAATTATTTGTTTATAAAATAAAATTAAAAATATTTAATTTTGTTTAGAATAATTTTGATTTATATAATAATTGTGCTTGTTAGAAGGGCTATGGCACAGGTGTAGGGTAGTTTACTTAAAGAACTATGTATTACTATTCTTTCTTTCATAATTTTTTTTTTTATTATATGTTTTATAGTATTTATGAGATTTTAAAAGTTTATAATAAGGGTGTTCAAATAATTTAAAATTTAAAATTTAAAATAATGAATTAAAAAAGTGGTTTGGTTATAAATATATTGAAGAATGTTAAACAAATTTTATATAGTATTATAATATTTATAACAATACAAATTATTTTACAATAAAATTAATTTTACTTCATAAACTAAAATGAATTTAAATACAATAAGAAGAATAGTAATACATAGTACTACCCTACACCTGAGCCATATCTTCTAACGAGGGCAACTAGGTATTATATAAATTAGCAAAAATCGTTTGTTATTAGATTACTACACTTCACAGGAGTTCAGTGTTTTTGGCTTCTGCTTAAATAAAAACCTCTAATTCCATACTCCATTTTTTCTTTCAGGAGGGGTATTTATCAGTGTTTATTACACCATATTCAATCCTGCATTGAATGTGGGAGTAAAAAAATTAAGATTAAAGTGATTCCTGTTTTACATAGTTCGTCTTTCTTTTAAGAGATTCTGTTAACGATGGAAACGCAAATAGCTAACGTGAAAACGGAGTTTAAAAAAATGTTACGGAAACAGAATAAGGCAAAAACGGAAAGGTCAGGTTAGTGGGGCCCACGGGCCCGGCCACCTAAGCGGTCAGCGCTTAGAGTGTGCCGGTTAAGCCCGGCCAGGAAGCAATGCTCCAACTGAACGCGGGCGCCAATGGCATTGAGGCAGTCGCGGCGGACGGCCTTCACTGCCTCCGCTGAGCACGCACCGCAGTCAGCGGGAGACAAATCTCCTCTACACTGGAGGCACCCCGACAGCTGGTTCGGCTTCTCCCGCCCGTAAACAGAAGCTGTGAAGCCCTTGTAGGCTGCTTTATCTGTCAGCGTTTTAAAGAGCGCCTCCAAATTTGCATCAAACTGGGAGCCGTTAGGGTACTTCACCACATTACATGCTGTGTATATCTCGCCTTCCTCTGACGATAACTGAACCATAACAGTGCACAACACTAGCAAAACCGCCAGATATAGCGGCACTCTCTTTGATGCAGTCGCTGAGAAATACATTTCGGCAGCTTACAGAAGAGAAGAATATGTGGTTCAACACTACAAGCATTCAGCTTATAACTAGTAGTTGCACAATATTCAATGAGCAACCAAATAGTTGATAGGCACAAACCAATTTTTTTTTTCTATAATGTTCTCCTTGTTGGTGTCACCATCAAACTGGAGGAGATCCTGGTGGGGAATTCAAATGTCAATGCTTGAACATATTCATTCCACCGACATCTAAAAGAAAAGGGAAGAATTTAACCAACACATCCGGGTCTTCTAGCAATGGAAAGCCATGAGGAAGGGGAATGCCCTTTCCCAATGAAGTCATGGCCAAATTCCCTTCCACACCAACCAGCATGTCCTTCCTAAATAACCACTTTATGATCACCCTCAAATCATCTGTGGAAACCCCCACATCTATCAAACTAGCCAGGACACAGGATGAAATGTTAGAGTCCAACCGATATCCCTTC
Source organism: Sequoia sempervirens (assembly GCA_007258455.2). NCBI lineage: Eukaryota > Viridiplantae > Streptophyta > Pinopsida > Cupressales > Cupressaceae > Sequoia > Sequoia sempervirens. The sequence continues at coordinate 52,117,943 of VDFB02252616.1, forward strand.
ACACCCGCCATAAAACCTTTACTAGTGAGGCATTTTGCTGTTGTGAAGGCGAGATAATCCGGGTGTTGAATTATCTAACACAACCAAAGAGAATTCATTGGGAAAATATATATCTCTCTCTCATATACACACTCCCTCTTTCTCCTTCTCTACCTCTATCTCTATCTCTCTATCTTTTCGCCTATGTATACCTCTTTCTATTACTTATCTCTATCACCTTCTTTCTCTCTCTCTTTCCCCCTCTATCTCTATCTCCCTATCTCTTCCCCCCTCCCTATCTATATCTCCTTATGTCTACTTCTCTCTCTCACTCATCTCTCTATATATTTCTATCTATATCTCTCTTTATCTATCACCCTATCTTTCTCCCTATACATCTATATCCTTTCCCTCTCCGCCCTTCTTCTCTCTCTATCTTATTCATTCCATCTCTCCCTCCATCTCTTCTACTTTGTATCTTTATCTTTATTTCTCACTCATCTCTCTATCTCTTTCTATCCATATCCTTGTCTATGTATATCTCCCTATATATCTATCTATCTATCTATCTCTTTATCTCTTTTCCTATCCCTCTCTATCTCTCTATATCACCCTTTATCTATATCTATCCCTCTCCCTCTCCTCTCTCGCCCTCTTCTTCTCTCTCCCTCTCTACATATATCCCCCTCTTCCCATCTCTCTTTCCCTTTCTCTCTCCCTCCCTCTCTCTGTCTCTCTCCCATCTCTCCTTCTCTTTCTCCCTCCCTATCCCCCTATCCATCTTTATATCTCAACCTCTCTCTCCCTTTATCTTTCCATATATCCCTATATATATTTCTATCTTCCCATTTATCTAACTCTCCCTCTCTCTCTCTATCTCCCCCTAATTCTATCTCCCTCTATTTATATTTATATCTCACTCTCCATCTCTATTTGTCTTTCTCTATTTCTCTCTCTTTTTCTCTCTCCCTCTCCTTCTCTCTTTGTATATCCTTATATCTCTATCTTTATATCACTCTATCTTGCCATATATCTCTCTATATCTCTACCTCTCCCTCTTCCTCTTCTTCTTGATCTCATTATCTCTTCCTTTCTATCCATCCCTCTCTATCTCTCCCCTTTATCTCCCTATCTCTCTATCTTTATTTCTCCCTCTATCTCTCTCTATATCTAATCTATTTGTCTCCCTATCCTCTCTTATTCTATATTCATCTCTACCTCTATCCGTTTGTCTCTCTTCCTCTCTCACTCTATATTCATCTCTACCTTTATATTCCTCTCTTCCCCTCCATCTCTAGAAATGTCCCCCTCTCTCTACCCATCCATCTATCTCCCTATCTCTCCCCCTCCCTCTTCATAGACCTTCATTGTCTTCTTGATTGAAATATTTTCTTTCACTCATCTTTAGAGACCTTTGTTGCACAACAACATCATTTTATGACTAGCCAACCAATTCAACTCATGTATGTAATACACAAATTTAAAAAATTTCCCTAATTGACATTCCACACCTCTTCGGCATACCCATTGCACACCAAGGTGCAATTGCTAATATTTATAAATACAAAACTCAAAAATTTAAAAAATCCTTTTAAAAACTCAATTTCCCCTTTTTTCAGTGATATATGGATTTGTGCTTACCAAGACTCGTAATACTTTAGATAACTATTTACATTTAAATGTATGAAATTTTAAAAGTTCTTTTTTATTATTTTATTAGGTAATCAATATAGTTTAGTTTTTAATATTAATATTATATTTTTAAAATGTATAATTTTTATTTAGATTTTGTTTATTAAAAAGATGTTAAATTATTTTATTAGGTAATCAATATAGTTTAGTTTTTAATATTAATATTATATTTTCAAAATGTATAATTTTCATTTAGAATTTGTTTATTAAAAAGATGTCAAAAAATGAAAATTAAGTAATTTTTAATATTTATATTTTACATTGATGAATGTTTAGAATTCATATATTCATTGATTTTTATTTTAAAGTGATTAAAAAAATTAAATTAAAAAATTAAAAAATATATATTTTCAATTTTTTTTAAAGATAAATAATTTTTATTTTATCTATTTTTTCTACCTACTAATTCTAAAGGGCATAGCAGACTGATATTAATAACTCTAACCTTACACTAATTCAAATTCTAATAATAATGTGATTAAGTAGCAAACTAAGCCATACACATCAATGCTTTCGTAATGATTGCATTATTATTATTAATATAATTATCAATTAAAATTTAAAAACATGTAATGATTTGCAACCATGCAAAACAAGCACAGTTGTCTTCACTCATAAACTTAACTCATTTCCTCAAATTAATTTTCGTCTCTCCATTAGAAAATGTTAAACCAATAAAACACTGAAGGATGATCATAATTTGACGTAACAAAGAAATCCGTAGTAAGGTGTACCAATTAATTAAGCTGATATTTTTCAAAATAATTAAATAACAAAAAATTCAAAAACTAATTAAGTGATAAATTACTAAATCAAATTAATGTACCTAAAAAGCTGTTCCAATATTCATCCCCATAAAAAAGGGAAAATTTAAACGAAGACGACATTTTTCATCTTTAAAGTAAGAAAATTAAACCGTGTTTTGAATGCAACCTTTAAACTAAGAAAAATAATTTAGCATAAAAATTAGAGTATTCACCGACACGTAACGTGATAAAAGAAGAGAAAGATAGCTTTCTCGAGAAAAGGGTTGATAAAACAGGCATCCGTAGATAACAGTTCGGTTTTACACTTTTCCCTTGACCAACGACTAAGGCGCCGATATTTAAGCCGATAGTCGTGGGGTTCCCACCGGCGTCAGACTGGGGGAAATGTCGGTGGTGTTCCCCCACGTAGAACAGCCTATCGGCCAAATAGATGGGAAACCAGTGGAGTATGACCCGGTTGTACGTGCAATCGAATAGCTGACTTCAATTATTTCTACTCTTCAATCCATACAGAAGCTTCAAAAAGGAGCAATTCCATCCCATGCCAATATTATATCATAATTCACCACATTGCTGAGTCAAAAAGAGCGACGGAGTCTAAAACTCTAATATTATAGAGTATTCAAACTTGCTGATCGCTTCAACTTGATCAGGTTCAGCGTGGTTGGCGGATTACTTTCTTATCAAGCGAACCCTGTCGATAAGCTCACAGCCGCCACACATCCTTCTGAAGTCATCAGACACGTTATTAGCTACGTCTGAGTTGTTTTTACATCTATTGTATTACGCTGGAAATATTCTACCATAGTTTTTTCCTTTCAAAAAGGATAAATATTTAAAAGCCTAAAGGATAAAAATTCCAGGTCTTTCATAAATCTACAGCTTCTAAAAATTAAGAAATACATAAAATTAACAAAATGTAAAAATTTAATAAATAAATAAATAATCAAAAGGATCAAATTGTGAATGTATTAAGAGACTACAAAAATTGTGTAGAAGAAAAGAACTCTCAATATGTGACTAATATATGTAGTCTTTTTGTTTTCGAGCATCTATCTCACTATTATTTTGATGGATTGTTGAACTAAGCCTATTTACAATCTAATTATTTAAATCTTTATATGTTTATTACATGTTTATTGTTTAACTATTTTTAAGGAAATCCTCAACCCCCAATTGATGTTAATTCAAGATTTGAACTAGAGTCTAACACACTTTTTCTTTGAGAAAAGAGGTGGAATCTTATAAGTGTCTCAATTATAATAAAAGTATTAGAATATTGATGTGACATTTCATGAACATGCTATGAAAATAATGTAGATATAAGAAGTCTAATTGAGTTTTTGTAAAATGCAAAGATATAAATTTCTACTTGATTGTGAATTAAATGTGTCTTTTGAGTGATTCTCATTTCTTTCTATGATGATTCCTAATAATTTAGGCATTTCTATAAATACATGTCTTTTTTTCTTAATTCAATATTTATATATATAGGAAGATTGCTAATAACCTAGGTATTTCTATAAATACATGTCATTTTTTTTTTAATTCAATATTTTATATATAGGAAAAGATGGCAACTAGTTTCTCAAAAGGTTAGCTTAGGAGTAAGAAAGTTTTGAATTAGAAAGAGGTGAATATCAACCACATCTTGCAATATTTTTCATAGACTAAGTTGTATTGTGAGGCCTAGTCCCACCTAGGAAAAGGTTAGGAATTGTGATTTGTCCTGATATGAGGATTTATAGTAATGGTTAGAGTTTTTTAGTGCATGAAATAGGTTAAATTGGGGATTATGGCTATGGATTTACTTATGCTCAAAGTAGCATAAAATAAAAGTGTGAAGTACAAGGCATACATTTTTATCCATTACATTTTTTCCATACTTTGGTGTACCTAGGAATCTAGATGCATCGTTAATGTCAAATTTAAATATTTAGTATAAGTAAATTGATAAGAATGAAAGAATATGGCATTGGATTTTTAAATGATGCCTTGATATCTTCGTGTGCTTACAAAATATACCATAATTTTGAACCCACACTTAAAATTATTAGTTATACCTATGGTTAAGTACATGGAAATGGGGGACAAATTAGTAGCTATCCTTAATATTTTTAGCAAAATGTGTTTGTGTTATGAAAATATAACCATATGTGTTTTAAAACATATGCATTTATAATGCTTTAAATTCAAAAAAAAAAAATGATGCATATTTATGCTTTGATTTCCAAGCCTAAGGGTGAATAATAATAAACATTAGTTTATGAATTGGCTATTTGTTTATAAACAATTGTAGGTTTTAGTTATATTCTTATTATATATATACATCAATGTATTTTGAGAATGAAAAATTGAAACAATAAAATCATTTTATTTTTATATATTTTCTATTGTGCATTACATAGTTTTTTTTTTAGTTTCATTAGTGTTTTCTATATTCCTTTATTTGGTATCAAAGCAATTGGAGATGCATTCCCTATGGAACTCTTGAAATATATAACTTTCATCTATATTGGTTGTGTCCATTTTTAAAATCCATATATGTAGAAAAGAATGCATGTAAAAATTAAGAGAGGTGTTTCATATTCCATTGCTAGAGGGTGTCTAAATATAGTGTACAAGTGTTTTAGAAGTTACAATTCCATCTATAGGATAAGTAACTCCATTTGAAGCATGAATGTAGAAGATTCAAGAAGCATAAAGTTTGCAGTAAGGCATGCATATTTAAATAAATACCACTACTAAAGACATCTTTGGAAAGGAAAAATCCAATGTCTATAATTTGATCTCTTACATGTGCTAGTGAAGGATGTAATAAAGGTAAACAAAAGGCGTATAAAACTGCAAAGTATCACTTATTTTCTTGGTTTTTTAATGATAGCAAAGGGCATTTAAAATCTCAATACCACTAGTAGTGCATGCATATGGTGGTTAGAAGTAGTTATTGAAGTCTCTTTTATTCTTGTTCATATTTGCTAAAAAGTTGTAGTCATTGTTGCTATTAGTCATGTGGCAAGATGATGTAGGTCCAATATCAAGGAGCGTGATAATTATTGTGGTGCCTCAAGTATATAGTTGTAGTGTTTTTATAGGAGAGGTGCATGTGAAAGGTTTGAGTCTTTTTAAACAAGAATTAGTTGATTCCTTGGTAGTTCATCCATAAAGGATATTTGAAGATGTTGAAATCATTTTCTAGCATAGAAGGATTGGCCAGATAAGTGGTCTTTATTTTTTTTTATTTTTTGAGGTATGAAGTTGTCTAGTGTATGGGTCCATTAAATAGAAAAAGTTGATAAAACAATAAAGAAGGAAAAAAATGTTTTGGAGGAAGAACTATTGAAAATTAAGAAATCTAACTCAAAATTGATACTAGATTTTAAGGAGTTAACATAGAAAAATATGAATATTTGTATAAAAATAATAATCAAGTGAAAACACATTGGAGAATGTCAAAATAGATTGAAGTTATTTGGAGAAGTTAAAAATAAGAATGATGATTTGGAAGAAAAGTTGAAAAAGTTAGAGTACAGAATGATGAGATATCTAAGTTGAAAGAACAAAATAGTCAATTAGATCAGTTGCTTTCATTATTCCAAAAATAAAATGAGTGCTTGAAATAAAATCTATTAGTTTGTGATGTCTCATATGACACAGAAAATTTATATTGTTCCTTTGATCAACCATTTGGTTTGTGTGATAAAGCTGAAGTTTCTTCTAATAAAGAATGTAAGGATAAAGATGATAATGTGTATGAATCTATAAATATTATTAATTATTTTTAAAATAATATTGGTTTAAAAATCATGAAGAGAATGGGATATAAAGGAAAACTATTAAGAAATTATGGGCAAGGAATCAAAATGCCCATTGAGCCAATTCCTAAGTCAAAGAATGCAATCCTTGGTTATTTTACAAATAAAAGAAATAATAGTGATGTTACAAGTCTTATAGGATCAAATAAATGAATTCAAAAAATGCAATTTCCTTATTGTAGCAATCAAGGAAATAAAAAATATGTGTTGGGATATTCATCCTTGTAGCATATACAATTCAAAAAATCATTCTAACAAGGAGTGTTGGAATAGAGAATGGAAAAATATATATGTGACAGAATGCATGTGAGTACTAGATCAAACTAGGAAAAGATTACAGGTATGTTTGAACAATTGTAAAAGTATCAATATTCCTTTATCAAAGGTGATAGTAATTAGGCAATATTTGAAGGTTTGAGAAGAGTGACAAATATTGTCTTGTAAGAGATCATGAAAATTGGAATTAATTTCTTGTAGTAAAGTAATTTTTTTTTTTTGTTGCATTGTTGGTGATAAATTTGGACATTGCTTGGTCTTAAATATTAGAGATTTGTGGTTGGACTATAAGACAGGTCCTAGGATGAGGGTGAATCATGATGGTCAAAAAGTTCATTATGAGGGAGGAAAAATAGAAAAATGAAAAAAATTATAATCTTCATTATGAGGGAGAATGAAGGATAATGAATATTAGTTTATGAATTAGTTGTCTATTTATAAATAGTTATAGCTTTCAATTATATTCATAATTTATATATACATCAATAAGAATGAAAAATAAAAACAATAAATAATTTTATTTTTATATATTTTTTGTTGTGCATTATGTAGGTTTTTTTTAGTTTTCAGTTTCATTACTATTTTCTATATTCCTTCAAAAAGTTGAACATCTCTTGTGGATCCTAGATTCATTTTTTTAACATAAAATAGCTCAAATTTGAAATCCACACTCATCAATTTTACATGTTTTACAATAAAATTTTACAAAATGACCACCAAAATGAAGTCACTTTTTAGCTTTCTAGCTATATACAGAAAGTGAGTCTAATAGATGGGTTAAAGTTTAATAGTTCTTGGAAAAGGCATAGGTTTCATAGTGTAGGGTGTAGCTACTCATGAACACCTGAATACCCACCCTTTCACCATAGCAATCAAAGAGCTATTCAATTCCCTTGGAGAGGTAGGCGGCACATGCTTTCCTTGACATATCTTGCCAACACATCTCCATGCTATAGATGGTCACATTGGAAGAAACAACAGACAGCACCAAGCCTAACTTAATAAGCTTGGTAGGCGTTTTTCTTTACATATCTTCCAAAATACTATGAGTAGCAACATTAAAATGGGTTTTTGTATAGTTATTGACATTGGCAAGGTCATACCAGAAGTTGGTGTCCAACTATGAGACAAAGGTGTAATTAGTGTAATGAAGGAAGCAATGCTCTAGTTGAATGTGAGCACCAATGGTGTTGGAGTAGTCATGGTGGATGACCTTCACTACCTCTACTAAGAACGTGTTGCAATTAGCAGGAGAAAAATATCCTCTACACTGGAAGTGCCCTAATAGCTGGTTTGGCTTCTCCCACCTATAAACTAAAATAGTGAAGCCCTCATAGGTTGTTTTCTCTGTCAACGTTTGAGAGAGATCCTTCAAATTCCTATCAAACTAGGATTCTTTTGAGTACTTCACCATATTACATGTTGTTTATATATCTCCTTCCTCCAACAAGGAATCAATCATACCAATGCTAATCACTTCAACTTGATGGGGTTCGACATGGTTGGAAGATTACTCCCTTAATCTAATTTAAATATGGTACTCTAGTATCACTCAAAATATAGACAATCACATTTTTATCTATGTTAATCTCTTATCAATTGAACCCTGTCAATAAGCTCACAGCTGCCACACCTTCTTCTAGAGTAATCAAATGTGGAAATTCTTAGCTACAACACAAAAAAAATTCTCAATATGAGAATAAATATATTTTTTATTTTTTAATTATAATTTTAAAATTTATTATAATTAGGTCATTATAATCAAACATATGCATGGTTGAAATTCAATAAAATATTAAAATTTAATTTAAAAATTAAGAAAAATGTTATACACTAAAAGAGAGAATCCTTTCGAAAAGGATATTGATGAATAGTTTAGACATAAATTGGAGGCTTATCAAAACTATTGTTTTCAATAAACTCAATTTTAAAAAATTATTTAAAACATATATTTAGATTGAAAGAAAAAAAAAATTCCACTAGATACTCAAATTAGTTATGTGGGAAAAAAAGATCAAAGAAAAAATATAAATTTACTATAATAAATGTGGAGGCTAGTTAAAGTCATTTTTTGAATTCATTTCAACAATTAAATTATTCTCTTAAATTTTAAAAAAGTATATCCTTACATTTTAGATCTTAAAAATTTACAAATATAAACTGCACTGAAAGTTTTACAAAATCTATATCATTTTAAAATTCAAAACATATATGTCACTTTACTAGATGCTTCAAAATGAATATTTGTATTTGGATTGGTCATTTTCCTTTAAAAATGTGGGAAAGTTTTGAACTTTCACCTAGAAATGAAATGTTTAGATGCACATATAAGGGGTATAAATAAATTAGGGTATTAAAAATATCATTGAAAAATAAGTAGCTATAATAAATTGTGAAAATAAGAAATATTTTTCTAGAAATTGTGTAATAGGAAGAGGTGTATAATTTAATATACAAAGATAGATATAAAAATTAAGGACATTATTTAAAATTTCATGGTCAAGCGTATTGTTTAAGATATAGGCGAATGGCATAATGTGATGGTTAAATTGTGGCATTGTGGTTCTTTCCACCAAGGTTCCAACCCTTATTAGTGTTTTATTCTAAACATTGAGCCCTACTTACAGTTTGAGCAAGAGCAACTTTGTGCTACTGTTTATTTTTTATCGGTTGTATTAGTCTAAAAATATTCTATTATATTTTTTGTTTTCAAAAAAGGATAAATATTTAAAATTCTAAAGGATAAAAAAAATCATCTATTACAAATCTACCAATTCTAAAAATTAGGAATACATAAAATTAACAAAATATAAAATTTTAATAAATAAATAAAAAAATAAAAAATGATCAAATCAAATAATTATGAAGGAAATAAAGAAACTACAAAGATTGTGTAGAAGATAAGAATTCCCAATGTGTAACAGTCAATATGTGACTAACATTAAAGGCCCATTTATCCAAATAGTTCAAAACAACATTCTATTTCTAGGAATTGAAAAAATAGATAGAATCAATGTTTCACAAATGGTTAAGAATCTTCTCTATAAAATATGGCAACCCACGCTCAAATATTCATGATAAATTCCACTATTCAAAAGTGATACCAAAATCATAGAATCTACCTCATATATTATCTTCTTCCAACCCAAATCATATGTTTTGTCCAAGGCCACAAGGATGAATCAAGCAAGGCCTCCATCTTTAAATTATTACTACCAAACCCAATAGTAAAAGAAAAAGGAAGCAAACTAAACTATCATTATCCTTCCCAACTCCACTAATCTCTAAAACACTTGGATTGTATCAAAATAACCATCAATGTTAATTTTGAAAAAAAACCAAAAGAGGAGGGGACTATTTGCCTTCTCTATTCATCTTATGAGAAGGTTTGATCCTAGAGTGAAAAAATAGAGCTAACCAAATGATCCAAATATAATTTCTTCAAAATATAGATATCCCAAGACGTTAAAATTGCATCAATAGAACACTTAGCCACCAAATATTTTTATCAAGTCCAAAATATTTTACCATACATATCCAATAAGACTATGATTACCTTGAAATATCAATCAATTTATTTCCAAATAAATTTGCTAAAGAATAAATATAGGACCAATATCCAAGGCTACTAAAATTAAATAGGAAAAATTACAAGGATGTCCCAAACTAGCCCAAAATTCAAATAGAAAAATTGCATGGACTAGAGGTAGGTTCCAATTATACCTCCATTGTCTCCAAAGACCCTCGAACAATCAAAAAAAGATGATCCACACACTCCTCATTAACCTCATAGAGAACACATTTAGAAAGACCTTGGCATCCTCTCTCTTTTATATTATCCTTAGTGAGACATTTATTTTTACATAGAAACTAGAGAAAGAAGTTACACTAAGGCCAATAATACTTATTCCAAAAAAAATTCCACTAAGGGAAATATATATACTCAACTTTTTCAAGTTCTAAAATCTAATATTCATGAGAAAATGAATAAACCCCTAAAGGCGATAACCCAAGCAAGTGCATCAATTTCCTCCAAAGAATAGCATGGTTGATCTACCATAATAAAAGATAGGGCCACATGAGCATCAAGATCTCCCCAAAGTTCAACACTTGGATCCTTCCAATGATAAATGTGAGAATCTATCACTAATAGAGAAGATTTTAAGCATGACACTTTAGACCTTGACTAGATGGGGAAAGAGTGTGAGAATCAAGGGTGACAATCCCATGAATTGATTGAAAAAGATTATTGTGGCCCAAAATTACAATGTAGAAGAGGCACTACTAAACAAGTGAAACACCCATATTAATAATATTTGAAATCATAAATCATTTCCTTGTCAAAATCATTATAGGAACCTTTGAAAAATCAACACATCATAAATATTTATAGCAAATAATTTTGGCCCATGACTAATCCTACTACTTATACCATCTCTAATAAATTTTAGCAACCAAGGATTTCACTATTCAATTCAAAAATTCTAATACCAAGACCATAATTTTTTTAGGCCTACAAACTCAATCCCATCTACTCCATTTTTTAATATCAAAAGATTCCAACCTCCAAGAACATTCATGGGACCTTCCACTATTCAAAAATGAGACCAATATCATAGAATCTACCTCACATTTTATCTTCTACCAACTTAGATCACATGTCCCCCCCAGACCTACAAGGATGGCTCAAAC
>VDFB02252616.1:52134783-52357580 GCA_007258455.2 Sequoia sempervirens
TTCTCTTCCATCCTTCTCCACTCACACATTTCCCAAAATGTGCTCCACCTTCCTCCAATAGAATTGTGACACTTGGCACATTCTCTTTGGCTCTCAATTTATCCCACATTCACCAATTTCCTCCATTTTTCAACCCTTGGCTTCTATAAATAGAGGCGTCCTTTTCATAATATGTATCCACAACTACATGCATTATCACTATAGCCATCATAGCTAGATTACAGTCAATTTCATCTTTTAATCATCTACACTGCATCAAGCTTATCAAAGGGATTGGGAAAGGGCTTCTTTCCACATCAAAGGAGCACCACTCCCCCTATGGGATGGAGGTTTAGTTAGTTCAGTTCAACTTACATGCTTTATTTCATTAGTTTCTTGTTTATTTCATGATTTCTCTTGAATTGGCTAAAGAGTCTCATAGGGGGCATTAGATTTGTTTTTCTAACATGTTTGACATTATTTTGTTGATCAATTGTTAGTCTATGCAGGTTTTGTGCTCACAGTTCTCATTTTACATGTGGAAACAATTATCTTTTCACAATGGAGTGCCCATGTGACATGTGTCACAATTTTTCCTTCTCACACCTTGCATGTAGGATGTCAACTGCCCATTAGGTCCCACAAAGTGACTTAGCAGTTTGGAAATAAATATTATTGAATTTAATAAATTGAATTAGCAACTTAGGGGAAAATAATTTATAAATTAATCATGGGATTCATTAAGGTTGAGACACCTTGATCCCACTAGTTTCCCTTTATAAATAAATTCATAAAAACAATTTTTTAGAGCCTCTACATGATAAAGAAAACAATTATTTAAAACAAGGATGATAAATATAAGCTCCTTCAAGGTTTCATGTCTTTCAAAAATATTTTTCATTTCATTTCTTGGTTTTGGAAGTTATCTCTAAATATGTAATTTTTTCTTACTATATATAAAATTCTTGTATACATATGTATATGTATAGGTAAAAGTACAAAACTATGTCACAATAATTGCCACCTTGTGGTGCCCCTACCTTTTCCATCTTATTAATGTAAGATCAGTGTTTTAACCTCATTGTTTCCTTGTGATTATTTTTTTTATTATAACTTATGGCTCTAAATGGTGTGCATGAACCACCACATGCTCAAGATTAGATTCCTCAACATGTTGATTGTTGGCATTTTGTATATTTATATGCTTGGATATATTAATTGCTTTAGTTCGGTGATGTGCATTATATATGTTGTGATTAAATCTGATCATGCTTATGGATGTTCAAAAGGAATGATTTATTTAATGATTTATATGATAGATTTATATATGTTATTCATGATTTATGCTATTGGACACTGTTGGTTGATTATGATATGCTTTAGCTATATATACATTGAACGAGTACCATTGATGTGCATTGAATGGTTACATGTACAGCTATTTCTCTACCAAGCTACATAGGTTTGATTTATTCTACAATGATGGTTAATTTGGAGATATCACATTGGGTCCCTTCCCTATCCATTCCCTAGTCATACTCAAATCGAGTATGGTATGTGTCATATTTGACTTTATGTGGACCCAAATCTAATTTAGGATTTATTTCAAAAATCTATAGGTGTTGTGAATGACTAGTGAATATGTAATTTAATTAATGGTTTAAATTTCATATTTTACTTATAAATGAACTTAGGAATTTAAATGATTTTGATATTTATTATTAAAATATTCTCTATGTTTTGAGAAAGGGGAAAATAGAATGAAAGTAGAAATGAAAGTAAGAGTTGTTTAGTTTAAATTTTGAAAATTCCTTGGGTTGGGAATTACGAGTTATGAGTGATTTAGTTATCTTGTTGAATTCTATTTTTTTGTAAATTTCATGAATATTCTTATGTGGATTTAAATCATGAATTTAAATGATATAGGTTATTTAAAACTATTTGATGTGTCTATTTGGGTTTTGAAGGAATTGGGAATCAAAGAAATAGAAAATGCATTTTTTATTTTAATTTGTTTAGAAATTAGAAAAGGGTAAATAAGAAAAAAAGGGACTTTATTTCATTATGTAATTTTTATTGAGAAAAAAATAAAGAGAGGAGAAAACCCACTCATGGTAAAAATTTGAATTATTGATGGTGAATGCAATTGAAAATGAAATTCAATGGTATTAGATTTTTTAGAATAGGATTCTGAAGGGGATCATGCTTATTGATTTATATGATTCCTCGTTTGGCGTGCTTAACAAAATTTGCATTTTATATTTTGGAGGGTATTGAGGTATTTTCAATATTTTAAATTCAATTGATCATTTTTTTTCAAATCTATTTGTAGGAGAATGATTGAGGGAGTGTAGAATCCTCCCAACTTATTTCATTTGGAAATTTATATACTTAAATTAATTTTGTTTCATTTAAAAGTTGACCTTTATAAAATTGGCAGGGTTACCATGTTCAATTTTTCAAGAAATAAAGAAAATGTCAATTTTATAGCTTAAGAGGGGTGTTGGTAATATTTGCAACCAAAGTATATTCTTAGAATTTTGATTTTAAAATTTTAAAATTTTGATGAATTTTCAAGGTAGATTTTGGAAAAACCCTAATTTTTGCCTTGTGAAAATATTGAAAAAATTGAAAGTTTTGTATGAAAACAAATGTTTTTAAATTTTTTGAAAAGATGGAAGTTCATGAAATATGTTAATTGATGTTGTGGAAAAATTTCGTTGAACTTAGAAAATTTAGATTTTTGTATCGATTTTTGGGCCACTCTCGTTAGAGAGTGTGAAGAGCCTCCAAATAAGGTACTAGAAAGGGTTATTCAAGAGGCTCCCAACTTGTCCCTGAGTCAAAGTGGAAAGTAGGATAATCATGGGTTAGGATTCATTTAATCAAGTGATAAATAATAAAACATGGGTAATTAATTAAGATAATGGATGCGCCTCTAGTGCCTTGAGTGCTAGTACAAAATAAGGATGTTTGGGAAGACATGCCAACTCAGGGATCTTGGGTTTTGTAAGATCAACTATCCTCGTATATATGAGATTAGTACTATATTCTATGGGTGACATAATTGTGAGCACCATGATGGAACTCTCTAACTATTTCCTTAGCTTCTTACCTTAGTGTCTTGTGTATGTGTGATTGATCATTAGTGAGTTTTCCCAATTGTGATCCTTGTGGTACCCTGGTAGTGAGTTATCTCATGATATTTAAATACATTGTGGTATTGGTGAGTTGGCCCAATGCAATTTATGATGTGACATTGGTGAGTTTTCCCAATGTGGATTGTGTTATGTTATGGTGATTATACCAAATGATGGCATGTATTGGATCCATATGTGATTTGGATGATTGGTTATTTTATGATGTGTTTATGGAGTTTTTTCATAGTGTATGATGTCGATAAGACTTCTCCCTATTTTTTTTGTGTGAGTGTTATGCTTGTGACTCATGTGACTATATCCTAGCAAGATGGGAGCCGATATTTAGATTCCACAAGGTCCAGTGGCATGGAAACCATTGTTTTGGATTAAAGGTTCATGAACTATGGAATATTATATAATTAGATGATTTACTTTCATTAAATTTTTAACATTTATGATTAAGAACCTTTCTTTGTTCAATGGGTGTAAACTTGATAGCTCAAAAGAGTATTTTTCTTGTTTACGTGTCTCGGTGTTGGTAACGAGCATGAATTATTAATAATTATCATTATATTAATGTGAAAAGGTTAAAATGAACTTAGGAACATTTATTTTGGTGCTTAAAATTAGTTTGAAGGTCACATTTCACAGTTGGCCGGCCTGCTATTATAATTAGGTGGGCCTATCTTACCCATAATCTATCGAGCCTTTTCTAGAAAGTTCTTAACAATATTTGAGTGGCCCTAAAAGAAATAGGGAATCCTAGTATCATAAAAGGGTGGCCTTATATACCATATTTGAGTGACATGGTACCATACTAGCCAAAAACACAATTTTTGGCTAAGTGGTTAGGGTGGCCTAGTTTTGTGTTTGGGTGGCCTCATCCCCATACAAAACCAAAATGTAAATCAACTTAACCACTAATAGGTAGAGGTTTTCTAAGCCTTATTCCCTTCTGAAATAATTTTATTCCTTTTATTTTTCCCATCATGATCATTTTAGTTTCTAGAACCCTCTAAAATCTAGTCAAATTTCTTTGTTTCAAAACTTTATCTTTCTTCCTTATTTTGAGGCCTTGTATGGGAAAACCATGTAAAAAAAAAAATCATCATGGCCCTAGGGGTCAAGTAGTATTTTCCCTAGCTCGGTTGGCTAAATCTTTCCTGTTGCAGGAGGTTGGTCACGGGGTCTAGTCTCCCCCACCCCCGTGGTACCGGAGGGCGTGTCGCACCAGCGCCGCCGGTCACATTAAAAAGTTTACCAGGCGCACTGCAGTTTATAGGGGGTCGTGCTACCCGATTCATGTAGTCTAATTAAAAAAAAAAAAAAAGTAGTATTTTACTATTTTTTTTCCTTTCATTGAGATATTGTGGCTTCTCTTGCCTCTTTTTGTGTGCCTTCTTTCAAAATTACCTAATTTTCAAACCTAAGTTAGGGAGATTGTGCACCTAGTCTTGTGAAATCTTAAGAAGGTTGTATTCCTTTTTGGTTGCACTTTTTTTCCTAAACATTCCTCATAAGTTATGGGGATTTTTGGAGTAGTGTTATTATATTGGTGTGTTGTTGCATTGTGATAGAATGTCTTGGGAAGCATGTGGTTATCTGGAAGTGACTCATTGACATTCCTCTTTGTGGTGTGTTGTACCTCTTGGCTAGGCAACCTTTGGTGGAGGTTTTTCTCTATGTTCATATTTTTGAGTGTCCTTGGATGAGGATTGGAGTTTGATGTTTCCCTCATCCTATTATGGTTTAGTAATAGATTGTCATGTAGGTGTTGTTCTCTCTCTCTCTTGTATTTTCATCATGGTGGATTTATCCCATCAATGGTTAGTCTTCCATTATTTCCACGTTGCTTATGAAATGGTGAAGTTGCTTTTTATATCTAGTTTTGTGTTATTGTGACACTTGTGTGCATTTTCTCATGCAAATATGATATTTCATTGTTGAATTATTGATGTTATTGTTGTTTCAAACAAAATTGTTATGTCAAGAATTTTTTTTAGCTTGTCAACTCAAGACATTAAATTTGGTATCAGATCCCATATTGCAACACTAGGATATCTAACTAATTTTCTTTCCCACGTGGTTGTTGATTCTTGGTGAATGATCACTCAAGTTCTTTTCAAGTGGTAATTTAGTGTTTGGCTTCTTGCATGGGTTCCTTGGGTGGTATTTTTGAGGTTTCAATGTGATCCAACCCGTTTAGTGTGTTGAAAGAGGAAGAGTGCCTCCTAGGACCTAATAGATTTGATAAGGATGGGAAGATACCTTGATTGAGAGTCTCCTGAAGAGGAAATGATCACTCTCTAGTGCATTGCTCATTGTGTGAGAGATTTTTTTGGGTCTTTTCTTGTGTGATTGTGATGTCAATAGTAGTGATTATTACCATTTTTCCTTAGTGTGATATGTTTGATAAATTATTTCTTGTGAGGGTTAGTTAGACCCTTGAGTTTCTGAGAAGTGATTTCATGTGCGATTTCCATCTTGATCTCTTGATTTCTATTAAGTGGGAAAGTATAACGACCCTTGGGTGGTATTTTTTATTCTTACATTTCCTCTTTGGATGTGTGTATATGGATGCATTTGACTAAAACTGGATGTTAATGTTTTGGCTTATGATTAAGCATTGAGAAATGTCTTATGTGACTGATGCATTTGAGATAAATGTGGTGTATGTCATATGCCTAAATCATGAAAATTTGTTCTTATAATGATGTTTCCAATGGTACATTGTGCATTGTATTCTTATTGTATTATCATCATCTGTGTGAAATGATCATGCTAGTGCATGAATGGAATGTTGCATTGCCATAAAAGAATATTTGGGTTAATGACTTATGTCCCTAAATCATGTGGTCCCTAGGGTTATTTTGAGAACCTATATGGGTAATCGACTATATTTTCCCTCTTGTATGGGGTGCATGTTTAATTGTTAAATGCAAGTGTGCTTTTTAGGAGAATTATGTTGGTTGGCTTGGGCCCTCAATTGTGATTTTCCCTATAAATGATGTAGATATCAATTGTTTTCGTATGTGGTAGTTATGCATGATAATGTAAGTTATATGTCTCATGTTGCATTGTAATTATGGATTCCTTGCTAAGGTGGTGTTTGGGTGAAGCCCTACCCTTATGTGGATAGAAATTATGGATGTAATAGTGAACCCTATATATGCCTTCTTGTATTATAATGTGATCATCTCCTGATGAAATTTATTTGGTTAGTGTGGTTCTCATTGGCATGAATGAGTGAAATTGGTGAGTTATGTTTGTATTATGTTTGATCATGCTATATCTAGCATGCCTTGGATGTTGTACTCCCAAGGTGTTGTGTATCCCCTACTCCCTCAAATGTGGCTAACATTAGTCACTCAGTCCATGTAATAATGTTTTCAATTATTTATGCTTTATTTTGGTTATTGATGAACTCTCTAACCGTTGATTATGCATTGGCATTGAATTTTTAATTTTAGATTATGAGTGGTCTAGTCACCAAATTCTAGATTCTACCTATTTTTTGGTCCTTGGTCACACTTAACTTATTGTTTCATTATGTGCATTTTATGATTTAATGTTTGAATTGATAATTCCCCCCCTTCAATTTTGTTTTATCTTTATGCTAGTTATCTAACTGTTTGATTTTTCTTGTCCTATTCTATTTTATGTTTTGTTTCCTATCATGATCATTAAAAACCCATGATAGAATGTAGAAGGGATTAGATGGCAAAGAATGTTCTAAGTATTGGTATTTGTTTTAATTAGATGATCATATTGCATCAAAATTCTTGCTCATGATGAAATGAAAATGGAGGTTGTGTGGTGTTTAGAAATTTTGGGAAATGTGTGTATGCATATGGTTTCTAGCTTTGAGAGGCTTCAATGTATGTGAATATCCTTGTACTTGGAATTGAGTGAAGTGTATTCAAATCTATGTATGAGAGTGTTTATGGAGTTATATGTTCTCTGAGTAAGATTGGATGTGTGGATAATTATGTTTGCATCATGCTTGAATCTATTTTCTAGTAGATGGTTGGGTATGATTTAGTCCACCAACTAAATGTACTATTGCTTGTCTTGGCCTTGCTTGTGGTTGTCTTGTAACCATGTTTCCTAATTCCTTGGAATTAGTTGATTTTTAATTAAGGTTTCTTGGCAACCAAAATCCATGTTATTTGATAGCATGAATATGTAAATCGTGTCATTTGGGGATGTGATTTCCATAGCTACACTGATGTTTAAATTATTGTAGTTTAAGAAAGTGTGTTAATAAGTGCATTGACACATATTATTGTGGTTATTTAATTATATTATATATACATCTATCCATTTTAATTTTATAGTTAAGGTTTTCATCATGGTTTTAGGAGTTCATCCTTGGTAGTTTAGTGGTGTTCCTAGCTTAAGTCTAGGATAAGTTCTAGCTATAGTTTCAAGAACTATCTATCTTGTATATTTTATTAGAGAGTACTTAGTGTTTGAGCCCCATCGTGGTTGTTGGTTTCCTTTTCAATCATTATTTCATGATCTTGTTGGGTTATTTAACCCTTAGACATGTCATATTTAAGCATCATGATAGTGGAAAATATGATTTTTGCTCCTATGCTTAGTATTTTAGCTTCTTCCTTGGTGGTTGCAATGTGATTTTTGTGGTTGCTAAGCCTTGTTGTTTGGGAGTACTTATGCTATTTTTATAGATTCCTGGATGCTTACCTCTAATAACCCTTATCATGTCCCTAGTTTCATGTTGAGAAGCTACTGTGATTAGAAAATCCTCACTTTTCCAAGTGGTACCCGAGGGAGAACCTCACGGTGAGTGCCATAGTTGGAGGTGAGACATTCTCTTGGTGAGTATGGTGGTGAGGTAGTGTTACCTCTAGTATTGTGCGGTTGTTGGACCCAATAGCTAGTCCTTGCCTTCAATTGTAATGGCAATTGTTGAAGGTAGTGTGGTAATATCTAAGGTGGTTCTATACCTAGTGGTGGGTGGTTGCTTACCTAGTGCACCTCTAGAGATGTGTTTTATGTGTTTGGTGCCTAGACCTGTTGAGAGTATAGATGATTGATATTGTGAGTTTTATGTGTTTGAAGGATCATGAACTAGGTGTACCTATCCTTGTTTATGTACGCTTCTAGGAGTAAGCCTAATTTTAGTGGGGGAGTATGTAATGCCCCTCCCATTTTCATCTTTCTAATGTGAGATTCATGTTTTAGCTTCATCATTTCCTCATGATTATTGTTGTGGTTATTTTATGGCTCTAAATGGTGTGTATGAACCACCACATGTTCAAGATGAGATTTCCCAACATGTCAATTGTTGGAATTTTATATATTTATATTTTTGGATATATTAATTTCTTTAGTTCCATGATGTGCATTATATATGTTGTGATTAAATGTGATCATGTTTATGGATGTGTAGTGTTGAAAAAAGTGCACCTAGCTTGATTCGAGAATAATTAATGATAAATTGAACTTAATGCCACCTTGGTCTATTGTTGTGAGGTGTTATACACATCCACATTAGGTCTATGGCCTATTTTAAGCTAAATTAACTTAACTTTTCCTAATTTAATGTTGTAAATGTATCTATTTGCATCTTCACATTAAATTTGGAAGGCTTATAAATCAAGTGGACCTAATCTAGTGTTGTAATGTTTTTTACACATTCACATTGGATCTTGTGCTTTTCTAGGCTATGTGGACCTCATTTTAATGTTGTAGAGTGTATTTAACCACCCTTTCACATTGAACTTTATGTCCCTAACCCTAATCACCATTTATATCATCATTAATAGGCCCCTATGACCCCATATTGTGCATCCTAAGGCATATTTTGATAAAAAAAATTGACTAGATCAATATAAGAGCTTATATTTTCCATCCCTCAAAAATTTAGCTAGCAAAATGGCCCCTGTGGGACCCATTCCCCACCTTGGGTGAATGAGTCCCATTTGAGCTATTTTCAAGGCTTTGAGTGGGAAAAGTTGGTTTTCAATTCAAATTTTTTCTATGTCACCCTTAGGGATCAAATTAATGGTCATTTGAGTGTCTTTCCTATATAAAAAAGGTTCCAAATCCTCATTCTATCCAAGCAGCATAAGGTATCCATGTTCTCAATTCAAGCAAGCAATAGTTAGGAATTTCAAGTCTTCACAAGGTCATCAAAATAGCTTTAGAGATCAATTTGAAGGCATTCAAGGGTAGATTCTTCATCCATTGTTGCAGCAATTCAAGATCCATCATAATGGAAAGGTTCTAAATGCATTTTTTCATATTCATGCTTCATTATCTTTTTTCATCATTTTGGTTTAATTACCTAAAAGGGGCTTGACCAAGGCAAACCCCTATTCCCTAACAATCAACATTTTCTCTTTCTTTCTTTGTGTAATTGTTGATCTAGATGCTTTGAAGTCTTGGAGATCATTGAAGATTAGATTTCAAAATTGTTGGAGTCATCTCCCTATTGGCAAGGTAAAATATTCACAAAAAGTCACTTACAGTCCTAAAAATCATGGTTTCAAATCCACACACTTGGAGGTATAGATTGAGCAGACTGAGAGCTACATATTCCACTTCTAAGTTTCCAGAAAAGTCAAAGTGGACTCATTCACCAAGAGTGGAAAATGAGTCCCACTATACCTATTTTTTAGAGATTTTTGTGGATTTGGATAACCATTTGGCCAAAACTTACTCTGGTATAGTTTTCCAGAACTAGGACTGATTCGCCCAAAATGGCGAATGAGTCCCACCAGGCTTAAAAATCAACATTTCCAAAATTTCAGAGTTGTTTCCAATCTTCAATACATTTCCAAGTGCACTCTTTCTATTTTTCTTTATTTGCATTTCTAAGTCATTTTCTAGGTCATTTTGTATATCACATTATGGTTTCAAACATCTTGCATTTTCCAAGTTTACAGTTGGTGGTGAACCCTCATTTGTTGTTACTTTTTCCCTAGAACTCTCCCTTTGTCATATTTCAATCTCCTTTACATTTAAATCTCAAGGGTTTGTTCTTGAGTGAATAAGTGAAGTTTTTTCCCCTTTCCTTTTAGGTTGCAAAACCATAGAAGTGAAAGAGAGCACAAAATTTTCTTATTCATTTTGGTGAACCTACTTTTCAAATACCTTATTTTCTGATTTGGAGTCCATCACGATCCTAGATCTAGCTTGCATTGAATTTGCAATGGTTAATTTGCATCTAGGGTTTCTAAATTTTTGCATTAGTGAGAGTGCATATATGTTGCATTTTTGCATCTCAAATCATTGAAAATCATCAAAAAACTGCATTTTCATTTAGGATACACATCATACAAACTAAAAAGCATAAAAAATATTGAAATTTTCTATAAAAAAATTTAAAAAAAATCTCTACTAGGACTCATTCGCCACCTTGGGCGAATTAGTCCCAGTGCACCTATAAAACTACCTTTTACAGCACTAAAAACCTTGTTTTTGCACTTCTGTTTGCTACCATTAATTATCTATATTAGTTGGTTGAGTTTTTGTTACATTCATTTCATTAGATCTATAGCTTAAATTAGCTCATTTCATGCATTACTCAATTTCAAATTTTCATTTATAACTATGTACCTTGGAATTTTACCCTACTCTAATGTGCAAAATAACTAAAAATGCGAATGATAAAAGACTAAGGACACTTCAATATTAGCCTAAAGAGTGATAAAACAAGAAGGAAAATAGATAAAACAAGATGCAAATGGTTATACCTTCCTTGCTGTTGAAGACTCCTTGGTTGGCCCTTGATTGAGATGATTTTGTGTGCTCCTTAGATGGCTTCTTGAGTGGCTAAATGCAAGATCAACTTATGCAAAATGATTAAAATTGATGGCTAAATGATAGTGAATGATTGAGAATGCAAATTGGCAGCATAAGGTTGCTCAAATCCAAAAGTGTTGAAAATCCTCTTAAGGAGGGGGTATTTATAGGAGAATTTGAATTCTCTAGAGAATTCAATGGTGGAGATTCATCCAACAAGGTCAAGATGAAGGGCTATGGTGAGTTGAGAACTCACAAGCCCTCACATCTTGACATGTGGATGGTGAAGTGGCTAAGGGGAGATGAGGTGTAAGTGAGGTGGCCAAAAGGTACATGAGGTGGAGGAAGGACAAGTACCTTCCAAGTACATTGGGAGATGGGAAGAATCTTGGGTGAATAAAAGTGAATTTTAAATTCACAATGATTGGAAGAATCTAGTGGATAAGACAATGTTCCCACAAGGTGGGAGTTTGTCACATGTGACTTGATGTGACAAGTCAAAGGTTCTAGAAGATGCATGGGAAAAGGGGATTCTTGGAGGAATAAAAAGGAATTAAAAATTCCTTGGGGGATGGAGAGAGTTGACCAAGGTACTAATTAAGATTAATTAATCAGTAATTAGAAGATAAATGAGGATTAGAAGCCAACTTGCAAAAGTTGGAGGATGTGACACATCCTAATCAAGGATTAGGCATGTGCACATCCCTAATGAAGAAATTAGGAGATGGATTAGGATTAGATGAAAATGACATGTGAGGAATTAAATAAATGTAATATTTATTTAATTCATTTGATGAAAAGGGGATTAAAGAGGGTAAGGTATTTAATTAATAAATACCTTAGGGATTTGGCAGAATTAAAGATATTAATTAAATAATAGCAGTATTACTTAATTAACAAAAATAAGATGAAAGGGGATGAATTTGGATAAATTAAGTGTCCAAATTTAGATGTCTACAATAACATTTCCTCTTTTAGGTTGTTGAATAATGTAATCAGCAAATTACCTTATTTCACATCTGAAAATTGCATTTAAACATTTAACTTTAAGTCATTGCATTGCACCTTATTTACTTTCTCATGTTAGCATCTATTATTTTTAAGCATTTAGTGTTTCTAAAATACCAAATGGCTTGTATGATTCTATTTTCTCTACTCATGGGTATAATCTAGGAAAGCAAAGTAAAACCTTTGATAAGCATGTTGCATACCCTCCTAGTACCTACCATATTTCTAAGAATGACGTAACATAAGAGGATGCAAGTGTATACAATCATACTTTTTCTTCTCCCAATACCTCTCCTATTAGTGGCAAAGGTATCTTGATGAAATAAGATACAATAATTGAGGGTATTGATTGTCCCTCTCCTCATCCCCCTTTGGAAGATATTAGACAAGAAGAAGATGAGATCATAGAAACATTTCTAAACATCACCTTACCTAGTCTCCATTCATCCCTTTCTTGTGAAAATGTTTTAGCCAAAGAGGATGACATCATAAATGACCATGACAATCAAAATATTCCTTCTCCTAATATCCCTCCTTGATGTGAAGAGGGTAGGTTAGTGTTAGAAGATGAACCTATTACGAGTAATGGGAATCTTGTTCCTCCCTTCACTAATGCTCCTACCATTGGGGACAATCTATTTGAAAATAATAGTGGTTTTTCTCTTATGCCTCCCCCACTTGTGTTGAAGCTATTTTAAAAAATCTAACCATGGAATTTGTGGTGAACATCTTTCAAGCTCTCCTACTAGGGTAAATAGTATGGCACCAAAGAATGAGACCTTAGAGAAAAATCAAAATAAAATAGATCCTTCTCCTAATATCCCTGCTATTTCTAAACAAGACAATCCAACCATTGATAACTCCCTTACTTGCGATGAATTTATTTTGGAAGAACCAATCCTTGCATGTCAAGAGTATTTGGTTTATAAATCTCCTCAAAACTCTCCTCCTAGGGAAGGTATCATGATGCAAAAAAAGGAAAACATTGACAATAATGATGTTGGACCCTTAGAAAAATATGATGAAGTAGCATTAGACTCTCATTCACTAAGGGATGTCAATATTATTCAACCTCAACTCATCCTTTACCCCCCATCACATAAGCAACAAACTCAAAACAAACTTGAACTTATCCTTTACCCACCTAAGCATAATGTATCACAACAACCGAGTCATAATATTGTTGCTCATACTTATAACACTAGGAATAATATGCAACCAAGAGAAACACCTTCAACATCCCTCCCAATGTCTAATCCTATCCCACCTAACCCTATCTTACCAAGTCCTCCTCATTTCTCTCCACAAAGTGGAAAGGAGTACAATCCTATTCAACAACTTAAAAAACTCCCGCAAAAATATCCATATGGGACCTAATTTAGAATTCACCTAATTATCACACTATGCTTCAAAAAACCCTAAAAAAATTTCCTATCCCTTCTAATGTGCAACTGAATCACCTAACAACCATGATTCAAGGAACAAATGTTGACATTGTTTTCCACCAAAGTGAACTCCCCACTTTGGAAGTGCAAAAAAGAAAATGATGCTTTCATAATAATATCTCAATACAAAAGAAAAGGGATAAAGAGAACTCTTCTAGATACCGGATCTACCCTTAATGTGTGTAGTGTGAGCCTTCTGGATAGGCTTGGCATTGATAAATCCAACATTCAATCTGATTCTTTATCTATTAAGGGATTTGACAATGTAGAAAAAAAACACTTGGTGTGATTACTTTTCCTATTACAACTAGAGAAGCTACATTAGAAACACTGATCCATATCATGTCTAGCAATCTTTCATATAATGTCCATTTAGGTAGACCATGGATTCATGCAATGAATTGGGTGCCTTCTACGCTTCATCAAAAATTGAATTATATCTACAACAACAAAGTGTACACACTTGAAGTTTATCCTAACCCAAACAGTTGTTTAAACATTGAGAAAGGCAAGGAAAATCCTTTAGCAATATTGACACCAACTACACAAGTGGAACCCGTACAACAAATAGACAAATAAAAACACATTGAAGAAATCATGAAGCTATTAGAAGATGATTGGGGTTCCTTATATTTCAAGCATACATTCATGGGTGAGTACAAGATCATAAACAAAGATTCAAATAAGGGACACAAAAAAGTAGTAATGTCAACACAAAACTCATAAAACCCTTCGAAAGCACCTACCTCAACCACTTCAGAACACAAGAAAACAAAACTACATAACAACATTTTACGAAGTTGATTACGAACAACCATTGAATCCTAAAGAAATGAAAATTATTTATGGGAAATGTTATGAGCTTATGAAACAACTCAGCTAAATGGAAAATCCAGTGCTAGAAAACAAGGCATTTGTGTCCCTATAGAGCCTAACATGTAAGAAACAACTCATGGTATTGGTTATTGTCCTTTGATAGAAATAAACAAGCCTTCACCTAACATCAACACTGCCATAAAACATCCTTCTAAGATGACTTTAACAGTAATGCATCCTGAACTGATAGACACTAGTGGTCTTTATCCTTTGCAAGAAAGGAAATAAACAAAGATATCATCGCTTAATGTCAATGTCATATCGCAAAACACTAATGATTTGAGTTCATTATATTTTACACCCTCTTATAAAGGAG
This sequence comes from Sequoia sempervirens, assembly GCA_007258455.2. NCBI lineage: Eukaryota > Viridiplantae > Streptophyta > Pinopsida > Cupressales > Cupressaceae > Sequoia > Sequoia sempervirens. The sequence continues at coordinate 52,149,321 of VDFB02252616.1, forward strand.
AGAACAAGATCTTGAAATCTAAATATTCTTGCATGGGTATGACATCTTGTACTAGGCGAGAGATATCTTTGTCACAAAAAAAAATGAGCCTCTTCTCCCATTGATCAAGATGGTATCTTGTTGAGACTCCTCCAAGATCACTTGATATCCCGTCCTCCAAGAACACAAAATAAATTTTAATACAAGACTTCATTTTGTGCATATCATAGAGTCCATGGTCATGCCACTAATGAATGTAAGGCTTTAAGTAAAAAAATTCAACATCTTTAGGAGTGTGGTGCTCTTCCTTGTGTTGAAGCACCTAATTCATCTAACTAATACTTACTTTCATCCTATTAGGCTCATCCTTGTCTTGCACTAAGTGGGGGTAAGAGGTTAAATAGCCTTATCTCCATATGTCACTTGTTGTCTCATTTGGCTAGTCGGTCACCTTTCATGTATGTATAAGAGCAAGCTTGGGATGTGGATAACATGCCTTAAGTTGGCTTGCATGTGACATACTTATTCATGATGTAGCTTATCGGAAACATACGACTTGGCATAGGGCTTTCCAAGTAAGCTCTCATGTCTTCTTCTTCTACTTTAAAGAAATTTCTCATAGTAATGGTGTTAGCAACCGCTTTAAAGTGGGGGCATACTTTGAGACTCATGTTTCACTACATGATTTTTCTTTCTTCTTGCAATGCATCCTTTTCTTGGTGGTATCATTGGGCTTGATTCCCTCCAAGAGCATGATACTTCTTTGGCACATCCTATCTTGGAAACATTAGGCACAATGTTCCATAAGAAGAGACCTTGCATGAACTAAGCAAAATCCCTTTGAACATTCCTTGTACTATACAATGTCTATGAGTTTCAAGCATACAAATTTTTTCTTGCCTCATAGAGCTCAAAGATCATTTTTGTGTGTGGTGCCTTAAAAAATTGATTAGGAGATATAACTTTGGTATGGTTTGAGAAAGAAGTCCAATCTGAGGCATGACTTTCCCCATAGCCACTTGCGTGTGTGTGAGCACATATCAATTGTATGTGTCTCACCTTTTTGTACTTCTCACTTGGCGGATAGCCAAGGGTTTTGTTTCCTTAGAGTGAGTATACATTTTTGGACAAACAGCCTAGATCTAATCCACATTAAGTTGGAAAAAATTCAAAGCTTGATCCACCTTTTTATTTAGCTCATTTTCATTTCTCTTCCTTCCAGTAATTGCCATTGGATAATTGCATATCTTTTTTTTTTTGTAAATCATTCACCTTGTGTGTGTCCTTTTGCACTTATGTCAGTTTGACTTAGGATAGTAGATCCTGAGGGCTTGACCACCTCCTTCATCTTTGTTATCCTAGACCATCCACATTGGTACGATTGGACCCATCTTGAATGTCTACTTTAGTGTGAGTTTGAAACAATTTCATCCTCTCACTAAAGTGGGGGATAAATGTAGTGTCGAAAAAAGTGCACCTTGCTTGATTCAGGAATAATTAATGATAAATTGAACTTAATATCACCTTGGTGTAGTGTTGTGAGGTTCTTTACACTTCCACACTAGATCTTGGGCCCATTTTAAGCTAAATTAACTTAACTTTTCTGAATTTAATTTTGCAAAACTTATTTATTTGCATCTTCACATTAAATTTGGAAGGCTTGTAAATCAAATGGACCTAATCTAGTGTTGTAATGTGTTTTACACATTCACATTGGATTTTTTGCTTTTCTAGGCTATGTGGACTTTAGTTTAATGTTGTATATTTTATTTAACCACACTTTCACATTGAATTTTGCATCCCTAGCCCTAATCGCCATTTATATCATCATTAATAGGCCCCTATGACCCCATATTGTGCATCTCGAGGCATATTTTGATCAAAAACTTGACTAGAGATCAACATAAGAGCATAAATTTTCCTTTCCCTGACACTTTAGCTAGAAAAATGGCCCATGTGGGACCCATTCACCACCTTAGGTGAATGAGTCCCATTTGAGCTATTTTCAAGGCTTTGAGTGAGAAAAGTTGGTTTTGAATTCAATTTTTTTCTATGTCGGCCATAGGGATCAAATTAACAATCATTTGAGTGCCTTGCCTATATAAACAAGCTTCCAAATCCTCATTTTATACAAGAAACATAAGGTATCCATGTTCTCAACTCAAGAAATCAATAGTTAGGCATTTCAATTCTTCACAAGGTCATCAAAATAGCTTTCAAGATCAATTCTAAGGAATTCAAGGGCAGATTCATCAACCATTGTTGCAACAATTCAAGATCCATCATCATGGCAAGGTTCTAAATGCATTGTTTCATATTCATGCTTCATTATCTTGTTTCATCATTATGGTTTAATTACCTAAAAGGGGTTTGACCAAGGAAAACCCCTATTCCCTAACAATCAACATTTTCTCTCTTTCTTTGTGTAATTGCAAATCTAGATGCTTTGAAGGCTTGGAGATCATTGAAGATTAGGTTTAAAACTTGTTGGAGTCATCTCCCTATTGGCAAGGTAAAATATTCACAAAAGTCACTTATAGTCCTAAAAATCAGGGTTTCAGATACGAACACTTGGAGGTACAAATTGAGCAAACCGAGAGATATAGATTCCACTTTTGAGTTTCCAGAAAAGTCAAAGTGGACTCATTTGCCAAGAGTGGAAAATGAGTCCCACTATACCTATTTTTTAGAGATTTTTGTGTATTTAGATACCCATTTGGCCAAAACTTGCTCCAATATAGTTTTCCAGAACTAGGACTGATTCACCCAGAATGGCGAATGAGTCTCACCAGATTTAAAAATTAGCATTTCCAGAACTTCAGAGTTGTTTTCAGTCTTCAATACATTTTCAAGTGCACACTTTCTATTTTATATCTTTTCTATTTTTCTTTATTTGCATTTCTAAGTCATTTTCTAGGCCATTTTGCATATTGCATTGTGTTTTCAAACATCTTGCATTTCCCAAGTTTACACTTGGTGGTGAACCCTCATTTGCTATTACTTTTTCCCTAGAACTCTCCATTTTTCAGATTTCAATCTCCTATGCATTGAAATATCAAGGGTTTGTTCTTGAGTGAATAAGTGGAGTTTTGTCATCTTTCCTTTTAGGTTGCAAAACCCTAGAAGTGAAAGAGAGCACCAAAATTTCTTATCCTAATGCTCGCTTTCACTTCTAGGATTTTGCAACCTAAAAGAAAATGGGACAAAACTTTACTTATTCACTCAAGAAAAAACCTTTAAGATTTCAATGCAAAGGAGATTAAAATCTGACAAAGGGGGAGTTCTAGGGAAAAAGTAACAGCAAATGAGGGTTCACCACCAAGTGTAAACTTGGAAAATGCAAGATGTTTGAAAACACAATGTGATATGCAAAATGGCCTAGAAAATCACTTAGAAATGCAAATAAAGAAAAATAGAAAGTGTGAACCTGGATATGTATTGAAGATTGGAAATAGCTCTAAAATTATGGAAATGTTGATTTTTAAGCCTGGTGCAACTCATTCACCATTCTGGGTGAATTAGTCCCAGTTCTGGAAAACTATACCAGAGCAAGTTTTGGCCAAATGGGTATCCAAATCCACAATGGGTATCTCTAAAAAATAGGTACAATGGGACTCATTTGCCACTCTTGGAAAATGAGTCCACTTTGACTTTTTTGAAAACTCAGAAGTGGAATCTGTAGCTCTCAACCTACTTAATTTGTACCTCTAATTGTCTTCTAAAACCTTGATTTTCAGGACTATAAGTGACTTTTTGTGAAGGTTTTGACCTTTCCAATAGGGAGATGACTCCAATAATTTTGAAACCTAATCTTCAATGATCTCCAAGACTTCAAAGCATCTAGATCTGCAATTACATAAAGAAAGAGAGAAAATTTTGATTGTTAGGGAATAGGGGTTTTCCTTGGTCAAACCCCTTTTAGGTAATTAAACCAAAATGATGAAAAAAATAATGAAGCATGAATATGAAACAATGCATTTAGAACCTTTCTATGATGATGGATCTTGAATTGTTGCAACAATGGATGAAGAATCTTCCTTGAAATGCCTAACTATTGCTTCCTTGACTTGAGAATATGGATACCTTATGTTTCTTGGATAAAATGAGGATTTGGAAGCTTGTTTATATAGGAAAGGAACTGAAATGACTATTAATTTGATCCACAAGGCTGACATAGAAAAGAATTGAATTCAAAACCAACTTTTCCCTCTCAAAGCCTTGAAAATAGCTCAAATGGGAGGCATTTGCCATCCTGGGCGAATGAGTCCACATGGATGGGACTCATTTTCCCAAGGTGATGAATGGGTCCCACAAGGGTCATTTTTCTAGCTAAAGTGTCAGGGAATGGAAAATTTAAGCTCTTATGTTGATCTAGTCAAGTTTTTGATCAAAATATGCCTCAGATGCACAATATGGGGTCATAGGGTCCTATTAATGATGATATAAAGTTCATAAATACGAGGCCAAAAATTCAATGTGAAAGTGTAAATAAATACACTTTACAACACTTGATAGACTGGAAGAATATAAGGTATGACTCAATCCTAAGAAATGTGTCTATGGTGTGCAATCAAGAAAACTTCTAGGGTATATTGTATCAATGAGGGGAATTGAGATAGACCCTTCAAAAGTCAAAGAAATTATTGAAATGGAAGTGTCATAGACATTGAAGCAGTTAAGGAGCTTGCAGGGAAGGCTCCAATCCATTCACAAATTCATAACACAATTAGTAGATAAAGTTGTCCCATATTCCCATCTACTCCATGAGGGGGTAACATATAAGTGGGATGAGAAATGTGATCAGGAATTCAATAAAATCAAGGAATACTTGCTAACTATTAAGGATCCCTTACAAAAGAAAGAATCCCTACATATATAGGCCCAATGGGCTTGGTGGAATGAAGTTTACAATAGAACAAAAAATGACACTTGGGGCCTAGCACTCATGTTATGATGAGGTCATTGTAACTGAAAGGTAGTGCTTCATCTCATACATGTATATGGTCCTCGCATCCTAGATACAGCGCAACCTTTACGCTTGATGATTCCCATGAACTAAAGTGTGTCTATCTCAAGATCCTAAAGCTTCTCCTAGAAATGGGGTTCATCATTCCTCCATGAATGGTGCATCACTCCCCCATAAAGGGACTTCCCCATCACATTTCAGCCAATGGCACAAGATGAGGCACGCCAAGGCTTGAGTTACTCATAGAGTGAGCTTCATGATGATGCATGGCTCATTGAGGAGAGAGCACTCCTTTAAAGTTCATTTTTTTCTTTTTCTATTTTGATAGCACTGAAGCCACTATGTGGCATCTTAGCGATGTCCATGAAGGGAGTTGAAAGCTCTTTTATGAAGGGTGAGTGTGGGAGCACCACATGTGCATGCAAGAGGAGTTGATACTTTGTCAAAACTTCAAAAGGGGCCCAGGGGGAAAGGAGGCCAACAACTTGAAAACTTTAAAATGTGGATAAGATCCACAATTACAATGGCTTCAAGTGCTTTACCTCAACATGATCATTCTATTCTTTTAATTATATTTTTCGAATGACTTCTTGATATTTATTTTATAAAAATTTTTAATCTCATATTATACATTTGGAGGACATGCTTGAGTACATCCATTTCATATTTGATGATAGTTTTAATACACCTATTATCAAAATATTTGTATCTTTGTATATTTTTCTTCATGAGAATTCATAGGATTTTAATTGGTTACACCTCATGGTATTTTTACATCCTTTAATTTCAACCTGTGAACACTTAAGTACTTTTCAAAGGTACCTATCATGATACTTCTTTCCTCATCTCTCTAATTGAAGTTGTAATTTCTTGTGCATATACCATTGAATTTATTTCTTCACAAAGGGAGTTTTTTTCCAATTTTGGACACTCTTTAGCATTCATCTTTGACAATTCACCACTAGGATAAGAGATAATTCTTTATGGGGGGGATATATTGTATTGAATTGTTTCTCTCTTATGGGGGGTTATTAATAGTATATTTGTGATGGATTTTTTGCTTACGAGCATCGTGATGAGTCTTACTTCCATCACTTTTTTCATGTTTTCTCTCTTTTGGAGAGGATTTTTTTCCTTTGGATTTTTATCTTTTACTTTATTTGTGAAAGACATTTTTTTAATTAGTACCCAACATGGTCATTTAGATAGAACTAATCTTTGCATCATTATATTTTTTAACCTTCACATATTTTCTACCCTTCCTAACTTACACTTAAAGTGATGTTTCATTATGAACTAGATTATATATTACCTAAATAGTTTACCTCTTATGTCCTATTCACACTAGTTTAATTAGGGAACCCTTGAGGTTATTCAATTTTTGTATCTATATCATGGTTGAGAAAATTTTCATAATCCTATGTTGTCCTCTTCTTTCACCTTTCTTATAGAAGCAAGGATTCTCACGTACATTATCATTGCATCATTTTTACATCCTATAATAAAGAATTCATTCCTTGCTAATCTCTTTTGAAAGGTTATTTCTAGTTTTTCAGGTTATCCTAACTACTTGAGTTTATTTTCTGACTCTTACATGGTATGAAAGCTCTTCCATATACCTTATTTTAACAATATTCAAAGTGGATTGGAGAGGGATTAGAAGCTAGATTATTATAAGGGAATTTTTTAGATTATGTTTGTGCTAGATTTATAGAGTTATTTTTATACTTGTGAAACATAAAAATGTGGTGACTCTAAGATTAGTATTCATAACCTATTATTTCTATTTCCATATTTTTATAAATTCCATTGGGATATAGATCAACAAGATGAATTGATTGACTATCAACCTTAATTTTGAGCCAACCATAGTTGGATCTATATCCTAATGGGGATTGGAATGGATTGGAAATATTCTAAAATGATTATCTTTATGATCCTATATGCCCCAATATTAAAAATGCAAGATCCCAACAACTGACAAACTAAATATATAGTTTGCAAGTATAGCTGGGAAGTGCAGAGGGAAGCGAACCTACTTAAAAAATTAATTTTCATGTGACTACAAGGACTCATTCTCCCAATGTCGAATGGGTCTTTGTATAGGGGTCTTGATCAAATTTTGGGGTCTTCTAGTCCTAGATCTGAGCTTTTATTTTCGACCTGCAAATTTTCAAAATATCGTAAATAAATTCTGAAACTCATTTTTTGTGTCTTATAACTTTGATGACAACAAATGCAATAATATAAAATAGATCTTCAAGCTCTCTTCAATCCTTCTTCAACTTGTAACCTTCACATTCACAAAGATGGAAAATTTCATTCCATATAGGGGCTTTCCTTATTCAAACCTCGTGCAAGTTTTCCCACTTCCACAATGACAATGTCAATGATATGTAATCGATAATGGAATAGAAGGAATGATGAAATCACAATGTGCTACAACTCGCCACCCTCTAATGGCTTCCTTGAAGGACTGAAGACATACACATCACCTCAAGGGATTGGATCTTTCTTTTCTTGATTTTCTTGAATGCTTGAATGATTGAAGACCTACAACAATGTTAGCATTCACAAAATAACAACAAGATAACATGAACTCACAAACACTTTGACATGATACTTGGATCTTGAATTTTTGCAATAATATTTTTCAAAAGATTCTCTTGACTTGATCTTGAATGCTCTTAATTTTCACCTTTTGCTAGATAGATTTCAAATGATGCAATAACTAGGTATTTATAGGCATATATTTAATTTTCCAAAAATTAGATCCTGATAGCCAACTGTAAACACTAAATCTGCATAATGTTAAACCTTGAAAAAAATTATCTTAGAAGTCAAATTAAACAAAGCAAACCAAGTATTCCTAAGAGATATTTAAACATACTTGATAATGCAAACAAAACAATAAAAAACCAAAGAAACTAATGGAAAGCATATGGAGCATGTACAAAACCTATCCCATAGTGGGAGTGGTGCTCCTTTGATGTGAAATGAGAGCCCTTTCCCAATCCCTTGTGATGAGCTTCCAAAATATGATGAAGATGCAAGTGATGAAGTGCAAGATGAAATGTTCCTATAGTAGAAATGCTAAGATTGTTGATGGATTTCAAGTAGAAGTGGCTTCTATTTATAGGTTGAAGGATTGAAGAATGGAGGAATGGGAGGAATGTGGGACTAAAAGAGAGCCTAATGAGATTGGTACACTTGTCTCAATGCTAATGTGTGAGGATTGAACACCTTTTACATGTGGTTGAGATGTTTTGGAGGGAAATTTTTTAGGTAAGAAAGTCAAATAAAGGGAGTCAATGAAGGAATATTCCCTAGAATATGCTTTTGAGAGGATAAATAAGGTAATTAGCTAATTAAAAAAAACTATTTTCAAGTGCAAGTGGGTTAGTTAATCAGGGGTTGATTTAACTCTTGGGGAGTTAAAAGCTAGAGAATTTATTAATGATGATTAGAAGGTGATTAAAATTAATTAATTCATAATTTAATTAACATTAAGTGGGTTAGTGAATTTATGATATTTGATTTAAATCATTTGATTTATTTAATCAAATAAGAGGACTTTGGGGATTTAATTAAACATGATGGACATTAGGGAATTAATATAATAAACTACTTTATTTGATTAATAGAAGAATTTGATGATGATTGATCGAAATTAGATGTACTATGTTAGTTAAGATTATTTGCATGTCTACATTTTTCCTCTCTTTGAAGCAATGTACCTGTTGTGTTGGTTCAAAGAATAACCCTGCTAAGATCAAAGTTTAAAATTTTCTGATTTTTTGAATGCCCCAGTAGAAAGTACACTAGTACATTGTCCCCTCAAGAGATCAAGTGAAAAGTTCAATTATAGGGTTGATCTCATGACAAAGAGGTTCAAGATGGATGTATGGATGGTTAGACTAAATAATCTATATGATAATGATGATGCAAATGAAAGGAATTAAGATGCTAAGAATAACTAATCTATATTATCCTAAACGTCTTAAATGATGATGCAATGCATGTGAGATGAATGATGTTTCCTATTATGATGATATGTATGAGTATGCAGGATGATTATGCTGACGTTTTATGAATACAGGATGGATGCATGTCATGATAGCATGTGAGCATGAAAGAGGATAGAAGAATGAGAGGGATCAACCCTTGATTCCGAGATGTAGAAGTCCAACAAGTCTATGAGTCGTCGAGAATTTATTAGATATGATGATGAATGATGATGATGTATTGCTTATCTAGGGATTAGGGATGTAAAGAGCATAACTTTCCTTATGGGTACGTGCAAGAAGTTGGGTCCAAAAAATGTTCAAAAAGTGGAAGTGTTTTTTCTGATTTTCAAAAAAATTCATAGTTAGACTTAAATTTGAAGCACTTACACATTGAATCTTTAAAAAGTTCAGTAATATTAAATTTAGTATTTCATGTCTAGTTTTCAAATATGTAATTTATTCTAATATATTTTTTAATATGCATGTATAAAAACCACTTTTAAAAGTCACTTTTTTAGGACCATACCATGCACGTGTACGGACACCATTATTTCACATAAATAAAAGTATTTTTATAATTCCTTTTGTGGAAATATGTATATTATAATGAAGATTGATGAGGTTATTTTTTTATAATTTTTTTTGTAATAATTTTTTATTTATTATTTTTTTTACTGGCCCTAATTTCTAGTTTTTAAAACCCATGTACGGACACCATAACTTGACCTAAACTTATCATTTTTTCAATTCTTTTTTTTAATTGTGTAAAGAATTGTTTATATATTGATGCCATATAATTTTTTTAACAACAAATTAAAATTTATTAAAAAAATACAAAAACTTGACATTTCAAGTTTATGGACCTGTTTCCTCATAAATTAATTAAAAAATAGATAAACTAATCAAATTATTGAAAATTTTACATATTTGAAAACTAGAAATTGTCATATGTAATAGGTTTCAATTTCATAAAATATTTTTTTTTAAATACTCATTAGTTATATTTCCAAATTTAGTTTTTTCTCTTGAAATTGCCAGTTTATTATGATGGACTCCTAAAGGACTGACCTAATGTCTTAGGGGTCGATTGATGATTAGCCTTTCCTATGTTCAAGATTAGAGATGACATAGTTTGACAATGAAGACTCTATTTTAAAAAAAAAAAAAAAAATCAACCTGTTTTTGTATTTTTAGCATGTTCTGGTTGCTTTTGGGTTTTCTGGTTTTATGAATGTTTTTTGTATTTTTTTATAATTATGAAGATTTCAAGAATATACATGAATTTGATCCAATGTGCGTATAAGAGCATGCCCCCAGCATGATGCAATAGAATACTCCAATATAGGCAGGACACACTGGCCTTAGGAATGTGCCAAGTAGTTTTAGGATGGAACATGATATCAACACAAGATCAAGCTATGATTCGAACATGGATGTGTAATGTAAGGATGAATGAAATGTGATGGGTGAATGTGATGGAAAGTGATGGTAGGTGATGTAGAACAAGCAAAAGATTCAATGGTGGATGGAAAGTTCTTATTTACACAAGACGCCTATTTACCAGGTTTTCACCAAGGTACTTGCCCAAAGTGCCACCAAAGTGGTTTTCACTAGACAATTCTTTTCTTTACTATTTTCAACCCTTTTTTTTGGATTTTTTTTTTAATTTTTTTTTGTATTTTTTATTTATACCTTGCAAGCTTAAGCATAAAAATTTTTGAGATGGGATTTATTGATGGTCTCCTACAGAGATTCACCTTCATGTCTGGATAGTTGATATGCTCCTAATTTGTAACTTGCAGTGATGACAAAGGGGCCCAACCAGTTGGGCTTAAATTTTCCCTTGTTGTATGGATTTGGTACATTCTTTTGATTTTCTTTCAACGTGATCTCTCCAACTTGGAATGACCAACTCTTGATCTTCTTATTATAGCTCCTTTTGAGATGGTTTTGGTACACCTAATGGTTCAGAGCATCCATGTGCTACTCATCCAGTAGTTCCAACTCATTCAACCATGACACTCAATATTCTTCATCAGTTAGGAGATTTTGCAATGATATTCTTAAGGATGGTAGCTTGATCTCAATGGGTAGGATAGCTTTTGATCCATAGACCAAGGAAAAAGGGGTTGCACCTGTAGGTGTGTGAATACTCATTTGGTAGGACCATAGGGCGGGGTTCAACTGTAGGTGCCAGTCGCGACCAACTTCTTCAACTATTTTCTTGAGAATTTTTAGGATGGTTTTATTAGAAGCCTTAGCCTGGCTATTACCCTGAGGGTAGAATGGAGTAGAGAAGAAATGTTGGATATTGAAGTTTTGGCATAGCTCACAGACATCATAGTTCTTGAAAGGTATCCCATTATCTAAGATAAGGACTTATAGGACACCATAATGGTAAATGAGATAGTTCAGGATGAATTTGGAGATCTAATTTCCTATGATGTAGGTCATTGGGATAGTCTCTACCCACTTTGTGAAGTATTTGGTGGCAGTGATAATGAACGTGTGTCCATTAGATGAGGTGGTGATATTTTTCTGATGAGATCAAGCCCCCATTGTGAAACAGGCCAAGGTGTTATAATTGGTTGGAGCTCTTGAGCTAGTGCATGAATGATGTCTCCATGTTATTAACATTGCAAACATCTTCTGACATAGTTACAAGCTTCCTGATCCATCATAGGCCAGTAATACCCAATCCTTAGTAGTTTCTTGGACAAGGTCATACCACTAGAATGTGAACCACAAATACCATCGTGTACCTTGGTTAAAGCCTTCAAAGCTTCCTCGGGGTTAAGGCATCTCAAAAGGGTTCCTTCAATACTTCTATGATACAAGGTGTCATCTAAGATAACAAAATGGGATGACTTCTTAATAAAGGTTCTTTTGAGGTTTGGGGTGATGTCAACAAGGAGGACTCCTATTTTTAGGTAGGTGTATATGTCATGGTACCAAGGATCATCGGGACTAATGATTTCACACGTGAACTTAGAATCTGGTACCTCAAAAGCTGGTATGAGAAGTTGCTCAACTAGGAATTCATGCATAGGGACATTTCATGGGATATCCAACAATGATCTGATTGTAGCCATAGCATCAACTACTCTATTATTTACCCTCGATATTTATTCAAATGTGATGTTGATGAAGAATTCCTTGAGATCCTCCACTAGTTTCTTGTACGAGGTAAGCTTGTCATCCTTTGTTTGGTATTCATCATTGACCTGGTTGATAATTAACTATGAGTCCCCATAAACCTTAAGTGTCATGATTTTCCATGGTACTACAATTTAGAGTCCTATGACTAGAGCCTCATACTCTGAAATATTATTGGTGCATGGAACAGATAGTTTATATGACTTTAGGATGCAATCTCCTTATCGTGTGATGAAGAAGACTCCTGCTCCTAACCAATGTTGAGTATACAACCCATCGAAGTACACCTTCCAATGGTCTACTACACTGAGATTGAAAATGGACTCATCTAGAAAATTTGATACTAGGGGGTTCTTCAAATATATAGGTGCTTCCACCAATTGATCTGTGATTACCTATCCCTCAATATTTTTCCATTCTATATACTCAATGTCATATTTTGTTAATATCATGACCCACTTAGCCATTTTCCCTGTGAGTGTTTCCTTAGAGAGTAGATATTTTAAAGGGTCTATCTTGGCAATGAGCTTTATTTGATGAGAAATCATGTAGTGTCTGAATTTTTGTGAGGAAAACACTACTGCAAGACAAGATTTCTCAATGAATGTGTTGTTTAGCTTGTGTCCCACCAAGGTTCTGTTGATATAGTAAATGGCTCTTTCTTTCCCTGTTTCATCATGTTGTGCTAGAAGAGCACCAAGGGTTGCCACTGTCACTGATGTGTACAAGATCAATGGCTTTTTCTAGATTGGTGGCATGTGGACTGGTGGTGTTAGCAAGTATTCCTTGATTTTATTGAATTCTTGATTGCATTTATCATCCCACTTGTATGTTACCCCCTTGTGGAATAGATGGGAATATGGTACAAATTTATCTACTATGTTATGAATCTGTGAATGGATTGGAGCATTCCCTGCAAGCCCCTTAACTGCTTCAATGTTTGTGGAACTTCCATTTCAATAATTTATTTGACTTTTGAAGGGTCTATCTTGATTCCCCTCATTGATACAATATACCCTAGAAGTTTTCTTCATTGCACACCAAAGACACATTTATTAGGATTGAGTCGTATTGTATATTCTTCTAGTCTATCAAAAATAGAGCCTAGTGCTGCTATGTGGTCCCGATGCTTCCTTGATTTGACTAGTATGTCATCCACATAGTCTTCTACAAATTTTTGGATCATGTCATGAAAAATCAGATTCATATCCCTTTGGTATGTAGCTCTAGCATTCTTTAACCCAAATGGAAACATGTTCCAATAGTAGGTGCCCCATGGATAGGTGAAGGATGTCTTATGTTGATCATTCTTTGCTATCATAATCTGATTGTATCCTAAAAAAACCATCCATTAATGATAGCATCTCGTGTCCCACTGTTAGATATACAATCATGTCTATGTTGGGAAGAGGAAAATCATCCTTAGGGAATGCATTGTTTAGGTGCCTAAATTCAGTGCAGATTCAGATTCCCCTAGTGGACTTAGAGACTGGTACAAGGTTGGAAACCCATTCAGGATAATCAATAGGTCATATGAATCCAATGTCAAGAAGTTTCTATAGCTCAAGTTTTACCAACAATGCAATTTATTGATGCATCTTTCTTAATTTTTGTTTTACTGGTTTTTCCTCTAGATAGACTACTAGATGATGGACTAAGTTACCTTTGGTTAAGGGCCTAGCATATCAACATAGGTTCATGTAAAATTTACTTCCCTTTCTTTCAAAAATGCAGCCAGAATTTCTTGTTCCTCGGTCAAAAGTGACTCTGCATAGAAAGTGATGTGTGGTGTTTCTTCAGTTCCTAGATTGACTAGGTTGTATTTTACTACCAATACTGCTATTTTTTCTTGATGGATGGCACTAAGGGGAAGATTGAATCCCTCATCCTTTGGTGCCTCAGAGATGTTTTTACCATCAAATACATCCTTTCTTTTTACTATTTTTGGGTCAGAAAGTGCCACAGTGTGGTTTTCACTTAGAGACCTAGACATTACTTTTAGATTTTCTATTTTGCGACTAAGAGATTCAATTGTTTCCCCATGGTACACAGGTTTTTCCAACTCAATATCAAATGCTGCTTTTTGGTCTTCATATGGTAGAGTATCCCTTAGTCCCATGAATTCTGAGAGAGCCTCATCATTTTTGAATGTGTATAAGATTGATGGTCCTTGTTGGTCACAGTCTATCAGTTGGGTGTAAACAAGCTTTAGTTCAATGGTTTGGTTACTCAGCTCAAAATACATGGCAGTGATCATAAAAAGGGAGTAATCCTCAAATAACATGGGTAAATCAAAGATGGGATCCTTGTCATACATGTTAGTTATATCAAATGTATAGTTATCTAGAGGTAGACCTGTGAATACCGGTAATTGAGGAGGAGCTTTAATTTTTCTAATAGGGGTACCTTTTCATAGAATGGTTAACTTTATAGGGGTACATCTAAGGCCAAGATTCTTTAGGTGCTTCTTAGGAACAATGGGTTCTAATAGGTTGTTGTCATTTTTCCTGTGCTTTTCATTTTTGTTGTAGCCCCATCCATGCATTAACTATAGTTCTTTGTTATCATCTTCCATGGGAAGATCAGGTACAGGTCTTTCATCTTGATACAATAGGCTTGATACATCTTTCTCATCTACCACCTCTTTGCTTAGGTCTCCCCATTTTATTAAGGTGGCAGGTGTTTCTTTGAAGGTCTGAGATGTGTTAATTGGTTGTGGTTTCCCATGAGATCTAGGAGATTGAGGTAACTCTCCTATCACAAAGGAACTCTTTTTCATTTTATACTCTCCACACCCATTATCTTGGATTATAATCTTGACATCTGAGATGTCTTGAATGGAAGGTGTCTTTGTCTCAAAAGTAGAGGCTAGGTTGGATAGGTCTATATAAGGATATGTGGGTCCCTCATCATTCTTCAAGACTTGGGTGATCTTATAATACTTGGCCTCCAGATTTTTGCAATAATACAATGGTTCGGGATCACCATGGATTGTGACTTCTTGATTTTGGTAATGGAATTTAACACATTGGTGGAATGTGGATGCAACAACTTGCATCCCACATATCCATGGGTGTCCTAAGAGGATATTGTATGGGGTCAACGTTAAGGACTTGGAAAGTAGTCTCCATGATTATTGGCCATACTTTGATAGGGAGTTGAATGGTGCCTTGAGACACCCGTTCTTGATCATAATAAGCCCTGATAGTGATACCTTTTCCTTTATTAATGACATCTTCAGAGAATCCCAGATTCTTTATTAGCTATAGAGTACAAATATTCAAACCCGCACCTCCATCCACCAAGACTCGTTTGAATTTGTTCTTGTGGACTAGGACTTCAAGATGAAGTGCACGATTGTGAGATGGTTGGGTTGGGAGATCATGCTCAGAGAATGTGAGGAGATGTGGTGTAGTTATATGTCTAACCATAGCTTGAAATTTGTCAATATCAAGGTCAGTGGGAATAGAGGATGTGGCTAATGCCTTTTCTAGGATGTCCCTATGTGTGGGCGAGATTTTTAGCAACTCCATGATGGAGATTTGGGTGAGGGTATTTTTTAGCTATTCTAAGACATTGTAACCATTAGGGATTGACTTTGGATTTGCGATGAGTGCCTTGGGTGGTGGTGAAGGTCCTGGAATGGTAATTCTACCACCACATGTGGTGACTCCACACTCGGCTCTAGGTCCTTTGATATTGACAACTGTGACCCATTCATCCAAGGATGCAACAACATGGTCATAAATATGGTTTACATTATGGTATCTCTTTATGTTATCATTGGTGTTTCCTTTATTGTGATCCGGCATCGAATTCGTGTATATTTTGAAGTATTGGTTCACAGCCAATTGTTCAATGGTTATGGTCTTATCATCAATGAGGTCTTGGATTAGGTTTTTGAGTCTCATAAAACTAGCTGTCATGTGTCCCTTTAATTTTTGGAAGTCACAAAGGTGCTTCTCATTATACCATGGTGGTTTAACTTGAGGCTCTTGGTAATTTTCGTAAATGAGGATTTTGATGATATTTTCTTGTACCAACTATTGCATCAAAAATTCGATCGGTTCCCCAAGTGGTTTGTATTTTCATTTAGGGGGATATTTGTTCCTTGGGGGTGGTCCCCCTTGATAATTAACGTTGTTGACGGTTTGATTGTTGGGTTGTTGTTGTGATGATGGGTTGATTTGTGGGTTGTGGTGGGTGTTGATTTGTGCTTGTTCATATGTTTGTTATTGTGTATTCTGCCTTGGGGCATTGATAACAACTTTGGAATCAACAACACCATTGTTGGTGACATTTTTGTTCTTTTCCCATGTGTGAGGTTTGTCATTGTAACTTGTTCATGGTCAATTATCTTGGTATGTGGGTGTGCCCCCTTGTGCTATAAGGGTTCTTTCGAGGTTGAGTGCTTTGGGAATCAATTATTCATAGGTTGTTATGCATTGCATTTTCAAATGAAAGGAAAAGGTCCCTTCAAGGTTGGAGATGATAGTCCCAATTTGTTGTTCTTCAAGCATAGCCCATTTGCTCTTATTGGCCTTGGCTCGCCATCATTGTAACAAGGAAGCAAATGTTTCTCCCTTATTTTGTTTTAGGTTGGATAATTCTTCCAAGCTCACTTTCATGCCTATGTTAAATGAATAATTATGTATAAATAAGTCAACAATTTCTTAAAACTTTTTAATTTCAGGGGGAAGGTGAGAGAACCATTCCATTACAGGGCCTGCCAAACTTCGAGGGAAGAGTCACATCAGATAGGAATCATCATATGCCACTTCCATATAGTGTACATGGAATTCCCTAATGTGATCTTCAGGATTGAAAGTCCCATCGTATTTTTCAAATTTTGGTATCTTGAATCCTTGTGGGAATGGGACCATCGCAATGATTATATCAAATGGATAGGGGCACAAATTCCTTTGTGATTTCGTTGTCTTTCCTAATTGTATCTCTCACACTTGTTGCGAGAGCAGTTTAATTTGTGCATAAAAATCATTTTGTGGATCAGGTGGTGGGATGTATGTGTTTTGGGGTGGTATGGTTGCTTGGGTGATGGGTGGGATGACTTGCGTAGTTGGCTACGTGTTTGTGAGAGGTTGTTGTAAGATTTGTTGTGCAAGCAATGCTTGTTGGTATTCCTCTAGTTTTTTCTATGCTAACAATGCTTGTTGTTGTTCTTGTTGTTGTTGAGTTATCAGTGCTTGTTCTTGTGCATGTTGTTGCAAGGCTTGTTGTTGTAACAACGCTTGTGCTTGGGCTTGTTGTGCTTGGTATTGATCTTCTGCTTGAGCTTGAGCTTGTTGACCGACTTGTGCAGCTTGTGCAGCCTGTGCAACTTGTGAAGCTTGTTGTTGTTGCAGTAAAGCTTGTACTTATCCTTGGGAAGCTTGTTGTACTTGTACAACTTTCTATGCATGTTCTTGTTGTGTGGCTAGTTGCACAGCTTGTGCGGCTTGTTGAGCTTGGAATTTTTTAAGTTCCTTTTGATAAGCCTTTTGGGCTGCTTGCAATGTGATGTTGTATTGATTTGATATGTTTGGATTTGGTGGTGGAGGTGTAGGATTTGGTGGAATGGTGTGAGATGGTGTGATGAGAGCTTCTTGGGGTAGTTGTGGAGGTGCTCATTGAGTGATGACAAGGGGTTGTGTGGTAGATGGTATGATTGATATGCTTGGCCATTAGGAGACCATGTTTTGAGATATTTGGGGTGTTGTAGATGGTGTAATGATTGGTTGAGACGTTTCGATTGGTACCACTTGGTGTTGTGATATAAATGGCATGCTTGGAGGATTTGGTATGATTTACATGTTGATTTGATTTGTGACTAGAGGATTGATTTGACATGATTGGTTTTGGATTGGTATGTTGGGTAAAGGGGGTTTCCCCAAACCTTGGATTGGTGCAGATGTTGATGTTAAAAGAGGGAATGATGGGAAGATTGGTGGTGTGTTCCCTTGAAAAAGTGAGGATGATGTGTTAAAATTTCCCACTTGTCCAAATGAATCCATTTTTCCTTGTGATATCATGGGGAGAGAGACTTGTGTATCAAAAGGGTATGTCGGTATTGAAGAAAAGTTGGAGAGATTGTTGGTATCATGGAAGATGAGTGGTACATATGGATATTTTGGATCTTATGGGACAATTTTAGGCATACCCAAGATTGTGTTAGCCTCTAGATTTTGAGTTTTGACAAGTGAATTCCCTTGAAGGGCTTGGAGTAATGAACTTACTTTGGTGATCATGGGTTGACTTGGAGCATGAGAAGATGTTGGTTATATGATGAGTTGGATGATGCTTGGGAATGATATCAGTGGCATGTTCCCAAGAGATTGTTCCACAATAGTGCTCACATAAAAATTGGAAGGGATTTTAGCCCCTTCTTTTGCTAATGCTAACATGTATTGTGTGGGATTGAGTCTCATGACTGTGTTGACAATCTTGTTTGTTTCATAATTTTGGACTAGCTCAATTATTTCATCTTGGGAAATTCCTTGGAAGTTATTGGTGACATAATCCACTTGGCAACCTCCATCTTGAAGATCTTGTGGTAGTTGAGGGGGGGTTAAGTTGGGGGTTGATAGATTCCCTATGGTTAAATTCGGATGTGGTTTGGCTCAAATCACTAGAAGTGGATGTTTCTTTGTTTTTCTCCATGATCTTCTTGTTTTGTGATCTTGTTTGGACCATAAAATTGGGATCAACTTTTAGGAATATAGGAGGTAAACCTATAACTCCTTAGGTTGGTCTAAATTTTAGGTACAAAAATAAATTCTAGGATATTTTAAGGATCAAATGATGGTGATGAGATAAATGAAGGGTGAATGATATGGATGATTGAACTTTTGGGAACTTTGGATCAATGCTAGACTTTAGGATTTGATTTCCGATTGGTTTCATTTGGATAATGAACTTGTAGAGCCCAAGATTTAGGATGAACTTGTTCAAAGGGGTGATAATTTAACTAGAGGTATGAGAAAGGATGTATTCTCACACTCCTAAGTAAACAAGGTGATTTTGATGTGTTTGATGATTTACCCAAGTCTAGAATTTTGATTCTTTCCAAAGATCTAAAATTTGTTTGTGGGTGATAATTTAAATAGAGTTATGAGAAAGGATTCATTCTCACACTCCTAAGTACACAAGGTGATTTTGATGTGTTTGATGATTTACCCAAGTCTAGAATTTTGATTTTTTCCAAAGCTCTAAAAGTTTTTTGTGAGATGGGATTTGATTGATGATGTGAAAAATGAAAGTGTTGGTTTGATCCTATATGAACCTAGAGAAACTTTGTTTACAACACCAAGGTACTGAAGAACATGCTATACCTTTTCAACTTTCAACCCTATGTGAGAAATTGAAAACATTGGAAAAGACCAGGATTTTAACAATAATAGGAGTACAAGTTTGGATTGTTTGTTGGAGTATGTTTGTAAAATTTGTATACCAATATATCTCTAGTTTTGTAAAGTGTTAAAAGGTGTTTCTTGAGAACCTTTGGACTAAGACACTTATGACGATTAATGGACCTTAGTTTTGGGATTTTGACTTTGCGATAAATCATGAGATCAAACACATATGTGGGGTCCAATTATATTTTATCTTGATTAAATGGATTATTTTTACCACATCAACACTTCTTGCTTAACTTTCAAAATGAATGTATATGTCTCAACTCCTTTTCATTCCACAAGGTCCATTATGTAGAGATCAAAGAATCAAAGCCATAGTTTTCCTAGGTTGACTTTGGAGAGTGTTAGAACTATGAAATTTTGAAATTTTTTCAGTCAATTGCATTCATGAGTTTCCAAAATAAGTCCTCATCATAAGAATAAGATTCCCTCCTCATAATGTCTTGCTTATATTATGTCATGTGCTCTATTTGAATCCATCTAGTCCTTGATATTTCATTGTATTACCCATATCGGCAAGACAGAGTGAAGGTCTCCCCGACCTATGATATTTTTCACTAATGTATACTTGTTACAAATTTTCGCAGGGACACATCTATTGTTTTGGTGACAGAAAAGTCATATCGGCAAGAGAGTTGTCACCAGAATGAGTCATAACAAACTCATATATGTCTCACCAACTAGCGCATGGAGTGATGTATTGGCCAAACAAAAGATTATCGGAATGTTGTCTTACCGAAAGCATTGAGTCTTGTCGATAAAGCGCAAAGGGATTCTATCAGAAAAGCTATCAGAAGGAGGTCATGTAGTCTTTCCGACTCAAAGTCACACCGATAGAGATATGCATCGGTGAGAGAAGAGGTCATCGGTGTGAGTTCTGACGAATGTGAAAGTTACACCGATGAAATAGTTCGGGGAGAGTCTCACCGAATGAAACATATTGGAGAAAGGTTCAGCAAGAAAATTGATATCAGTATGAGTCTTTTTCGAGTTTTCAAAGTCATGCTGAGGTGTGTTTTCATCGGCGAGAGTGTGATATTGTCTCAGCGACCAGAAGGATACTATAGCGTGCATATCGATAAGACAATGAACTCTATGAAACGTCTCCCTGACTTGGAATTGTCACAGTGATATGAAACACTGAAGCAATAGTCATCGGTATGATTCCAAGTGTCGATGAGACCACAGGATATCTTGGAAAAAGGTTTAATAAATGTTGCAAAAAATATTTTACCCCAAATTTGAAAATCTCTCACCGACAGGACATTTGATGCGACAATGTATGTTTCAAATAATTTTTCATTCATACTTCAGCTGACACATTAATGGTGTGACGGATATAACAAGGAAAATTCAATCAAACGCATTAGTGTTGAATTGATAGCAGAGGAGTTAGCAAGGCGAACGAAGAACCAAGACATATTTCAGCCTGAGGAGATGGAGCAGTATACTATAAGTCATTGCATCTTTTCTTTCCAAGCTTTAACTTTTGTAATTTTGAAGAATGGAGTCCCCTAGCTCTAGAAAAGTTAAAAGTAGAAAACTTGGTGAGAGTAGTCAAACAAAGGGGAAGAAACATAAAACTTAAGGGGAACATGAGGGCACAGAAAGAAGATTGAATTAGGACCTCATTGACCAATTGCTTGGCTCTGGGCATAAAGCCAAAAGATCTACAAAATTTAGGGCAGAGCTTAACAAGCTAGATGATAAATACAAGTTTATTGGAGATGTTTGGACTCAAATAAGGGGATATGAATTGTTCAATTTTCATTATCATAGAAGAAACCATTTTGAACCAGTTTGCAATCCCTAGAAGTTGAATATAGGAAAACCGGAGTGCCCTAAGGCATTTGTGAATGTAGAATTAATAAAATTGCTAGCTGATCAAATTATGACCCGAAACACAAAGCTATATGTGACCCATCTGGAAAGCCACAGATACATTTGTCAAAGGAGGAAATAGGTGAGGTTTTCAATTTGGAAGGGTTCTGTAATGAGGAGATCATATATGAAGAATTGGAGAAGGAATTCTTGAGAATGGATACAATTTATAAGGGTTGGAGGCTGCCAATTCATAGGGTCAAACAAGGCAGCAACCTATTCCTCTGCAGGATAGTGAGGGGCCCCCTTATCATGTGGATTTGTTTGAACCCCATGTGACATACACCTACTTATCAGTATGTCAGGTATTAGGAATGGATGCCCCGGAATATATGTCAATTGTGCCAATGATTATCATAGCAGATATCCAGTATCACAATTCTAGGCCATTTGACTATGCCTCGTACATTTTTAAGGGGCTTGGTTCAGGATTGATGGCTATCAAAGGTGGATCTTCTACCTTTCATCTAAGGAATTATTCATTGCTGATGCATCTAGTACTCTATTTTCGACAAGAGTTGGGAGTGTGGCCCCCGAAGATGAGAATTTCCCAGTTTAATAAGGATGAATGAATGAATTATGGAGAAGTTTCAAGAAGTGAGCCAGAGAGATGCTGCTAATAGTGTAGCAATTGAAAATGCTAATCATTTTATAAATAGGCATCGAAACTTCCATGATGAATTGAAAGGAGATGCGCATGGATTGATAGATGCTACTCTGAAAACATCGGCCACCCTCTCTGATGATAGAGGGAAACTAAAAGAAGCTTCCAAATGGAAAAGTGAGAATGAATTGATGGTGCGCAAAATGATGAAGGTTGCTACTGCTGAAAGCATGACTTTAGATGAGGTGAGCGAGCAGAATGAAATATGATAAGGATGGAGATTTCAATCTAGAATGCAATTCAAGATGCGGATACACACAAGCACCAAGATTATTTGGATCATCTAACTAAGATTCATTTGTGGCTAAACAGAGATTAATCATCTTTTAATCTATTTTTTATGTAAACGTATGACATTTCTGGAAGGACGCGTCCTTTCGTGTACTCGATGTATAAATATCTATTTCAGAAATGAAATAGAGATAAGTAGAATAGAATAGAAGATAGGTGGCAGAATACAGTAGAACACCATGTTTCCCAAATTTGAGACTATGATGAATGTTTTAAAATTATGGAGATATCAATAAGAATCATTTAATATGCTGGTGTATTTCTAGTGTCAATTGTTTGTTGTGCTCATTGAAAGTATTATTCAAGTTGTCTCCAAGATTGATGCTATTTGGTTATTTAAATTGACATAACAATTTTATGTTCAGTTTATCGGTGCACATTTGTTGTATCTGTGTGATTGATTGATCGGTTCTTTCAAGGAAGGATTAAATCCTTTTAATTAATCACAGTAATCAGGGAAATTCATTTGTATCAGTAAGAAGAACTTAATAATCACAGTCTTGCATGTTTATACAAGTTATAGACAAAACATATGCCAAACAATTTGAATGTTCCCCAGAAAGAAGTCACTCATTTAAGATTTCATTTGACTCTGCATACCCAATAAGGCACTAGTCTCTGCTTTCTTTCATTACTTAGTTTCATTCATATTTTTTACATCTGTTAACTGGACATATTAGGATTTAGTCTTCAATATTGCTATACAATTTATACCAAATTTAGTTTTATTTGTCCACCTCCATCTTCCATTGTGGGCAAAGCACTTCGAAGAAATAAGCATAAATTTTGCTTCACTCATTTAGGTTCACCCGCCTAGGTCCAGCAGCACCTGAAGAGTAGAAGGTTTAAATCATTCAACCTTGTTTGTTACCCTAAAATATATCAAGAGATTGGCAGCTTCTTGAGGTACCCATACTTGCATTTTTTAGAGCTAACAAATTGGTGACTCTACTAGGGATAACTAAGAATCTGCGCCTTAATCATAGAGTTAGAAATCCTATATAGACTCTGCTAGGAATAACAAGTAACAAAATTTTTCTCACTTTCAAAAAAGTGAGTGGCGACTTTGATAAAAACATTTCAACATGAATGGTAGGAGATCTCAATACAGAGGAAGTCATACTAGGGCTCTTGCTGGCAGCAGTAAGTGGACACACAAAGATGATAGGGTTGATAAGGATAAAAGGATAAGTGAGGACATGTGCATGATGAATAAAGACAAATCATCAATACCACATGGTGAAACATATGACCGTTATGATACATGGACAGATAATTCAAGTGCAAAACCTTGAACCCCAGAAGATCAAAGAAACCCTTTTTACGATCCTTAGAAATAGGTTGAGTTTAGAGCCAAACTTGAGGCTAAACGAATCAGAATTCAGCATGAATATGATCAAAAAATGGAAGCTAATCAGAATGGACCCACTGATCATGAAACTCCTCAAGAAGATTATGAATGTTTCACTTATGAAGAAGTAAAAGCATGGTTTGAATCTCAAAGAAAGGAAAGAGAAGAACAGGAGAAGGCCCAAATGATACAAGCAATGAGAGAATTCAAATTGTAGAAAGCTCATAACATTACTCAGACAGCTGGTTTCCCAAAATATGTACCACCTCATAAGCAAGGTAATCATAGTGTAGGGCCTTCTGATCCATCAAGGGTCCCTCACCATCAAATAGGGAATCAGTACAGATAGCCAAATCACCCACCTCATATTCCCACACAATATACAAATATACAGCCGCCTCATGTTCAGCATCATGCGCCACATCATAATACACAATACAATAACCTGATGTACCAATATTAGTACCCACCTAACCCTCCCCCTCATCAGTATACCACAATGATCAGATAATTTGATTTGGCAGGGTTTCAATTATACCCCTACCCTATGGATGGTAGTTGAAGAAATTTGGTGCCTAAGTTTACAGGGAGTAGTGCAATTACTTCTAAGGATCATTTAAGGAGTTTCAATGCCTTCATCCAAGATTTGGATGTACCTTATGAAGATTTAGATATGAGGATATCCATGATGTCGCTTATTGAAGAAGCTAGGGATTGGTTCAACAACCTAACAACAGCCTCTATTGATTCTCTCCAAATATTTCAGGACTGATTCTTCGAGCAATATGGGAATCAAAATGCACTTGATGCTACCCTTCATGAATTGATGCGAATTCAGAAAAATCAGAATGACTCAATTTATGATTTCAACCGAAGATTCAATAAACTATAAAATAAAATACCTCCTGGGTCAAAATTTCCAAACTCTATGGCATTGAGAGTTTATTTGAATGCATCCGATCCTAAAACAGGGTATGAAATAAGAAATAAGTTCCCAAGAGATTTGACTGAAGCCCAGAAGACAGCATTAACAATTGAGAACAATAGGAGGGTTGTTGGGATGATTTATAAAGAGACAACCCTAGGGCTCCCCAACAAACCAATAATTATCAATACAAACAGGAGAACACATAAAGGAATGAGAGACCGAGGTTACATGACATGCCTTATAACACAAACTAGAAAGATGGAAAACCTATAACAGATAGGCCTAGAAACAAAGAAACTCCTAATCCACTGAGGAAGAAGGGAACCTATATGGTAAATAACAATTATTTCTGTGAAGTTTGTGATAAGCCACATTCCCCATATTATTGTGTTGTAGCCCAAAGAATGCAAGAAGGAGTATTAGTGGGAAACAGTGGAGAAAATCACACAGTGTATTTGACTTCAAATACTTTTCACTTTGTTCAGGAGAGGTACTCATCTTCAGAGGAAGATGGATATGAGTATGATGTTTTGAATCAAATATACAATGTCCACATGGCTGAACAATAGGTCCTTTCTGACTTTGAAGAATATTATACAGAGCCACATTCTGTTGAAATACCTACTCAATGCAGTATGAGTAAACTTACTGAAGAGGAGATAGAGAGATTAACCATTGTTGCAGTGGAAGAAGCAAAGAGTAAGTACTAATTGAGAAATGGGATAGTAAATGAGAAGGAAGGTGTCCCCAGGGGAATCTTTATGAAAGAGCAAAAGGCGACACAAGGAACTGTGAAAAAGGCTGAAAATAAACAACATGATAAAAGTGAACAAAAGCCTGTCCAAAAGGAGGGAGTGAAGAAATTACACAAAGAAATGCAAAAGCATGATCAACCAAATAAAAGAGAAAAGGAGGAAAACAAAGAAGAAACATCAAAACAAAAGAAAATGGTTAAGGTGGAGGGTTCTTCCTACTTAGGCTTTATCTCAGGTAAAGATGTTTGTTCCCCTTCTCGAGATGATGAAAATTAAGGAATACAGAGACAGTATTGTCCAATTAATAACAAATGGGAATGAAATACATGTGAATTCTGAAAGTAAGATGGCCACTAAAACTATTAATAAGCAAGAGAAAGTAAATATCCCAGAAGTATGTCTTAATAATTCAGTATTAAATTCCCCATCAATTGATCCTTTTTTCATTACATTACTAATAAATAACAAGTTGTTAAGGAGCTGCATGATAGACTCTGGCGCTGCCATAAATATTATGCCAGTAGGAGTAATGAAACAACTTGGTATGTGGGTGGATACTACTAGAGGGAAGTGCTATGCAATGGATAACAGACCTATTCCTGTGGTGGGTATAATAAGAGATGTTGAAGTCAAGTTAACTACTTATCCTCAAGTGGCCTATAACATTGATATAACAATGATTAACACCCCTCCTCAATTTGGGATGCTTCTATCAAGATAGTGGACGGCAGCAGTTGATGGAAATGTTCAGTTTGGTCTCTCTTATGCAACGATTTTGGTAAATGGTCAGGAAGTGAAGTTATACATGGAGCCAAGGATGAGCCAGGTTGTTGACTATGTACCACAAGATCAAATCAATTGTTTTTGTGATGTCGATCTTGGGAGTTTTAAGATAGAACCAGCCCAGCCAGAATTAACCAAATTCAATTGAAAAGCATGTGGCACAAAACTGCAATGAAGTGTGGAAAATGTATTTTGATGGAGCATGCAGCCAAGAAGGTAATGGAGCTAGGATTGTGTTTGTTTCACCTGAAGGTATTACATTTAAGTATTCATTCCTGTTAACATTTGAATGTACAAAAAAATGTGGCAAAATATGAAGCTTTATTGACAGGTTTGAACATAGCTGTGAAACATAAAATTAAGTTGTTGGCTATTCTTGGGGATTCTGAGTTGGTTGTTTCACAAATTAAGTCAAAATATGTAGCAAAACATAAAAGACTGAAACAATACAGGAATTTTGTATGGGACAATTGAATTGTTTGATGCCTTCTCAATTAAGTGGATTGATAGGTCAAAGAACATAATGGCTGATTATTTAGCAAATGTGGCACTAAAAAGAGATGACATTACATTGGTTGGAGTGTCACAAATTGAGTTCAAGACAAGACCTGTAGTCCCTGATAACATATATAGTTGGCAGGTCTTTAATGATGATACTGACCTTTTGAAATTCCTCCACTATATAGATCAATATGAAGCCCAAGAGATTGATTTCAACGCTTTCGTTGAAGAAGTGGATGGGAAGCAAACAGTATTTGGGAAGGAGATCTTACAGCTTAAAACAAATAAGCTTCCTAAAGTCTTAGTCGCATTGGAGAGGGAGTGTGATGGAAATGATCAGTCCCTCATGAAGCAAGCACCAGTCAAAAGGGAAGATATTGAAGAGATTAACTTGGGAACTAAAATTGCACCAAGAAATGTGTACATCAGGAAGAAAATAAGCCCTACAATTAGAAGAATGCTGATAGAGTTGCTGAGAAAATATAAACATGTGTTTTCTTGGTCTTATGAAGATCTAAAAGCATACAAGGAAAATTTGTTTCAGCATGAAATACCATTGAAGCTAGATGCCAAGCCATTCAGACAAAAGTAGAGACCCATAAATCCAACATTGGAGCCTAAAATGCAAGAAAAATTGGCAAAGCTCAAAGATGGGGGAATCATTAAACCAATCAGACATTCAACATGGGTCTCAAACTTAGTCCCTATGAGAAAGAAAAACGAGATATCAGGCTATGTGTAGATTTCATAAATCTAAACATGGCATCCCTCAAAGATAATTATCCTCTACCCAATATGGAGGCTATATTGCATAAGGTAACAGGGTGCGAACTGTTGTCTACGATGGATGGGTTTTCAAGATATAACTAGGTCAAGGTCAAAGAATCTGAATAGTACAAGACAACTTTTACAACTCCTTGGGGGACATGTGTATACATGAGAATTCCATTTGGTCTTACAAACGCAGGAGCAACCTCCCAAAGAGCTATGGATGTAGCATTTGCAAATTTGATCAATGCTATCATGGTGGTGTATCAGGATGACCTCACTGCTTACTCAAAGAAGGCTAAAGATCACATACAATCTGGAGAAGGTATTTATTAAAGCCTTAGAATATGGTATCAGATTGAACCCTAAGAAGTGAAATTTTGTAGTCACAGAAGGTAAGCTCTTGGGACATATTGTTTCAAAAGAGGGGATTAGGATAGATCCTGAAAGGGTTGAGGCCATTGATAAAATTCCTATCCCTAAAACAGTTAAGGCTATATAGTCATTCTTTGGATAGATTAATTTTGTTTGGAGATTTGTTTCTAACCTTGCTGAGATCATTAAACCCATATCAAAAATGTTGAAGAAAGGACAAGAGGTAGAATGGACTGCAGAAGCCTTGGAAGCTTTTATATCCATCAAAAGGGCCATCAAGGAAGCTCTTGTCCTTAAGTCTCTAGATTTTGCAAAGCCTTTTCAGATATTTTCATTCGCCTCAATGCACACTATTGCTGTTGTTATGTTATAGAAGAATCAGGATGGTCATGAACAACCTGTGTGTTTCTTCAGTAAGTCATTCCAGGGGTCTGAATTAAAGTATGATATAATGGAAAAATAGGTGTTTGCATTAGTGAAAGCTATAAAAGCTTTCAGGCCATATCTTGTTGGAGCAAAGGTGATTGCCTATGTCCCTCATGCAGTTGTCAAGGATATTCTGACACAGTCTGAAGTAACAAGAAAAAGATGTAGATGGATTAACAAAATCCAAGAGTTTGACATGGAGATACAAATTACTAAACTCGTAAGAGGTCAGGGCCTGGCTAAGTTAATGGTAGAAGAAAACACTGAAGCAAATCAAATTTGCAATGTAGAAGAAGAGACTGCAATTGTGAGCATTGAGCATACTCCATGGTATGAAGATATCATGCATTACCTTGAATACATGAAGTGTCCAGAGGAATTGAGTGACAGCCATAAAACAACTTTGAAGTTGCAGGCATCTAAGTATGTCTTCATGGATGGAGATCTATTTTGGAAGAATAGGGATGGTATACTATATGTCTTCATGGATGGAGATCTATTTTGGAAGAATAGGGATGGTATACTATTGTTATGTTTGGATGAATCACAAGCCAAGCATGTCTTAAGTGAAATGCATGAAGGGGTTTGTGGAGGACATTACTCAGCAAAGACAACTACGCATAAAATTCTCAGGGCAGGTTATTACTAGCCAAAGGTTTTTAATAACTCTTACATATGTAAGAAAATGTGAGGCTTGCCAGAAATTCTCTGGAAAACTGAAGTATCAAGGAGCTTTGCCACTTTGACCCTTGCAGGTTGATGCCCCTTTTCATCAATGGTGAATTGATTTCATTGGAGAGATACAATAAAAGTCAAGTGGAGGACATAAGTGGATACTGGTAGCCACTGATTATTTTACCAAATGGGTAGAAGCAGTCCCAACTAAAAAAGCTACAAGTAAAGTTGTAACAAGTTTCTTAATGGATAACATCATTACCAGATTTGGTACACCACTAAGGTTGATCATCGACAATGGGATGTGTTTTAGGTTAGATGAATTCAAAAACTTTTGTAGCACATATAGTATTACCATTTCTTATGCAGCCCCTTACCATCCACAAGCTAATGGTCAAGCAGAGTCTACTAATAAGAGTCTTCTGAAGATTATAAGGAGGATGTTAGGTCATAACAAGAAAGCTTGGGATTCAAAATTAAAACTGGCTATTTGGGCTGATAGGATTACAGTAAAAAAGGAAATTGGGAAATCCCCATTTGAATTGGTGTATGGAACACAAGCTAGGATGCCTTTGTAGAATTTGTTACTAGTCTACAAGTTTGTCCTTTAGGAAGATTTGGATATTCCATAACCTATGGAGGAAAGAATGGAGGAACTAGCTGAACTTGATGAGATCAGGAGAGTCACTCAAAATCAGAATATAAAATTACAGACATAGATGAAGTATCTATTTGATAAAAAGGAAAAAGATAGAAAATTTGAGGAAAGTGATTTGGTACTGATGTGGAACGCAAGGTGTCAAGAGAAGGGAAAGCATGGGAAATTTGAGGCCTTGTGGTTGAAACCTTTTGTGGTTGTTGGAAAGAGAGGTGAAGACTCATATTATCTACAAAATATGGCTAGTGAAGAGCAGGAGTTTCCTGTGCATGGGAAATTTTTGAAAAAATAATTCTCTTGAGCAATACAGAGGATCAAGGGTTACCAATGCATGGAAAATCCTTAACGATCCTCTCAAAATTATATCTTCTGTGCACATTAGTTTAGGAAATAAAAGGAGCAGGACTTGCTAGTACATGGACAATCCTAATTTTCTTTCTTTCAAAATAATTTTTTTTCCATGTATAGTAGTTTAGGGTCACATTCATTTCCATTCATTCCATCTTGCTCACTTGATCCATCACTTTGAGTTTGGTCTACCCACCCAGAAATCTAGATCCTTGCAATAATCTCACAATCATTCATCCCCAGATGGAGCCACTGGTAGAACTATGAAATTTTGAAATTTTTACAGTCAATTGCATTCATGAGTTTCCAAAATAAGTCCTCATCATAACCATAAGATTCCCTCCTCATGATTTCTTTCTTATATTCTGTCATGTGATCCATTTGAATCCATCTAGTCCTTGATATTTCATTATATTACCCATATCGGCAAGACAGAGTGAAGGTCTTCCCGACCTATGATATTTTTCACTAATGTATACTTGTTGCAGATTTTCAGTAGGACACATCTATTGTTTCGACAACAAAAAATTCATATCGGCAAGAGAGTTGTCATTGGAATGAGTGATAACGAACTCATATATGTCTCACTGACTAGCGCATGGAGTGATGTATCGGCCAAACAAAAGATTATCGGAATGTTGTCTTACTGAAAGCATCGGGTCTTGTCGATAAAGCGCAAAGGAATTCTATCAGAAAAGATATTGGGAGGATATCACATAGTCTTGCCAACTCAAAAGTCACACTGATAGAGATATGCATCAGTGAGAGAAGAGGTCATCAGTGTGAGTTCCGCCGAATGTGAAAGTTACACCGATGAAATACTTCAGGGAGAGTCTCACCGAATGAAACATATCGGAGAAAGGTTCAGCAAAACAATTAATATTGGTATGTGTCTTTTCAAGTTTTCAAAGTCACGCCAAGGTGTGTTTTCATCGATGAGAGTGTGATATTGTCTCAGCGACCAGAAGGATACTACAGGGTGCATATCAGTAAGACACAATGAACTCTATGAAACATCTCCCCAACTCAGAATTGTCACAGCAATATGAAAGACTGAAGCAATAGTCATTGGTATTATTCCAAGTGTCGATGAGACCATAGGATGTCTTGGTGAAAGGTTTAATGAACATTGAAAAAAATATTTTTCCCCAAATTTGAAAATCTCTCACCAACAAGACATTTGATGCGACAGTGTATGTTTCAAATAATTTTTCATTCGTGCTTCAGCTGACACATTAATGGTGTGACAGATATAACAAGGAAAATTCAATCAAACACATTAGTGTTGAATTGATAGCAGAGGAGTCAGCAAGGCAAACAGAGAACCGGGACATTTTTCAGCCTGAGGAGCTCGAGCAGTATACTATAAGTGATTGCGCCTTTGCTTTCCAAGCTTTAACTTCTGTAATTTTGAAGAATGGAGTCCCCTAGCTCTGGAAAAGTTAAAAGTAGAAAACTTGGTGAGAGTAGACAAACAAATGGGAAGAAACAGAAAACTGAAGGGGAACATGAAGGCACAAAAAGAAGATTGAATCAGGACCTCATTGACCAATTGCCTGGCTCTGGGCCTAAAGCCAGAAGATCTACACAACTTAGGGCAAGACTCGACAAGCTAGATGATAAATACAAGTTTATTGGAGACGTTTGGACTCAAATAAGGGGATATGAATTGTTCAATTTCCATTATCATAGAAGAAACCGTTTTGAACTAGTTTGCAATCCCTGGAAGCTGAATGTAGGAAAACTGGTGTGCTCTAACACATTTGTGAATGCAGAATTAGTAAAATTGCTAGCTGATCATTATGACCTGAAACACAAAGCTATATGTGACCCATCTGGAAAGCCACAAATACATTTTCCAAAGGAGGCAATAGGTGAGGTTTTCAATTTGGAAGGGTTATGCAATGAGGAGATCATATATGAAAAGATGATAAAGACAGAGATTTCAATCCAGAACACAATTAGAGATGTGGATACACACGAGCGTCGGGATTATTTGGATCATCTAACTAAGATTCATTTGTGGCTAAACAAGATTAATCATCTTTTAATCTATTTGTTATATAAACGTATGACATTTCCGAAAGGACACGTCCTTTCGTGTACTCGATGTATAAATATCTATTTCAGAAATGAAATAGAGACAAGTAGAATAGAATATAAGATAGGTGGCAAAATACAGTAGAACACCATTTTTCACAAATTTGAGACTATGATGCATGTTTTGAAATTATGGAGATATCAATAAGAATCATTTAATATGAGCTAGTGTATTTCTGGTGTCGATTGTTTGTTGTGCTCATTGAAAGTATTATTCAAGTTGTCTCCAAGATTGATGCTATCTGGTTATTTAAATTGACATAACAAGTTTATGTTCGGTTTATCGTTGCACATTTTCTTTATCTATGTGATTGATTGATCAGTTCTTTCAAGGAAGGATTAAATACTTTTAATTAATCACAGTAATCAAGGAAATTCATCTAGATCAGTAAGAAGAACTTAATAATCATAGTCTTGCACCTTTATACAAGTTATAGACAAAACATATGCCAAAAAATTTGAATGTTCCCCATAAAGAAGTCACTCATTTAAGATTTCATTTGACTTTGCATACCCAATAAGGCACTAGTATTTGCTTTCTTTCATTACTTAGTTTCATTCATATTTTTTACATCTGTTAACTGAACATATTAGGATTTAGTCTTCAATATTGCTATACAATTTATACCAAATTTAGTTTTATTTTTCCACCTCCATCTACCATTATGGGCAAATCACTTCGAAGAAATAAGCATAAAGTCTGCTTCACTCATTTAGGTTCACCCGCCTAGGTCCAGCAGCACCTGAAGAGTAGAAGGTTTAAATCATTCAACCTTGTATGTTACCCTAAAATGTATCAAGAGATTAGCAGCCTCTTGAGGTACCCATACCTGTGTTTTTTAGAGCTAACAGAGAGAACAAATTGAGATATGGGCCTAAATATTTAGAAGCCTCTAAGGATAAAATCCCTAGGGACAAGTAGCAATATTTGGACTCCTCAAGGATATTTGTTCTTCCAAAGGGTTTGAAATTTTGATGACTTGTTCACTATTTGTTTAAAAGTTTGAGATCCAAGAAATGTATTTAACTAACTCACAAACTGTACAATCCTAGGATAGAAATGGCTATACTTTGTTGAGTCCCCACTCAGATTTCTCGAAACACTAAAACAAAGTGAACAGTTAGAGATTTGGTGACACTAGCTCCCCTCCACAGCACATTTCTTGGGACCACCAAATCTCAAAATCCTAAAGATTCAAAGACCTTAAGGATTTATTATGTTTCTACTTTTAATAGTACAAATGTCGGGAAGCTTCATAACATTTGTTCTTGCACCAACAAGTATTAAGGATTTTTGGCCTCTAAACAAAGGGTTGTAGTAAGGACATCTAGTTTAGGGGGTGCAAAGATAAAATTCGTCAAGAGATCTCCCAACCCTTAGAACAAGGGCTTTACACATCATAAAGATATTAGGGGAGATTTATCATGTATTGCTTCCCATTGATTACAAACTTTCCTTGCAGCCACAAATTTATATAGCAGTTTGGAAGAGCTTAGCTTTAGCTCGTTACCACTTGGGTCATTCCCTCCTTTCGAAGTGGGGAGGAAGGCCCTCTAAAGATAAACAAAATAAAAGAAGTACACTTTTAGTTTGGCTGCCTAGATTGCATAAAGTCCTAGGACAGAACACACATAATGCCTTTCCTTCACAATAGCATAAGGGTTCAATTTTAGATCCAAATCAAAATGTGTGGGTGATTTTAGGCAACCAATGTCAATGGAATGCTTTTGATTCTCAAGATCACCAAGTGGCACGAGAGAAGTGTATATGCACTCAAGTGACATAAATTGCAAAAGATCCGAAAAAAATGAAGGCACAAGTTCATTTTAAACCCCAAAGCAATGGTGAGTTCGTTTTAAGCACCAAAAACCAAGTGTGAAGTTGCTCGCTCAATTCTAACCCATTTGACAAGTCTAGTAAGTTCCTAATGTTCAATTTTAATCCAACTTTGAGAAAGCTTGAGTTGAGGGTTAATTTACTTTTTAAGCCCAAAGATAAAGTGAGTTGTCCTAAAATAAAAAATGAAAGCAAGAATGAAATACCTAGGCTATTACAATAAGCATTTAAAAATGCTTTTTCAGTTCAACTTCAATGTCCTTTTTCTTCAAGTCAAATCCACTTGTGATTTTTTCAATTCCAATGCCACTAATCTTTTATGCAAACATGAAAACATTACAAAGTAAAATCTTAGAAATGAGATTTATGTCAAGGAATCAATGAAGCATACAACATTTTCATAAAAAAAAATTACACTCGTCATGCAAGGTTTTTGTAAAAAAATAAAAATAATGGTTACAATGTTAAAAATCAGATACTATGCAACCCCAAGTTGGCAAACCAAATAATTGGCTACGTAGAAAAAGCTTTAAAGGCCACTCCACCAAACCATAGTCTGACAATACTATTCCACCAAATCAAGTTGTCTATCCCATTATTGTAGCATTATAAAGAGGTCTCCGATAGTCAATGAAAGAAATTCAAATTCACCCAATAGTTAGAAATTGAACTTAAATGCAATATCAGTGAGAAAATATTGCACCCACTCCAGGTTGGGTGATTTTAATTCTACTTTCCATATACAACAATTCCTAACAAATATTTGGGGAAATCAACAAGAATGATGCAAATAGATATCCTATGTATGCATTCAATTCTATTAATAAAGATGTTATGCCAGCAGAGATTCAATTAAGGCAAACTTGACTATAATGGACTCTATATGTTTATTGACCTCTCACTTCTTCAATTTGACAAGTTGCAACCTAAAAGTAAAGATTTCAATGAGGGTGTTAGAGAAAACAAGAGATTAAAAAAAAAATCCAAGCAATAATACCACTACCAAATGCAATCACACCACTGTCAAATGCAATAATGCCACTGTCCAACATAATGATATCACTATTAACTAAATGCAAAGTGGAGAGGACATAGTCAACTAAATGCAATAAAGAAAACAAGCATAATAATGTATCCTTTAAAGTACTGCCAAGGCTAGAAAGACTTTAGCTAAGACTACAAGAAACATTTGTAAGCTTACACAAGCAATGTACATGTGTGAGATAAATACGCAGATATAGGATTAGGAAATACACATTTTGCTTCCTCTGGAATGGCCCACAGGGAATGTTTGAATATTTTGAATTGAGTGAATGATATTTCTTTACTACCTCTAAATAAATAAGTTGTACGTTTGTACCAACAAATAAATGGCTTTAAGAAACTTTCAAGCTAACTTGTGGGAACTTGCGGAGAGCCAACCCTAACTAGCGAATAATAAATAAATCAAAAATAATTGTTTCTAGAACAAAAGGGTATTGTACTTTTACTGCAACAAGATCACCATTTTCTTGCAATTTTCCTTTGTAGACTTGGCCCAAAGACGTTGTATAGGAAATAGTTTCATTAGTAATGATCAGAAGAATCAAAATCCAATGAATAAATGGCTTTTAGAAACTTTCAAGCTAATGCAATTGGTATGTGTAAAACTAAATTCCACAACCTTTGAATAGCATCCTCCTTGAGCTAAAAATATAATCAAATAGACTTCTTTACTCTACCTCAATTTTTTGGTGAGATCTAGATGCAAAAAGGAAAAAATCAACTAGTCATGATAACTACTAACCACAAAAAAAAAACAAATCCAAAAATCACAGGTGCATAGAAAATAAACAAAAAGTAAAATTCCCATATGCACTTAAATGTATCGAATTTAAATAAAATTATAGTTATCATGCATCACTTGGACAATACAGAGTAGCAAATGTGGATAATACAGAGCAGCAAATGTGGGGCAATACATGTCAAATCTAGAGTTGCCATTTTGTTATGTTGTCATTATTATATTTAATCTTTCACATTGATATGACTCATTCTATTCATGTTTGCATTCCCACATGAGTTATTGCAGTAGGCATTCAAACTAACCAATTTCTGAAGAAAAAAAATCAAAACAAACCCCAAAGAGATCTATGCTAATACACTTTGAACAATGAAAACACAGATTTGAAGTAAACGAACAATATACCCTTAAAGGAAGATTAAGAGCATATTAGAAGTAGATTAAAGTATACTCCAATAGTTATTTTTGAACAATATACACTTAAAAGTATATTAAAAGCCTATATAAATTATTTCACAAGGCTACTCATTGCAAACTCCAAAAATGCACAGCAAATAGAACACATGCCATCTTATCCTTGCATTGAAGGCACTCGATTGAAGATTCTTCTGGCTATGGGTTCGAGCCCCACAATGGGCACCATATGTAAACACTAAATCTGCATAATGTTAAACCTTGACAAACATTATCATAGAATTCAAATTAAACAAAGCAAACCAAGTATTCCTATAAGATATTTAAACATACTTGATAATGCAAACAAAACAATAAAAGACCAAAGAAACTAATTGAAAGCATATTGTGATAGGGAAAATTTAGGTGCTAGAAAATGAACAGCAAACAAAAGAGTGCAATAAACAACCTTCACCTCAAAATTAGCCTAGTTGGATTCAATACAAAATAAAGAAGACAAATGGAAATTTTTACCTCGTGTTGAATCGATCCTTTGGTTGGCCCTTCGATCTTTGGTGTTGTATGCTCCTTGGATGGCACAATATGCAAGCTAGATGATGATATGAGGATGGATGAAAGTGGACGTAAGTGTGAAAAATGGCTAAGTATGGCTCCTAGAAATTTTTTGCAAGAGTTTGGCTACAATGCATGATCTCCCCCAAAATGAGAGAAAAGAGAGTATTTATAGAGATTTTGGAACTCTCTAAGAAAATGGACGGTCAAGATTGAGCCACTAAGATCAAGATGTAGGGCTAAGGTGAGTTGAGAACTCACAAGCCCTCACATCTTGACATGTGGCATGTGATATGGCTTAAAAAGGGTGATGTGTACATTAGGTGGAAGGATAGTACATGACATGGAGGGAGTACATAGTACCTTGGGATTGGGACAAGATCTCCTCATAAAGGAGGTACTTTTCCCCATGTGGGTGAGAGGACATATGGAGAATTAAAAATTCCTCAAATATTCTCATGGGGATGAGAAAAGGAATTTTAAATTCCTTTAAATGCATTGGGGGATTAAAGGTGAATTAAAAATTCACATGGGGAATGGAGATGCCTTGTTCAAAAAGAGAGTTTTTAATGAAGTTGACTAAAGACACATTCCATAAATGATATGGGGATTAGAGATGACCCAATTAGGTGATTAAGGTTGTGCAAGTGTTTGATTAGACTAATTAAGGACTCATTAGAGGCAAGTGGGAAATTATGGAGGATGGGACCCTAATGATGATTAGGGGTGTGCACACCTTAATCATAAATTAATTATGACTAAGAAAGAGGGTTAGATTGCTAAGAGGGATTAGAGACCAACTTGCAAAAGTTGGAGGATGTGACAATGAGAGAGAAAATAAGGAATTAAAAAATAAATTTAGAATTCCAAAAGATAATATGACTAAATTAAATAAATTGATGCATTTATTTAATTTAGAGAGGAAAGAGGGAAAAAGTATTTATTAAATTAAATACTTTGGGAAACCTTATGCAAGATACACAATATTAATTAGATGAATGATTTAATTAATACCGGCAAAGAGGACGATTTAAAGGAGCAAAGGGATGATTAAGAAGATGACTTTGACCATATGGAAGTGGTCAAATTTGGATGTCTACACATATGAAGCATGTACAAAACCTATCCCATAGTGGGAGTGGTGCTCCTTTGATGTGAAAAGAGAGCCCTTTCCCAATTCCTTGTGATGAGCTTCCAAAATATGATGAAGATGCAAAGATGCAAGTGATGAAGTGCAAGATGAAATGTGCCTATAGTAGAAATTATAAGATTGTGGATGGATTTTAAGTAGAAGTGGCTTCTATTTATAGGTTGAAGGATTGAAGAATGGAGATATGGGAGGAATGTGGAACTAAAAGAGAGCCTAATGAGATTGGGACACTTGTCTCAATGTTAATGGGTGAGGATTAAGCATATTTTGCATGTGGTTGAGATGTTTTGGAGGGAAATTATCTGGGTAAGAAAGTCAAATAAAGGGAGTCAATGCAGGAATATTTTCTAGAATATGCTTTTGAGAGGATAAATGAGGTAATTAGTTAATTAAAAGAAACTATTTTCATGTGCAAGTGGGTTAGTTAATTAGGGGTTGGCTTAACTCTTGGGGAGTTAAAAGCTAGAGAATTTATTAATGATGATTAGAAGGTGATTAAAGTTAATTAATTCAAAATTTAATTAGCTTTAAGTGGGTTAGTGAATTTATAATATTTGATTTAAATCATTTGATTTATTTGATCAAATAAGAGGACTTTGGGGATTTAATTAAAAAAATTAATTTATTTAATTAAACATGATGGACATTAGTGAATTAATCTAATAAACCACTTTATTTGATTAATAGAAGAATTTGATGTTAATTGATCAAAATTAGATGCACTATGTTAGTTAGGATTATTTGCATGTCTACACCAACATTTTCAAGTTGAATTTTGAATGTTAACTTACCCCCAAAAAATATCCAAAAATGGGTCCTAACTAAGGAAGGGGACCCATTTGCCCTTGGGCGAATGGGTCTTGGCCCATATTTACAAGACACAGAGTTTTGGGGGAAACAAATGAGTTGTATAAATTTATTCAATGCTTGATGCTTATTGAAAAATGGGACAAATGAGCTATAGAATGCATAATTTTAGGTACTTATGGGGTCAATTAGGCTCAATAATTTAGGGGGGCCAAAACATAATGTGAAATTGTAAGATATATAACTTTCTACACTAAATTTAACCCCCACTTTAGTGAGAGTACGAACTTACACGACATAATCACACTAAAGTAGAGAAATATATGTCAAGAGGGGTTTGATTGTCTAAACGTTAAAAAGTTAGGACGACTAAGGGTCAAGGGTGGCCAAGTCCCCAGGATCCAAGATTTCATGGCAAACCAACATAGGCACAAAGGAACACACATGCATATAAGAGATGTGCAGTAAGACAACATACACAAACATATGTGTCAAAATTCATGAAGCAAACATGATGAAAAAACATGACATAACATAACATATGGATGGAAATGAAATGAAAACAAGAACAATATAAACATGATGTAGACAAGAAGAAGACATATGAAAAAAAAAATGACTTTAGTACTAAAAAGGATTTGAGTCAGTAAGGCATAGAGACCTTGGTTTTAAAATGTTTCAAATACCAAATGTCATCCATTGAATAAATGAATTCTCCCATGATGACTGAAGTTATATGCATCACTCATGGCACACATGGTTCCACTAGAAAGCAAGTTTTATTATGCTAGGTGGTCATGAAATACTCACACGAGCTAGTGAAGTCCAATATTCACTAGGTGAGCCCCTAAGACAAAGTAAAATGTGAGACACACACTAGGTCTACAAGGTGTGCCCACAACAAGGTGAAAAAATGAGGACACACCAAGTCTACCGGTGTGTTCCCATTTCTCAAATCATACCAAGAGGTATACTCCCTAATAAATTTGATAAGGTTCCACAAAAATGATCAAAATACTATGCCAATGCTTACACTAGGTTCAACTCATGAACAAAGTGAAGCCAAGAAAATGACAAATATGGTTGGAAAGTTGTAATATGCTAGGTTCCATGAAATAAAAGGGTTTAACATCTCAGTGGATGAATTGATAACCACACCTTAGGGGGTGTTACAAACAATGCCACCACAAAAGGGGGTATGTCAATAGGTCAAAGATCACAAAATGAAATGGATAAGGGTAATATATGTCCCCCACTTGAAATGTCAACATACTTGCTATGTTGGTATTTTAAGGAGAAAGAGGGGAAGATGGGAGCATTGAAAAGGATGCACACCTCCCAAAACTAATGATCCTTTCCCCCCAAGTATAGAGACAATGAAAACCACACCAAAGGCTATCATGTTGCTACCAAGAAAAATATTGTTGCACCTAATATTGTACCACCATGAATGGAAATGAGAAGAATAAGTAAAGCTATCAATGCTACATAGTGATGAGAAACATGATAGGATGATGATCATTATTTATTAGAGGAATTAGGTGTTTCAACACAAGGAAGAGGACTACAATCCTTAAGATGTTGTATTTTAGTACTCAAGACCTTATATTCATGGTAGAATGACCATGGACTTGATAATATGCACAAATTGAGCTTTTGTTTATAAATTTTCTTCCATGTTCTTGGAGGAAGAGTAATCAAGTAGGATTTGAGAAGCCTCGATAATATAGTCTCTTGATTAATAGTAGGGGACATTTCTTTCTTAGCAAAAGATTTCATATACATAGTAGATGATAAGGCATTAGATGAAGATGAAGATAAAAGTTGGAAACATAAACCTTGCTTGGAAAAGTATGGTATAGACTTCACTTGAATTCTATCATTTTGTTCCATGTTTTCATTATATCCATGTTTAGAAAGGATTTTGTATCCAAGACCATAACATGCTTCCAACTCAAATGAAGATATTTTATGCTCCTAAGAGGGATTGGCTTCTTCATGAGCACACACATCCTTTTTAATTTTTTTAAGGTTTTGTATCCTTATCTCATGAGGTATGGGATTTGAAGAGCCCCCATCACCACCATAGACTGATGTTGATGTCGAACCAAGTTGATAAAATGGAATGCAAGGTTTTTTTGGATTAGATTTTGAGATTCTGTACTCTCCCATAAGGGGGGTGTAAAATCTAATGAACCCTAATCATCCCTAAAACATGTGTTTGAAGATGAATCATTTGTATTTGACTCCTTGGACTATGAGGGCGATATTTGGGACTCCTCTTTGAAACAAGGTGTAAAATATAATGGCCCCAAATTGTCATCTAATATTTTTATCATAGGTAAAAGATAATTAGTATTATCATCAACTTGTATAGGTTCTACTTTTGAAGTTGGAATCAAAGTATTAAGAGAGTTGGAGGTGTTATGATTATCTTGAACTTGTGAATTATAACTTTATTCATCCACTTTAACTGTGTATATCTTGTTGTTATATTCAAACTTCATCTCACGGTGAAGAGTAGATGGGACTCCCTTTATGGTATGAATCCATGGTCTCCCTAGGAGAAGGTTATATGAAAGGGGTCCTTGCATTATATGTATAGGTGTAGGAAAAACCACAAGTCCAACCTCGATGAGTAATGTGATCATTCCTAATGATTGCTTATTAACATAGTCAAAACCATGAATATTAACATCATTAGGTTCTATAAGATTCTTTTCCACACCAATTTTATCTAGGAGATCAATGCCACAAACATTAAGACCCACTCCATTGTTTATGAGAGTATGCCTAACTCTAGTTTCATTAATGATCACCTTTATCATTAAGGCCTCATGTTTATTTTGGATCTCAAGTGAGGGTAACTCATGTTGAGGGAATGTGATATCCGACTTTGTCACTTGCATACACTCAAATGAGGCAGCTACATCATTGGGTTTAATAGAACATTGGACATCAGTCATCTACAAAACCTCTTGGAGCATCCTATTGTATGTAGGTGATGTTTGAATCAAATCCCAAAGGGAGATGTTTATCAAAGTACGATGAAGTCTCTCAACAAGGTCATACTCTTTACCACTACAGTGAGGGATATTATATGTGTGGGAAATTGTGTGATAACTTGGTTTTTGCAATACATAATTACTAGTTAGTTGTCTTGCAAAGTTTAAGATATGGCTAGGGGGCTTAGGAGGTGCTATAATGGGAGGTGACTTAGGGGGTCCATTAATTAAAGGAGAACCAATTTTTACTTGTGCATTTATAACCTCAAATGAGTTTCCTAGATGGAATTCTATTGAGGGGGATCTAAAGTGAAATTAGCATCATCATCTATACCATACATCTTACTATTTGTTGAAAGAAATATATCAATGATTTCATCCTCCTGCACCACAATATCTTCCCAATTAGGAGAAGTATTTGGAGAGAATCAAAGAAGATTATCATGACACTCAATGATTAGTTCCTCTAACACCATGGTACCTTCTTCACAAGTGGGTGAGTTATCGAGAGAAGAAAAATATTATTGTATACATCAAAAATCTATCAGGATAATCAATTAATTAAATATGTAAGGTATTTAATTAATAAACCTCTTATTTCATCTACTTATAAATAAATTCTAAATTTATTTATATAGTTCACTTTCTTAAATTCTTTCTAAAATCATTTTCTTCATGATTTAATTAAATAAAGAAATTAACTAATTTTTTTTATTTGATTAATTCCCTCTCATTAAATTTGAATTTTTAAATTCAAATTTTGTCACATTTCTACATAACTCTCTAACCTCCTTCCACCTCATCATCCACCTCACCTTGTGTCTCATAAATTTAAATATATCTAATTTTTAAATGGGAATTTTCATCAACAAACTTCTAACAAGATTGAAGACACATAGCTTCCTCCTCCATTTGATTCTCTTCAACACTTGGAAAATTGTTTTCTTAAAGGGAACAATCTCCATGATTCCCTCTAACTTCTTCTTTCTCCACCATTCATCTCTCAGCCAAAATTCTAA
Source organism: Sequoia sempervirens (assembly GCA_007258455.2). Classification (NCBI taxonomy): domain Eukaryota; kingdom Viridiplantae; phylum Streptophyta; class Pinopsida; order Cupressales; family Cupressaceae; genus Sequoia; species Sequoia sempervirens. Next base: position 52,191,912 of record VDFB02252616.1, read on the forward strand.
CCGTTGGTTGCTGCCATATCACAATATGCCTTGGAAATCTTATAAATATAGCCTCATTATCCAACATTTGACATCGCATCTTTGAGAAACCTTACTCTACAGAAATTATATGAGAGCATTTATTGTTTGAGCATCGATCATTGGAGTATTTAGCAAATAGCATTGTAGAATCATTTAGTTTAGAATAATGGTGTAGTTTATTAGTTGTATTTCCATCATCATAGTAGTTTTATACAACATTTGCATCATAGTCTTTAGCATCATATCCATTATCATATCACCATTATCAGTTACAGCATAATATCATAGCATTCTTCAACAAATCACATAGTTTATCATCATGTAGGAATAGATTTCTTGCATTTTTCAGCATTTCATTCCTTAGATTGACATTCTAACAATCATAATGCATACACAAATCTAAGAGCCAATATGATTTAATGTATCCTTGAAGATAGGAAACAATGGAACAATTTTAGGGAATTTGTTTTGTTTCAATTCAATTTGCTATTCAATTTCTCTAATATAATATGTTTCATTGATTGTGTGGTTTTATATTTCATTTACTCACTTGCACAATTTACCACGCGATACAATTATTGTCATGATTGTCCATGATTGCATCCTCTTGCACCATTTTTTTCTCATAAGTAGGGAAGATGTTGGGAGGTGAATGAAGAATAGGCAAAGTGATATTAAGAATGTGTCAATGATTTCATTTTCTTACATTAAGATACTTTCACAATTAGAAGGGATGTCATAAGAATGACTACTATGATTATCATGAATATCAATAGTTGGAATGTTAGAAGCTTTAGTGAACAATCTAGGTGACATGAAGTCCCCAAGGGCTTCATCTAACATGTTAAAGTCATCACAACTAAAGGGCTTGGTAAATATACAATGTGCTTGTGGAAAGAGATCTAACATGACTAGATTACTATGCAGTGTGTTGTAACAACCTAGAGAGGTATGAATTTATGCAAATATTTAAACTAACTATCCAAATTTAAAAAAATAAGAAACATAAAAATGTGGTGACTCTAAGATTAGTGTTCATAACCTAGGATCATTAAGCTAATCATTCTATAATATTTCTAATATTAATATTAGGGAATATAAGGCATCAACATTATCATTAATGATTAGCTTAATGATCCTATATGCCTTAATATTAAAAATGCAAGATCACGATAATATTGGAAATATTATAGAATGATTAGCTTAATGATCCTATATGCCCTAATATTAAAAATGCAAGATCACGATAATTGATAGATTAAAACAACAATTTGCAAGTGGATCTGGGAAGTCTAGAGGACAACAAACCTACTTAGAAAAATTGGGTTTGATGTTCCTACAAGGACTCAGCTTCCCAATGGTGAATGGGTCTATGTACAAGGGTCTTGATCAACTTTTGGGGTCCTTTGTTGAATCCGAGCTTTTGTTTTCCACCTACAAATTTGATAGAATGATGTAAGTAAATTTTGCAACTCAATTATGTTTCTTAACAACTTTGATGACAACATATGAAATAATGTAAAATAGATCTTCAATCCCTCTTCAATCCTTCTTCAACCTATAACTTGCGCGTTCACAAAGAGGGAAAATGTTGTGCCATATAGGGGCTTTCCTCAGTCAAACCTCATGTAACCGTTCCCACTTCTACAATGGCAATGGAAATGATAAATCAATAATGGAATGAAAGGACTGATGAAAACACAATGTGCTACAACTCACCACCCTTTAATGGTTTCCTTGAAGGATTGAAGACATACACATCATCTCAAGGAATTGGATCTTACTTTGCTTGATTTTCTTGAATGCTTGAATGATTGAAGACCTACAATAATGTTAGCCTTCGCAAAATAACAACATGATAACATGAACTCACAAATGCTTTGGCATTATGCTTGAATCTTGAATTGCTACAATAATAATCTAAAAATCTACTCTTGACTTGATCTTGAATTCTCTTAATGTTCACCTCTTGCTAGATAGATTTCAAATGATGTAATAACTAGGTATATATAGGAATGTATTTAATTTCCCAAAAATTAGATCCCAATAGCCAACATTTCTAAGTTAAATTTTGAATGTTAAATTTCCTCCAAAAACATATCCAAAAATGGTACCTATCTAAGGAAGGGGACCCATTTTCCCTTGGGCAAATGAGTCCTCGCCCATATTTCCAAGACACACAATTTTGGGGGCAACAAATGAGTTGCATGTATTTATTCAATTCTTGATGCTTATAGAAAAATGGCACAAATGGGCTATAGAATGCATAATTTTAGGTAATTATGGGGTCAATTAGGCTCAATAATTTAGGGGGGTGAAACATAATGTGAAATTGTAAGGTATACAATTTTCTATACTACAACTTGTTTTTTTGTAGATTTAATATATAATTTCATAGAAAGAGAAAATTATTGTTAAACTCTTATTGTATGAAATGGAATTTTATGTTCAGCAGTGTTTTAAATATATTTTAATTCTTTTAAATGAAGAATTATCTTTGAAACAATAGTTGTATAGTCAAATTAATGATTGATATTACTATAAAACCATTAGATAGTTTAAGGAATTCAAGTCACTTCATTTTCATGTTTTAGGAAACTTTCAAAATAATTCATACCTAAAATTTTGTAGAATTCCACAGAATATTTAGATTATTGCATATTTATGTTGTTTGGTGAGTTCATGACAAGAGGATATTATTAGAATGTTGGATTTGATTATATTTTATTTTTTAGGAAAAAAGAAGCTTCTTGAATGATTGAACTTGGATATTGAATAAATATTAGAAAAAAATTAGTTTTATTTCTCAAATTTGGAATGCATGAGTGTTTTCTATTGTGTGGATTAATGAGTATTACCATAAAAATAGATTTTTTATGCCTTAGAAATCATGCACATGTGAAAAACAATTTTTCCATAATTTCTCTAACTCTATTGGATTTTATCTAGGGTTAGGGCATGAATGGTTAAGATATTATGTTAGGAATGGAAAAATAGGTAAAGTTTTAGAGTGACCATAATTTTTCAAACTCAATTGGATTTTATCTAGGTTTAACAAATTATTTATTTTATTAAACTAATAAAATTTTGGGTTAAAATATTATTTAAGAAAAGACTTAAATTTGACATTATATTCTAACTATTTGGGATTTTATCTATATTTTATGTGAATTTATTTTATATAAAATACATTACCTTCCAAAATTTTAGGATTTATATATTTTGATGGAAATGTGCAAAGGAAGGCATTCAATGTGATGGGTGCTACTTGAAATACTCATGTATCCATAAGTTCACTTTGCATCTTAGAGGACCAAGGTAAAAGCATTCCACATCTTAGGAATCCATTTCTCTTCCTCTTATGTAAATTTTGATCCTTGTGGAACCAATTTGTGAAATGAAACGATGCTTGACTGTGTTGTGTACTTTAGGCTAATTATTTGTGATATGCTTATGTTTGTAAACATGTGTTTATCTCATGCTACAAAGGAGTGGGCCTGAAAGTGACACATGGTTAACTAGTGTTCACCATCATTAGGATGTGTGATGGTGTCATTATAGCATGTCTTGGAGAGCATGCAAGGATCTCATCTCTCCCCAATTTTTTTATAACTTTTTTGGGAATGTTACTATATATGGTAGTGGTAAACTTATGTTAAAGAATTGGGAAATGGTAATTATATGTGTACCTTGTATGTTAGGTGAAATGTGATACATCCATGTTTTGTATCTGATATTTCCCTTTTAATCATGTAATTATTATGATTTATGTGGAAATACAATTTAATTTTGGAGTGAAATATCATGATTGTATGTAAATCTTAATATGTTTTGTGAAGGAAAATGATGGATTAATCATATTATGTTATATTTTATATGATTTGAAAATATGGAAATCAATCAAATTGTGTTTCTTCATTAATGAATGAATTATAAATTTGCATGTGATTGCATTTCCCATTGTCACATTTTGAGTGGATTAATATTTACACAAAAATATTAATTTTTGGATAATGAATATTAGTGTATTATAATTTTTAAAAATGTATTAACTTATTAGATTAAAACCTTTAAAATTTATTCTTTCCAACCATTAACTAGCATCCCTTATGATAATAAAGTTATGCATTTTATGTTGCATAGGTTTCTTTAAGGTTGTCCAGGCCTAACTCTTGACTAGCTTTAAGGATTTGTGTCTCATTTCTTTTCTTGTGATTTTGCAAGTTATTGTTGAGCATGTAGGATTATTTGAGGCTTATATAAGAACCTTTATTGTTTCATTAAATAAATTTCTTGGCCTCCATGAATTATGTTACCTATCTAGGATAATTCCTCTTATTGTAGATCATTTGTTTCACCAAAGGAAACTTTCCTATCAATATGGGTGGTCTTAGGAAGGAAAGGGATGACCCAAGAAGGATAGGGGTCGATTGGATTATCAATATGGGTTATTTGGTCTACAAAGTGGTGACCCTCACTTTCAAACATTATTTAGAAAAAAAAAATATGAATGAAGGATGATCATTGGGGTTTACTTTGAATGCTTATCTTGTTGGTTTGGTATTATATTTTATCCTTGGATAGTTGTGAACATATTTTCCTTGCATGTTCTTGATTATTATTTGGTGATCTACATATGTGAGTTATCACATATCCCTAGTTATCAACTATTTATAGCTTCTTTGACAATATGTATGATTATTGTGAAACCATTACATAATTTTGGTTTGATGGATTAAATGTGTTGAGAATAAAATTGGGTAAAATATTTATTCATTTATATTCTTACCTTTCATTAGTGTCAATAGTTGTGGTTTACCTCTCTATAATCATCTATGAGGTTCTATCTCCTTCATTATCATTAGATTGACATTATTCCGTGGTTTTTTTTATGTATTCCACTTGTGACATTGTGTTTGTGTTCATTGACCTCATGTAATCATGAGCTTCATGGGTTTTTTTCTATATTATTCACAATATTATTTAATTTTCATGGCATCATGTGTGTGCATGAGGTTTTCATGTCTTTTATGTACATTATTCACAATATTATTCAATTTACATAGCATCCTTTCTTTCCTATGGGGGAATCTTAATCATACTTATGTGACTAAAGCAACACTTGGGGGAACATTTTGAGTCCTAATTTTCTATTACACATGTATGATCTTTCATTTATTTTCTCTTTTGGAGAGGAGATTTTCCCATGAGGTTTTCTCCTTTTCTCCAATTACAAGATATTTTTGTTGCTTGTTCATGGGTACTACATTAGGCCTTGTAGTTGGGACCCATTCTACATTCATCTTAGCTTCCTTTATCAATTATTTAGTTTCTCCCTAAGTTGATCTTAAGGGGGGTGTTGGAGTAAATAGGTCATCACCTAACAATTAATTAATTATTAGGTACCTTTTTACTATAATTATGTAAGATAAACTTAGGAGTTTATTTTTATATTAGATTGAGTTAAATATAGGATAAGTTGTCTCATTGCATGAGATTAAGAGACATGTCACAATCTAATCAAATTCTCATCTAGTGTTTTATTTTTATGATTTTATAAGCATTCACCTTCATTGTAATCATTCATTCAAGTTATTGCATCAATAATAGTTATCAGGTTGTTGAGCACACAATCATGCTTTGATCTCTTGTTTGTGATAGGATGGTTTCTTCTATAGGTGATTTATATAAAATATGGGTTCAATCATCAACATCAACATTTCATAGCTTGGTGAGATTCTACAAGAAATTCATAACAAACTTCAATGGGAAATACACACCTATCAGAAAAATAATGAAGGGTGGTAGCAAAGAGTTTTAGTGGATAGTTGTAGTAAAAAACAGCTTTCAAATATTGAAGAAGGTGATAGAATAGCTAGTGTTGTCATTGGAACACTTTGGTAAAGTATTTTAAGTTGACTAGGATGCTAGTGGATAAGAAATTGGAGGAGTTTTAACTCAATAAGGAAGACCCATCGCCTCTTTTAGTAAGAAGTTAAAAGAAGAAAGGAGGAAAGGAAGAAATACTTTGTCTATGACAAAGAATTCTATGTCATTATGCAAGCCTTGATAAAGTGGAGACATTACCTAATTCCTAAGGAATTTTATATTGTATACAAACCACCATGCCTTGAAATTCATTAAAAACTAAGGTAAGTTGAACTAGAGACATGAAATGGGTAGAGTTATTGAAAAGCTACACTTTTTTATTAAATCATAGAAGTGGTAAGTACAACAGGGTAGAAGATGCACTTAAAAAATATGCTTGTTAATGAATGAATTAAGAGTCAAAGTTGTTGGCTTTTATGCAACCGATTTATATCTGGATGATCTTGATTTTAAGGAAGCATGAACAATTAGTCAAACTCCAATCGATAAGGACAATAATCCATGGTTGGAGTATTTCATTCAAGATGGATTGTTGTTCAAAGGGAACAAATTAAGTATACCCAAGGGTTCCATGAGAGAACATAATAAGATAAAAATAGAGTGGAGGGTTGACTTGACAATTTTGAATAGATAAGACATTGACATGTAACTAAATGAAGGGTATTTTTGGCCTAGAATAAGTGTAGATGTGAAGAGGTTGGTACAAGCTTACAAATTTTTGGCAATATACCAAAGGAGTAACAAAAACATAGGGTCGTATCAGTCATTTCCTATACTAGGGAGACCATGGGAGCACATAAGCATGGATCTTATTTTGGTATTGCTTCAAACATGCAAAGAGGTAATGATTCAATTTTTGGTGTGGTGGATTTATTTTCTAATATGGTTCATTTCATACAATTTCATAACAATAATAATGCATGCCACATAGCTACATTATCTTGCAAGGAGGTTGTTAGGCTACATGGATTGGCTAAGAGTATTATCTTAGATAGGGACACTAAGTTTGTTGGATATTTTTGCCATACATTTTGGAAAAAGATGAGAACTGAGTTAGGGTTCAACTCAACCTATCATCCCTAGAATAATGGGAAAACAAAGGTTGTGAAAATAAGTCTAGGAAACTTGCTAAGATGTTTGGTGGGAGAAAAACCAAATCAATAGGACCTTACCTTCTCACAAGAAAAATTTTCTTAGAACTCAATAAACAAAATTGTAGGTAAAAGCCCATTCCAAATATTTTTTGTACAACCTTAGAAGTGTCAATGACTTGAGGGATAGTATATATTTTAACAATAAGAGTTTTGTGGCAAGAGATTTTGTTGCATACATTCATGAGTTACACAAGGATTTGAAGGATAATTTGGAGAAGAATGCAATGAATTATAAAGAAAATACTAATATGTGCAAAAGATAATGATAATTCCAAGTGGGTGACTTAGTTTTTTCACATTTGAGAAAAGAGAGGTTCCCATAGGGAACATACAACAAGTTAAAATTGAATAAAATAGGCCCATGCATAATGTTGAGGAAATTCTCATTTAATGCCTATGAAATTGAACTTCTAGAAGGTATAGAGATATCTCCCATATTCAATGTTGTTCATCTATAAAAATTTTTTAGAGGGAGACATGTATACAAGGAAATACACTCTCAATTTTCAAGGATGCACAAGAATAGATACATTAGTTTATTAAAAATAATATTGAATAAGTAGATAGATTAATTGATTCTTGAGTGGTTAAGAGAATAGCGAAGAGGAATATATGGAGTACCTGGTTCATTCGAAGAACAGAGTTGTAGATGAATCTTCTTGGATGAATACTTCAGAACTAGAAAAGTATAGAATTCCAACTTTCCAAAATATTCATGAGTTTCCAACTCATAGAATATTCCACATGTCTAATGTAAGAGCATCCAGGTCCACAAGTAATCCTCTACCAACCAAAATATATGTCCTTGTTATGTTATTTATTTCTTCCTTCTTTTTTAGTATAGAAACTGGTCATCAAATTATAGAGAAATCCAATTGGTCCATGGTCAAGTAGCAACTTCACCTTTAAGGATGTCCAAATGGGTGTCTACATTTCAAATTTGGTAAAGATTCAAGGAAAATTTGAGTAAGCTTTGGAGTTGTGAAACTTTTGTCTGTTACTAGATGTGGTAGGACCTCCTTGATATCTTAGATGCCTTGATTTTCCCACCAGATCCATGACTAGTGGAACTTTCCTCATGTCTTGGATTCCCTAATTTTCCCACTAGATCCATGCATGGTAGAAGTTTATTGATGTGTTTGATGCCCCAATTTTCCCACTGGATCCATGCCTAGAGAAACTTTCTTATGGTTCAAGATACAACTTGTTTACCCTTGAATTTGCACCATTGTCCCTAAGTACCTAATTTCCCTACATGACTTGTTTTGTAAGAACTTTCCTATGCTTTAGGACATACTCTAGACCCCCATAAACTTTTGGGAGGATCTTGAAGGTCCTAATTTTCTGCCAGTATGTGAAAATTTGTCAAAAAATGACAAAAATGATGGTTTTAACAACCAACAAAGTGATTTCCTATATCTCTAAATGGTTGAAACATCGTCCTTCTTATTTTATTGTGGTTTAGTTGACCTTTATCCATTTTTTGTGCTTTAAATAGTGATATCAAAATCCTTTGGAGGGAGTTGTTGAATTAGAGAAAGGTTTTTTTGTAGAGTACATAAAGGTTGAAGAAGCTCTAATTAGAATGAATGTATCTTGAAGGCATGTTGAAATATAATTAATTGTAACATCCATACTCCTATTGTAATGTTCTAATTGCAAGTGAATAAATAAAAATTCAATATTGTTGTCTATAAGTTCTATTTTTTTACATGGTTTGGTAGCTTGTTAAAACCATTAAACCTTGACCTATATTAATAGGTCCAATGTCAAACTTAGAATAAAATATATCCTAGGTGAAGAAAATATTAAACTAATGTTCCCCCATAAGTGAAACTTGGGAGATGAAAAAATTAGAAACAAGTCATAGAAATAATGCCATGTTAGGTACTTGTCAATAATAAGCTCTTCCAAAAAGACAATGAAGAGAGAGACTAGGTAACTACCCTAGATGTGATGATTCATACACTAGAGATGAATGGATAATAAAAGTTAAAGAATAATGTACACCAAACTACATTCCTTCATTTTGAAACATTAAGTAACCTCAATTGTGCATTTTGAAGCTCTTCCCAATATAGAAATGAGGGAAAAAAAATTTAAGATGAATATCTCTAGTAACCATCTCACAATCTCCAAATCAATGATGGCAAGCACTAACATTGAATTAGGTGTCCTAAACCTAATTGAATATATGGTAAAAAATCAAAGCACAAAGGAAAATGAAATTAAAAAAAAAGACCCAAAGAATATGTGACAATAGCTACAATGGAACTACTATCAAAGAGGAAACTCAAGTCCTCAAAAATTCCTTGCAAATCTACAAGGTAGGACTCATGAAATAGATACTCATGACTTGCTAAGTACTTATCCTAATGAACTATCGAGCTAGAAAATATATATATGGTCCTACTAAATTGTGTAGTGTAGAAAATTGTATACCTTTACAATTTTGCCTTATATTTGGTCCCCCTAATTTATTGGACATAATTGAGCTTCTAATTTTCCAAATTATGCATTCCAAATCCTAATTTTTATCATTTTTTTAAGGTGGAAAAGCATTGAACAAATGCATAGAATCATTAAATTGTCCCTAACTTTGAGTGTCCTAGAAATTTGGGCTAGGACCCATTCACCCAAGGGCGACTGGGTCCCCCTTCTTAGTTGGAACCCAAATTCAAATTATTGGTGGTATTTTAATATCCAAAATCCAAATATGAAGTGTCAACTTTTAGAATCTAATTTCCAATAAATTGGATGAACACCTATAAATACCTAGTTATTTAACCATTTAAAATCTAAGCAACATTAACACACACCTTCTAGCATTCAAAAGTTCAAACGATTGTCAAGAACAAGTCAAGAGCAGCATATCAAAGCTTTATTACAACAATTCAAGATCAAACATCATGTCAAATTCTATGTGTGTTGATGTTCATGTTATGTGAAGGCTCACATCGTTGTAGGTCTCCAAGCATTCAAGTATTCAAGAATTCAAGAAAATCAAGCAAGAAAGATCCAAGATCCTTGAAGAAATGTGTATGTCTTCAGTCCTTCAAAGAAGCCATTAAAGGGTGGTGAGTTGTAGCTTTGTGTTCATTCATCATTTCTTTCCTTTCCATTCAAGGTTTCATCATTGACATTGCCATTATGAAAGTGGAAACACTAACATGGGGTTTGACTGAGGCAAGTCCCTATATGGCACAACATTTTTCCTCTTTGTGAATGTGTAGATTGCAAATTTGAAGTGGATTGAAGAGAGTTTAATTATCCATTTTGCATTGTTGCATTCATTGTCATCAACCTTGTCAAGACATGTAAACTCACCTACATAATTTATTTACGACACTCTGGTTATGAGATAGGCATAAAACAGAAGCTCAGATCTGACACCAAAGGACCTCAAAAGTTGAGTAGGACACCTTAACAAGGACTCAGTGGCCATTAGGCAACCCCATCCTTGTAAGCATAGTAGGACCAATTTTTTTGGGTAGGTACACATCAGTCTACACCTTCCAGATCTATCAAAACTTGACTATTTATGTTTATCAGTTATTGAATAATTGCATTCATTACATAAGGTCATATAGTCTAGTTAGGGAAATCAATCAATATCCCTTTCAATTCATTCCTAAGTCTCAAAAGGATCAAATCCAAGTCTTATTGACTCACCTTGAGGGTTGAAAGTCAATCTATACACCCTTTTATTTTGTATCAGTCTGCACCTTCCAGATCTATCAAAACTTGACTATTTAAGTTTATCAGTTATCAAATAATTACATTCATTACATAAAGTCATATAGTCTAATTATGGAAATCAATCAATATCCCTTCCAATTCATTCCTAAGTCTCAAAAGGATCAAATCCAAGTCTTATTGACTCATCTTGAGGGTTGAAATTCAATCTATACACCTTTTTGTTTTGTATCCTAATGAAATATTAGAAAAAATGTGATTTCAAAGCTAAAATGTGAGATTTTTATATGGTTATCCCTCCTTCTAGCGCCAAAATGTGAATGATTACCTGCACCAAGCTAATCAAATACAAACACAAACAAGGTTAGTCATGTTAGAAATCACAAACAACCATTCCCTATGAAATTCTTGATCAAACATAGAGAAGAATACATGAAATAAAGCATATAACACAAGCAAATGAACATGTAAACTTATCTAAATAGATCAAACCTCCATCCCATAGGGGAATTGGTGTCACTTTGATGTGGAAAGTGACCCTTTCCCAATCCTTTTGATAAGCTCCAAGATTCTTTGATGTGTAGATGATGAAAATGATGCAAAAGGATAGTGACCAAGCTAAAATGACATGAAAATTAGTCATTGCTATGGATGAATATGCCTATAGTAAGATTGCATGAGATTGTGGATCCATATTCAATAGAGGAATCCTTTATTTATAGGACTCAAGGGTTGAAGAATGGATGAAATTGGTGCATGTGGGACTAAAATGGGGACCAATAGCATTGTGACACTTGTCACAAGTCTAATGAAGGTCATGGGGATATGTGTGGAGCACATTTTGAAGAATGTGAAGAGTTAAGGCATGTAGGTGGATTTGTAAGAGAATGTAAGAGAAATGAAGGTATATGGTTGAGAATGTAAGAGGGACAAGATGGCATGTAAGTGAAATTTAATGCCTTTGTAAGAGGCATTTAAGACCTTGTAAGAGGCTTTTAAATTATTTGGAGGGAAATTTATTGAATAGGTAGTTGAGGGGAATACTCCAAAGAATATGCCTTTGTGAGGAAAATAGGTTAATTAGTTAATTAAAATAAATTGTTTCCATGTGCAACTTGGTTAGTTGACCATGGGTTTATTCAACCAAGGTGGGGTTAAAAGCTACATAAATGGGTAATGGATATTAGGAGGTGATTAAAGTTAATTAATTCAAAATTAATCAACTCAAGTGGGTTAGAGTTTTATGACATTTGATTTAAATAATCAGATTTATTTAATCAAATGAGAGGACATAGGGGTTTTAAATAAATAATTTGATTTAATTAATTAAATGGAATGGACATTAGTGAGAAAAAGGTGAATTAATATGATAAATTTAATTATTTGAGTAATAGGGAAAGTGATGAATTTTAATTGAACAATATAGATTATTTAATTAAATGGTTGGTTTGAAGTGATTTAGGAGGAAATGATGTTAATTTTAATTAGATTCATGTGTGTAAAATTGATTAGGACTATTAAAGTGTCTACAGTAGCATATCAGAGCTTTATTACAACAATTCATGATCCAACATCATGTCAAATTTTATGTGTGTTCATGTTCATGTTATGTGAAGGCTAACATCATTATAGGTCTCCACGCATTCAAGTATTCAATCATTCAAGAAAACAAAGCAAGAAAGATCCAAGATCCTTGAAGAGATGTGTATGTCTTCAATCCTTCAAGGAAGTCATTAAAGGGTGGTGAGTTGCGGCTTTGTGTTCATTCATAATTTCTTTCCTTTCCATTCGAGGTTTTATCATTGACATTTCCATTGTGGAAGTGGAAACACTAACACAGGGTTTGACTAAGGAAAGCCCCTATATGGCACAACGTTATCCCTCTAAATGTCAATGTGCATTTTGCAAGTTTGAAGTGGATTAAGAGAGTTTAATGATCCATTTTGAATTGTTGCATTTATTATCATCAACCTTGTCAAGACATGAAAACTCACCTACACAATTTATTTATGGCACTACAACTGTGGGATAGGCATAAAATAGAAGCTCAAATTTGTAAAAGTTGAAAAACCAACTTCACAGTCCCCAAGAATCACCTGCAAGCAATCACCTATCACATGCAATAGATATTCAGAACAAAAAAGAAGAGATGTTCTGTAAACCCTCAGAGAAAATTTTTGCATGATTGTCTTTTTGAAGGATTTTGTATTATTTGTAAAAAAATTACTTTCAATATGTTAGAAACCAAGATCTAAAATGAAAACGAGAAAATAACCTTCCACAAAGAGAAAAACAAAAAAGCAGAGAGTTTGCATGAAGATGTGCAAATTGATATATTTGAAGTACAATAATTACAAGAGATAATTTTCTTTATAAAAGCAAGTATGCATAACCCTAATCTTATCTTGAGCAAAAAGATAGCTCAGCAAGATAAGGATAACAACCTATAACCTAGGAATTAAATAATGCCTAAGTAAACTTATGTAAAGTGTAATTAAATAATTAATTACACCGACACCCCCCCATAAGTGCAACTTAGGGAGAAGTAGATTATTATGCAAATGATGTGAGATGGGTCCCAGCAACAAAGGCCTGATCAAGTACACATTTACAAATGCAAAGAGAGAGAAAACCTAGTGGGAAAAACCCCCCCTCAGTGAGATGAACTGCTACAAAGAATCACTGGAAGAACTCTGATGAAGCAACATTAGAACCCCAAATCTGGCAAGCAAGGAAAGATACTTCTATTTGCAAGAAACCATAATGGAATCACAAATGCAATAGCAGACCCAATGCCAAGGAACACTAGAAAACTCGCATACTAGATCAACCCTGGAATTTGTAAGCAACAATAGATGAAAAAATGAAGCCACCCATAATGATGACAAAATCTGAAAGTTGTGTCTCTCGATGTCGATGCCAAACTGAAACTAAAACTACCCCATAAGATGAGTACCATCAATATTTTGGAACATTAACCATAAAAACATGGCCCTCCAACTGAGAAGGATTTGAACCAATGCAGATCAATAACCATAAACTCCCAATGTGAAGTGTGAATCGATGCAAACCAAAGATGTGTCTAGCTAAGAAAGAAAGAGGATAAAAGAAATAACATGAAACCAGAAAAACTCATGCAAGTTTTTGCCAATATGAAGGATGGAGATCAAAGTGCATGCACACTCTAATCAAATTATTATGCAAGAAACCCCCCTAATGGAAATTTATCTCAGTTCATTTATTGCAATAACCCAGTGATTGTAAAAGGAGAGAATGGAAACATGCATAAACAAAAAATTAAAAAAGATCTCAGATCTATGTAGAGGTCGGAACCAGCTTTCCAATGCCGCAAGAATGGCGAAAAACGGATAAGCAAGTCAAAAGATATGTCTCCTAGAGTGAAAACAACAAAATGTAACTTCTGAGGCCAAAAAAGGCATCAAAAAAGAAAAACCAAAAAATTAGACCTGCACCATTGCATAGAGCATCAAAACAACTTTCCAACAATATCTCGTTTGTAAAAAAATGATGTTGTATGCCCAAGTTATGCCTGTTTCTATGAAACTACTCCAAAAAAGTCCAATATGACCTTTTGCAGCCCTTAGGGGCTAAAAAATTAAAGCCCCTGGTCGCCTGGGCGGACCAAGGGGTTGTTGGTCTAGGCGCTGAGCTCGGCCCCTAGTCATCCATGTGACCAGGGTGGGTACTTCAGTGGTGGGGGCTGGAGCCTGGGGCTCGTGGTTCCCAATATGACTACCGCTAAGCAGAAGGAGCTCGGAGGCCAAGCGGTGGATCGACGGTGGGAACTAGCGGTGGGTTGTGCATAGGTGGCCGCCGAGTGGCCACCAGACAGCTAAATGATGGCGCGTTGATTTGTGCAGGGTACATAGATCTCAGACCTATTTTTTTAGATGTTTTTACTAGGTATCTAATATTACTATTTGATCTCAGCCTTTACCTTTTCAGTTATTTTCTTGGGAAGCATGCAATCAAGCTATTTTTTTTAGATTAGCGAGCATTGTTTTTTATTTGAGAGTATATATTGTTGTTTTCTATCATGGATACACATAATATTGCACCCCTTACTCCATTCAACTATTTTGGTTGGAAAAAACAAATGGAGATTCACTTGAAACATAAAGGGTTGTATAGAGTAACCATGGGTACAAAAATTGAACCTACAGTGCTACTAAAAAGAGAAAATGGTTTAACAGGTGTGATGAAGCTTATGGTACATTATGTCTGTCTCTTTCTTCTGACCTTCTTTTTCACATTGAGTCTTGCACTACACCCAATGAGCTATGATACCATGTTAGAAACCAAGATCTGAAATGCAAACCAGAAAATAACTTTTCACAAAGAGAAAAATAAAAAAGCAGAGAGTTTGCATGAAGATGTGCAAATTGATATATTCGAAGTACAATAATTACAAGAGATCATTTTCTTTATAAAAGAAAGTATGCATAACCCTAATCTTATCTTGAGCAAAAAGATAACTCAGCAAGATAAGGATAACAACCTATAACCTAGGAATTAAATAATGCCTAAGTAAACTTATGTAAAGTGTAATTAAATAATTAATTACACCAACAAAATCCAACACCAGAGGGCCTCAAAGGTTGAGTAGGATACCTTAACAAGGACTCAGTGACCATTAGGTCTCCTTGTCAGCACAATAGGACCAATGTTTTTGGGTAGGTACACATCAGTTTGCACCTTCCAAATCTTTCATTAAAACTTGACTATTTCTATTTATCAATTACCAGATAATTGTATTCATTACATTAGTTCATATAGTCTAATTAAGGAAATCAAACAAGATCACTTCCAATTCATTCCTAAGTTCAAAGGGATCAAATCCAAGTCTAATTGACTCACCTTGAGGGTTGAAATTCAATCTATACACCTTGTTGATCTGTATCCTAATTAAATATTAGAAATCATGGCTTCCCAATTGACGCTAGGCCTTGGATACTAAACTTAGGGTCACCACATTTTTATGTTTCAAATTGAGTCACTAGAAGCCCCATTAGAGATAACATTAACTTAATAAGGGTAAAATTTGATTGTGAAGTCTCAATACATGTTAATGGTCTACATTGCTCATCCACTAATATCATTTTTATGCTAGATGGATGAGTATGAACAATTGATAAATCTACAATTGTTGGTGTAGAGGAGTCCTTACTAACAAAACCAATTGATGTCTTAGGAGCATCAAGAGTAGTGTCTATATATTATCTTGATAAGTAATATATTTCCAAACTTCATATGCTACAATTGTATCCTAGTGATATTTTTAGAATTTGTTAATAGGTATAAGAGTATCCATCATATGATCATCTAGAAATAGAGGCTCACTAGAGTCTCCAAAAACCTCCTAGATTCTAGTTCATAGGTCACAAGGATAATCAATATCAATAGTGGCCATCATGGTGTAACATCACACATAAGTAATCCTAAGATATAATTATTTTGATCCTTCATACATGTTATCGATAGGTAGTGGGTTCACAAACCACTCCATATATAGATAGCAAGAGTTTGACCCACATGAAATTCTTTAGAAGTCTATCTCACTAAGAGTTATAATTCCTGTAAGCGTAGGAATGAGTTAAACAATCTAAACATGCTTCTACACCTCTAAATAAGACATTGCATCTAAAATTTAAGAAATTTAAACTAATTTAAACTAGAAATCTTCATAAATCTGTCATATTGCTCTCTAACTCTAAAGATCTCTCTAATCTACTTTGCTCTCATACTTTAGAAGCTAATTTAGACTATTGAAATGACACTTAGAGAATGAGAATAAAACTATTCTATTCCTATATGATTAAATAATTAAAACTACTGTAATTGTTGCCATGACTACAAACGTTGAATGCTGGATGAATGCTGGATGGATGTTGGATGAATGATGAATGCTTGAATGTTGGATGTATGTTGGATGCTTTGGAAAACCTGTAGAGTAAGATTGTAAAAGTTGGGATCCATTTCCTGCAGCTAAAGAGCTATATTTATAGCTTTCATGGCAGCACATTTGCACAGGGATACGGGATAAGAGGCTGGGATTCAATCTGGAGAATTGAAGGGCATGGGATGAGAAGATGGAGCTGATCATGGAGGATTGTTTCTCCCCATGAAAACACCAGGCAAGATAAGAGGGAAGGTGGTTGAGAGGACTTCCTGCAGGTTTGTCCCTGAAGCTCTTCCCGTGAATGACAGTGGAATTAATTAAATTTTGAAAATTTAATTTTATTGGTGAGTGAATAGTGGTAGATAATTTATGCATAAATTTAAATTATTTAAATTTATTTAAATTTAGAAAAAAGAGGATTGAATAATTTAATAAATCAAACTATAGGGTTTGTTTATTAAATTAAAAGGAAAAATGATAATTAAATAAAATATTTTAGAATATCTTTATTTAATTAAGAAGAAATGTGATGAGGTAATTAAATAACACAAATTATTTAAGTTGTGTATTTAATTTATGATAGAAATATAAAAGAAGTAATAATGATAATAATTAAATAAAACAAAGTTTTTAATTTTTTATTTAATTAAGAGAGAAATAATACGATAAAAATGATAATAATTAAATAAAACAAAGTTTTTAATTTTGTTTATTTAATTAGGAGAGAAATAGAAGAATTAATAATGAACTTAATATAAATAAATATTTCTATTTATTTACTAAGTAGATGAATTTAAGATAAATTAATCAAATAAGTCGTATTTAATTAATTAGATTCCCCAGACCATTTTTAGGTGTCTACATTTTGCCCCTCTTTGAAGTGATGTGTTTACGCATTGCTTCAAAGAATGATTTTGCCTCAGCTGCCAGTATTGACGAAAAGTTTGAAATATGCCCCAGACTTGCCCCAGAAAATGAATTTTGAAATGATAGTGATATATGCCCCCACGGGAGATAAATTGATGATTTTTGGATTTTCATATGATTTTTCAAAACTTTTGAATTTTTATGATGATTTAATGATAAATTGGTGAAGAAACAATTTATCTCCCGACAAAATTGTCCAAAAATGCCCCTGTGATAGGTAAGAAATAATTTCTCAAAAGGAAAAATAAATAAATCCCATGAAAATCCCTCTAAAATAACCTATAAAATCTCAAAAGGTCATTTTCAAAAGTCATTTGATAGAGACCCTCAGAGTGTTAGAGCATTAGGATGCCGATCCCTTACCACACCCATCGACTCGAGCGTGTGCGACGTCACCAGTGTCCGGCCGACTATGGACCTCTGGTACATTCCCCAAATCCTCCTCATAATTTGTGCTTGTATATTTTTGTCATTTGGCACATGTTTTATGTTTTTAGCGCCCGGCAGACACGGTTTAGCGCGTCTATTTTCTATTGTAGCGCGCCATAGTTTTAGCGCGCCCGTCGAAATGTTTAGCGCGTCCATAAATTAGGGTAGCGCATCAGAGTTTTAGCGCACAGGGTCAAATCTACAGCGCTTCATTAGTATTTTGTAACGCTTCAATAGAAATAGCGCTTTAAGTAGATTCTTTAGCGCTTCGATAGGATTTTGTAGCGCTTCAATAGAAATAGCGGTTTAGGTAGATTTTCTAGCGCTTTAGTAGGATTTTGTAGTGCTTAGAAGTATAGATTGATGAAAAATTGTGCCCTTTGATTTTTGTCAATTTGTTGTTGATTCCATCTATTTTAGTTTGATTGTGACTAAAATAAATGGTAAACGATCTCATCATGAGTGAGATCCATTGATTGATAATAATTATCCTCATGATAGGCGAGGAATAATTAAACTTTCTGAAGAAATGAACCCGATTGATAGATGAGGGTTCCTTGATAGTTTGATATGTAAAGCACAATTTTTGAAAATTTGATGACCTCCTGATGTTTGATATTCTGATTAAAATGTTCTTTTTGTATGATAACAGGAGCATTTAGATGTTATCTAGGTGCGAGAGCAGTTCCCTTGGCCTTTTGATATGATACCCCGACTTTCAGTGGATGAGAGGCAGCATATTACCGATTGTGGTTTGGCCTCATTACTGGATATGCCCCATATTAGACTTAATAGGGGTTTACTGACAGCTTTAGCAGAGCGGTGGCATAGTGACCACAACACTTTCCACTTACCTACTAGCGAGATGACCGTGACGCCAGAGAATGTATGGCGTATTCTTTGCATTCCTTTTGTTGGAGAGATTGTCATGCATGATGCAGAGGAGGTTGGTGGGGTAGAGTCCATGCGGAGAGTCTTTTAGGATCCCCATATTGCTAGAGAGTGGGTTCCATGGGTAGAGATCCATGATTCATATGCTCCACTTCCTTCGATTTTGGCCGGCTTTATTGGTGGATTCCTTTGTCCTGATAAGAGGTCAAAGGGTCTATCTCTCGGATGGGGTCGGGTATTAAAGGGTCTGGTAGTACACGGGATGAGATATTCTTGGGGCATGTGCATGCTTGCTTAGCTATACCATGATTTGCACTGGATCGTGTACCTCGGAGGTAGCAGTTTATCGGCAGGAGCTACCCTTCTTCAGGTATGGGCATGGGAGCATATTGCTATTACACGTCCTGTGTCGGTGTTATCGAGACCAGTGATGAGACCTTATGTGTTTCGTTACAGAGGCAGGCCTACCCAACATATGATGGGTAAGCTAGATTATTGGAGGCGGATTATTGATGATGTGGAGACAGTGACCTAGTGTCCCTATTTAGACTATGATGACTGGGATGATGATGATATTGAGTTAGGGTTCTTGGCTGATTTGATGTATTTGATTAGGAAGAGCCCCGGGATCTTGGAGTGATTTATGTTTTGTCGTGTCTACAGGCAGTATGGGATTGTGCAGTGTATGCCATAGGGAGTAGCGCACTACGGACGATGATGGATAGATGCCAGTGATTAGGGTTCATGCTTGCCTTATGGGGCACTTGTTGAGGGTTATTGTGCTCTATAGCCATCGGCATGGGATATGCGGCGAGATATTGTTGAGGCACCTGTTACTCCCGAGTACGGACAGTATTTGGCTCTGCACCCTCCTCCTCGTATTACCATTCCAGAAGAGCCAGTAGCCGCACCAGCACCAGCACCAGTAGCTGCAAGGGGTGTTCATGTTGGTCAGAGACGGGGGAGAGAGGAGGATGTAGATGTGGACGTGGAGGGTAGCGAGGAGAGTGATAGTGAGGAGAGTGATGATAGCAGTGATGATGATGATGGAGATGGGAGGAGGCCGAGCATAGTAGGTACCACAGAGCCCTTGACTAGTGCGCCTCGCAAGAGGCATGCCATTGCTTCCTCATCAGCAGAGCGATCAGAGGTTGCGGGTTTACAGGTGCAGGTTCAGACCTTACAGGGACAGCTAGCACAGGTGCAGGGATTACTAGCACAGACGCAGGCCCAGATGCAGGCACAGCTAGCTACTGTATAGACATAGATTACCTCTCTGATTGGTGAGAGAGATGAGGCCCTAAAGGTAGCAGCGACAGCACAAGCTCAGCTAGCAGGTATATGAGCACAGTTGACCACTGCCCAGGCACAGATCACAGCCTTGACTGCAGAGTGAGATACTATCAGACAGGCAGTAGAGACAGCACAGGCTGCTGCAGAGAGATTGCAGAGAGTGGTAGATGGGACCTCAATGGCAGATTACATGCAAGAGGCCATGCAAGTAGGTGTTGAGATTGAGTTTTACAGGAGCCGCTATCATGAGCTTTGCCCCCCAGAGTAGAGAGTCAGTTATGCCCAGTCTCGCTCAGAGAGGACTCGTTCGAGGACAGTGAGTAGAGGCGTGACACTGCCTCTTCCAAGAGATCCGAGAGATCCTGGGACATCTGGTGGTGGTCATGATACTAGCGCAAGACCTGCTCCTTCTGGTGTGAGTACCACTTGAGATCATTTGTGTACCCTTCGAGAGATATATACAGCCATTTTTGATATGATGTTATTTTCATCTTTTTCAGACTTCATTGTATACTTGACACTTGATGAGATATATATGTGCAGCGGTTCGATTGAGCTATGATGTGTTCTACATGATTTATGTGATGGATGCATTTTTACTTTTTTATGTTTTATGATGATTTATTTTACTAGCTTGTATGGATGCATTAATGATGATGTGATATGATATTGATGATGTATTTCTTTTCTTAATGAGATGCAACGTATGATAAATAAAATGAAATGTAAATGAATGATGTACTGATGAAATGTAATGTATGAGATATAAATGAATGATGTATGGATGAAAATGTAATGTATAAAATGTACATGACATGTGGATCAAATGTAATATAGAATGAGATGTAAATGAATGATGTATGGATGTAATGCAATGTATGATGTATAAAATGAGATGAAAAATGATGTATGGATGAAAATGTAATGTATGATATAGAAATGAATGATGTGTGTAATGAGATGTCATGTGATAGATAAAATAATGTATGGATATATGATATGTGATAGATAAAATGAGATGAAAAATGATGTATGGATGAAAATGTAATGTATGATATAGAAATGAATGATGTGTGTAATGAGATGTCATGTGATAGATAAAATGATGTATGGATATATGATATGTGATAGATAAAATGAGTTGTAAATGAAATGATGTATGATAGATAAAATGATGTAAAATGCCTTCTATATGTATGTAATGAATGATGATTTTGCAACTACATGATAATGACAATGTGATGAGATGTAAATGAACGATGTAACATAACGTGTATATGATGTCACGAAATGAGATGTTTATTGTGAAATTTATGATGAGATGAAGAAATGATTTTATATGCATGCCATTATGAAAATTGTATGTGTCAAGTATACTCAATCTTTAATAAGAAAAGATAACATTATTCGCGAATGAATCTTTGTAACTTGTGCAACCAGTACTCTGCAAATGTATTATTATGAATGCAATCTATGTTTACCATGCAAACCTATTTTATCAATGCAAACCTAAGTGTCATTTCAATAATCTTTTTATTCTACTTTGTATCATCACTGAGCTTTTACAATGTTGAAAGCGAATACAAGCATCAATTATATGAGATAGACCAATGATGACCTGAGTATTTCTTTCATGATATTTGATATTGCAAGCGAACACAAGCATCAAGGTGTAAGATAGACCAATGATGACCTAAGCATTTCTTGCATAAACAGACAAGAATTAATCATCTTCTTAAGTGAATCGGAATGTCATCCATGATACTTGGTAGAGCACTTCCCGCGACAATTCACCAAATAATAATGACTAACTCACAAACAACAAACAAAGAAAAGGTATCATTCTCCTTCCTTGCTTCTCTAGTTCAATACATCATTGAGTAGCTCCAAAGAAATGATATGCAAATGATAAAAATAAAAAGCACAACAATTCAAATTCTACTTAAGGTATTTTCAAATCATTATTCAGATTAGATCATCGATGTTGAAATGTGTGTGCTGATGTGTGCATGATATTCTCAGATGTTTAACCAAATGATGTAACATAAAGACCTATCCTAGGGGTCTCACGGACTGATAAAGATTAGTCTTGCCTACGTTATACACGCAGAGACCACGTAGTTCAACTAACACAGACTCCACTTTCCGACTGATGTAGACTTTATTTTTGTGTTTTCAATTTTATGAATGTTTTTGCATGGATTTTCTGATTTTTCTGATGTGTTTGGATTTTGATTTTCTGATGTTTTTGGATTTTGATGGATTTTCTGATGTTTTTGGATTTTGATGGATTTTTTGATGTTCTTGGTTTTTTTTTATGGATTTTCTGATTTTTTTTTTGGATTTTGATAGATTTTTAAATTTTTTGGATTTTCAAGATATTTGATTTGGAATGAGATGGTATGACTGATTGAAGGAACAAGATGAACCACAATAGAGGTAATGCAACCATGGATAAATGATAGATCAAAATGAAAGTCACTGCAAAACATGTTACACAAGCAACATATCTCTTGTTGAAAGATGACAATAGTTGATTGATTAAGATGCCAGGAATGATTGATTCCATAAGGCATGATGATGATAAGTACTTAGGATTATTGATATCCTCTAAGTAAAATAAGATTGATGATTGTTCACGATTGATTGACAAAAGATATGAGGATTGGATAATGTTTTACAGCTAGGCTCAAATATGATTTGCATGATAAGATTCAAGGTTGCAAATGGACATGATGACATGGATTTTGATAAGCTAGGAGATATGGAATGGAATAATGCAAGGATAACGATAATGAATGGGATGATCAAGATCAACTAGACAAGATATATACACAAGGACCAAGTGCTTTGCCCCCATTCCTCATCAAAACCAAGGATGAAAAGAAAGGATGTATCTAGTAAGAATGATGGAATATGGATGAGATAAAAGATATGGTACGAAAGATATGGATAAAGCATATAGGATAAGCATATATGATGTTCAAGAAGATTCTTAACCTTATCAAGATCAAAAGTGGAAATGTAAGGAATGAGCGTAGAAAGGATAATGACCATGAATGATAAGATGGATGAGACTTGCCCCTAAGTGTAGAGTGCAAGAGGAATATGGAAGATAGGATATGGATGATAGGGAGATGGAGGAAGGACTTTAACATTGAGTTTCACGACCAATTATCCCTTTAATTAACCATGGCAATGGGGATTAGACTCATAAATGCTGGTAGATTAATGGTATGATGGAAGAGACTAAGGATTTATGCAAAGGTTTGGATTAAAGGGGAATGATGGGGGATGAATGTTGGATAATGGATAGATGGAAAGGATGACAAGCTCAACATTGGCACACACCTTGAAGGATGGTGGAGTGATGGAGGAAGAATGGATTTGGAAAGTGATAGGTTATTATATGGAAGATTGGAGGAAGCTTTTGGATAAGAAAATTTGAATGCCAATTTTGATTTTATTGCTTCTATGAGACTTTTAGGAATCCACATGATTTTTGACTTTGATATTTGCTTAGTGGGCCTTTGTGGCCTTGAAAATTTTTCATTTATGGACCTTTGTGGTCTTTGAAAATTTCCTTTTTGCTTTGATGGGCCTTTGTAGCCTTTTGAAATTTTCTTTTGATTTATGGACCTTTGTGGTCTTTGAAAATTTCCTTTTTGCTTTGATGGGCCTTTGTGGCCTTTTTGATTTTTCCTTTGATTTTGAATCAAGTTTTCTTTTATTTTTGCATGTCTCTTCGAGGAGACATGTTGATCCTTTGATACATGTGGATTTTGATATAGAAGCTTCTGATATTTGGCACCCAAATTGCTTCCAACAGCAATGGGAGGGGTGGATTGAGATGAATGGTATGAAGGTATTATGGATGAGTGAATGTGGGTAGAATTTTGAAAGGGCATCAAAGATGTGTGCCTTTGTTGTTCTTGAGGAATATGATATGGACCTAGGATAGATGGAAATTTTGATGGACTAGGATGAGGACCTAGGATAGATGGAAAGTTTGATGGACTAGGATGAGGACCTAGGATAGATGGAAGGTTTGATGGACTAAGATGAGAACCTAGGATAGATGGTAAGTTTGATGGACTAGAACACTTAGGTATATAACTGAGGCCATGGTGATATGGGTGTTTTTGAATAAAAGGGGGTTCTAGGATACCTTGTTCATGAATGCCTAATCCTTTGCCTTTGTAGTTCATACTTTGACACATTTGTTGATATGTATTGTTTGTGAAACAAGATGCAAGTCCATTTTGGGGAGGATATGATATGGATGAGAGGTTAGGTGTTGGAAGTAAACTAGAATGGATAAAGGTGGAGGATCCCAATTTATAGGTATGGGGTTCATGGATAGTGTGAATAGGTGTGATACGCTCTGGACATGGGGATGATGGGATATTTTGATCTTGACTTGGAAAAGGATCTTGAAGTGGTATGAAAGACATATCTTGATCATGAGAAGGATAAACATCTTCATGGGATGAAAGGGAATCCTTGAATGGAAGCATATCTTGATCTTGATGAGGAAAGGAATCATTAGATTTCATAAAAAGCATGTCTTGATCATTAATTGGTAAGAAATCATTAGATAGGATGGAAGAACTACCATGATCTTGTGATGCAATAGAATCATGATATGGTATGGATTGATTAGATGATGTGGAAAAAGAACTTGGAAGGATACTTGTCTCTTGAGATGGATGTGAATTATTTTGGATGAAAAGTGAAAGGAGGGGATCATCATAAGATTCTTGAGAAATGGGATCTTGATCAAAGATGGGAAGACTTTGTGAGATTGTGGAATCATTGGATGGAGTGGAAAGAATATTTTGATCTTGATGTGTAGGGGAGTCTATGCTAGCATTCTTTGGATTGAGAGATTGACATGAATCATTGGATGTTGAGGATATGATAGAAGAAGGTGAGTGGATGGAATTGTTAACTTGGGTGAAATAATCTTGAGGTTCATTTTGGCTTATGGTGGATGGAGATAAATGCGTGACATGATAAGATTGTTCAATATCATTTGTATTTGAGGACTGAGATTTTGGCTTATTGAAATTTTGGAAAAATTCAAAGATATTGAACTTGGATGATGGATTTGTTGGTGAAGAAGGTCTCATGTTCATTGTTTGGTCAAGAGGATAGGGGTAGATGTTTGGCATTAGATATCTCTCTGTGGTTGTTTCCCAGATTTGTTGTTGAAGGTTCTTTAGTTGATAATCTAAAGCATTCAATTTATCCTCATCTATTTCAGCCATGGTGGTTTGTATTTCTTTTTTTGGGATGATCTTATCTATTTTAATGACAAGAAAACACAGCAAGCAAGAATAGAATAGTTGATTTAAAATTCTAGAATCTAAACAAGTAGTGTATGTTCTAAGAACCAAACATGATTCTTCTTGATTTTCACTAGTTTGATAACAAGATAAGACAATTCGGATAGACTCACTTCTAGAGACAAAAGGTCATCATTATATATTCGAATGGCCCACAGCTTGGAATTGCGTCGACTCACACAGCCATGTCACCCCCTAGAGGGCACCCATGTTTTTGTCTTTTCTAGGTGCGTACTTAGAGTGATGGAAGTGGATACCGGATCCCCTGAGCAAACCGTCCTTGGCAATTATATGGTGAGTGCTTGAGGGTAGATTCTTCCCCACCCCTGCACCACCGAGTATTACAATGTTTAGAAACTGACAAGCGTGCTTCTATTTCTAGGTTCTTAGATAGGGTTTCCGTTCAGAGCAGCAAATGGATAAACTCCCTCGAGAGACCCCCCAATCTTTAGAACAAAGATTTTGGGGATGGTTATCTTGCACACTTCCGTTGAAAGAGGGTTTCCCCAAATTCACATAAATTTTAAAGTGGGTTGGAATGCCATGGCTTTTGGTTGTCCCCACTCAGGTTGTTCCCGTAGGGTGAGTACTTTTTCCCACTACGGCAGACCTGTCTAAAGGTTTTAATGAAAGCTTGAAAATGCGCAAAGTAAAAGTGAGTTTGGTATTCTGATGCACCCAGTCAAGGGGAGAGCATAAACCTATCACCCAATCATAGCAAAGAAGTTGTTCACTTTTTAAAACCCAAAAGACAAATTATCTGATCTATATGGAGATATTGCTCCATAAAAAGCATGATGTCCAATTTTAATCCCACAAGAAATAATGAAGTTTCTATCCTAGGATTGATCAATTTTTATCCATTTTCTATCCTAGGATTGATAAATTTTAACCCGTTTTCTATCCTAGGATTGATAAATTTTAACCAAAAAGAGATTAAAGAACATAATCTGACCGCGGATGCGTCGGATTCAGATAAAAAGATACATTTTTATCAATGCTATTTGGTCCTAAAGTAGGAATGAAACAAAATAGATGATGGGTTATTTTCCCATGAGTGTTCGAAAACACTATTACAATGAATATCAAATGCTCTTTCTTTCACTTCAATGCTCCATTTTCTTCTTAAAACCTATGTAAATGTTCCAAATGTTAGATGAAATCAAGAAATAAGAAGATATAAGGGTTAGATGAATGATTAAGCAAGAAAACCCTAAACCTTAGACCAAGTTACAATGTGATTTGACTTTAAATGTAAAATTGAAAATTTTAACTCTACAAAAAGTGATAAACACCTACACCATTGCATAGCTTATGAAATTCTACCCCATTTCAAAAAAAAAATCATCGAAAAGACATCAGTATGACCAAGATATGGCCATTTTAAGATTGACTATCAAAACACTAAATCTGATGTGCTAAAACAGAGCCCTGAAGCGCTAAAACAGAGCTTTGAAGCGCTAAAACAGAGCCCTGAAGCGCTGCAAAATTGTCCTGAAGTGCTAAAACAGTCGATTGAAGTGCTAAAACAGTTGTGTGGTGTGCTAAAACATTTGAGTGGCACGCTAAAATAGACAACCGACGCGCTATAAGTTTTCTCCGACGCGCTACAGAATCTCTCTGATGCACTATAAAAAACCATAGTTCCACGAAAACAAACATGTCGATACCTGTAAGACACTTTTCACAAAAAAAATTCAAAATATGGGGTTATGCCCCACAGTGGGCGCCAAATTGTAAGCGTAGGAATGAGTTAAACAATCTAAACATGCTTCTATGCCTCTAAATAAGACATTGCATCTAAGATTTAAGAAATTTAAACTAATTTAAACTAGAAATCTTCAGAAATATGTCATATTGCTCTCTAACTCTAAAGATCTCTCTAATCTACTTTGCTCTCAGACTTTAGAAGCTAATTTAGACTATTGAAATGGCACTTAGAGAATGAGAATTAAACTATTCTATTCCTATATGATTAAATAATTAAAACTACTGTGATTGTTGCCATGACTGCAAACGTTGAATGCTAGATGAATGCTAGATGGATGTTGGATGAATGTTGAATGCTTGAATGCTGGATGTATGCTGGATGCTTTGGAAAACCTGCAGAGTAAGATTGTAAAAGTTGGGATCCATTTTCTGTAGCCAAAGAGCTGAATTTATAGCTTTCAGGGTAGCACATTTGCACAGAGATACGGGATAAGAGGCTGGGATTCAATCTGAAGAATTGAAGGGCATGGGATGAGAAGATGGAGCTGATCATGGAGGATTGTTTCTCCCCATGAAAACACCAGGCAAGATAAGAGGGAAGGTGGTTGAGAGGACTTCCTGCAGGTTTGTCCCTGAAGCTCTTCCCGTGAATGACAGTGGAATTAATTAAATTTTGAAAAATTAATTTTATTGGTGAGTGAATAGTGGTAGATAATTTATGCATAAATTTAAATTATTTAAATTTATTTAAATTTAGCAAAAAGAGGATTGAATAATTTAATAAATCAAACTATAGGGTTTGTTTATTAAATTAAAACAAAAAGAAAAATGATAATTAAATAAAATATTTTAGAATATCTTTATTTAATTAAGAAGAAATGTGATGAGGTAATTAAATAACACAAATTATTTAAGTTGTGTATTTAATTTATGATAGAAATATAAAAAGTAATAATAATAATTAAATAAAACAAAGTTTTAATTTTTTATTTAATTAAGAGAGAAAATATATGATAAAATGATAATAATTAAATAAAACAAAGTTTTTAATTTTGTTTATTTAATTAGGAGAGAAATAGAAGAATTAATAATGAACTTAATATAAATAAATATTTCTATTTATTTACTAAGTAGATGAATTTAAGATAAATTAATCAAATAAGTCGTATTTAATTAATTAAATTCTCCAGACCATTTTTAGGTGTCTACAATTCCATTTATCTAATTTATTTATTTTATGATATTTTATGATATTCATCATAGCTCCTCAAATAAGATTAAGAAATCAAACCAATATACAAAACAAGAGTAACTCTCCCCAAATTGGAATTTTACATTAGTTCATTGGAGTACAAAAATATTCAATACATGAACCTTCTAGATGAGTGGAAGATGACACTTTATAATTAATGTGATTACAATTTTAGAGGTACATATAGGGGAGAGGACCCACTACCTAAGCATGTTCCAATAGTTTTTATGGCATTTGTTGATTTAATGCCCAATATTTTTAACAATATTGAACCAATAGTTGTGACTTTAAAGTTGTTAGTATTGGTGATGACTACCCATAATTGAATGAAATGTATTCCTTAGATCTATAAAAACAACAAATCATGTGACTCCACATCAACACACCAATAAAAGATGGCTTAGTGCACACCTATTGGTCTCGCCTTTTTTTGGGCCTTTTTGGATACCTTGACAAAAAAACATGTTTTTGTTGCATCATATTTGATGATGTGGCCATAAAACCTTAGTTATAAGTAGGGGACTTGCCAAGTAAGCTGGTGTAAAAAATTGGGAGTGATTTGAAATTTCCATATAAGATCTTGAGAAGTGCAAAATTAAGATGCTCAACTAATGAATCTCTTCCCCTAAAAATCCAAAAAATCTCTTTCAAAATTTACACAAATAACACAATGAAAAAAGAAAAAAACACCATATATAAAAATATAAAAAATGAATACCCCAAAGAAAAGATATGCCCATTCTTGTACAATGTACATACAAAGAAAAAAGAACCAAACCAAATAATATTTCAATAACGTGGTAATAAATTGACATTGAAATGATGTGTGAGAGATATCAAAATCCCCTTATCTAGCAACTAAGGTGGAAAGTAGGGACAAGGGGTGATTTTATTTCTACATATGTACAAAAATCTCCTTAAATTATGGACAATAATAACTACCAACCCCCTTTACACAACAAAAGATCTCATAGCTATGTGGCACCGACCTTATTTAGGTGGAGAATAAATAAAACTTTTCCCTTAATACCTAATGCAACATTGTCAATTATAATTTGTCAAAAAGTTTAGAAAGAAAAAGAATTTCAAACTATATCATTGGGGCATTAGATTTAATGTCGGCCACAAGTCACGCAAAAAAGAAAAGCATCACCTTTATGCATTGCACTTTCATGGAAAACAGACACTTCACAATGAATTTATGTCTCACTTTATAGTGAACAAGTATAAATGCATGGGGAACCTTCCTTTCACAATGGATTCCAGTAGAAATAAAACATTTTACTATCTGAAATAAATGATGTGTGTGGTTTGCCGGTGGTTGCTCTCAGGGCAATGTCTATACAGGTGACAATTTGCACCAATGGGCATTGATGGGCCTTTGATGGCCTGCCATGCCTGACATACCTGACATACTTGTTGCTAACGGTTTGTCAGTGTTGCATGCGTACAATACTCTGTGCAGTCTTTGCCCAACGATGATGAATATTAAATCAATCAAATCAAGTCACTATTAAAATTTAAAATTTATTGATATGTGTTTTAGAATCTAAGTTAAAAGTTTAACTATGGAAACACATAAATTAGTAAATAAATTTTTATTTTATTTTATTTTAAATTATTTAAAAATTACTTTATAAAAAATTAATTTGTGAAAGAGTTATTTGATTTATTTTTAGAATAATTTAAGTTATTTTATTTGTATTTATGAAATGTTTAATATGAAATTTACAAATATACTTTTTATCCTAGATTTAAAACTAATTATTAAAATATTTTATTATAGTATATAATATAATTATAAAACCCCAATGTGTATATTTATAGTATTTTTTTTTTATTTTATTTTAAATTATTTAAAATATTATTTTGTAAAACATAATTAATTAAAGAGCTATTTTATTTACTTTAATTATTTTAACTTATTTTATTTGCATTTATCAAATGTTATTTTTTGAATTTTTTTTTTTTGAGATTTACAAATACATCTTTTATGTTAACATCTAGATTTAAAACTAACTATTAAAAGATGTATAAAACTAATTATTAAAGTATGTACACAAGATGTAAAACATAAAAGATTATTAATTCTAAAAGTGCAAATAAATAAGTTAAAATAATTCTAAAAAATAAAATAACTCTTTAATGAATTATTTTTTTAGAAAATAATTTAAATAAAATAAAAATACTATAAATATAGATATTGGGGTTATATTATATACTATAATATAATATTTTAATAATATTATGTATTATAATAAAATATTGTAATAGTTAGTTTTAATTCTTTCTTATCATATCTTTAAATTTTGAGTGTACACATCTCAAATTACTTTCCCTAATTTAAATTTAGCAAATCTAGATTTAAAACTAACTATTACAATATTTT
This sequence comes from Sequoia sempervirens, assembly GCA_007258455.2. Taxonomy (NCBI): domain Eukaryota; kingdom Viridiplantae; phylum Streptophyta; class Pinopsida; order Cupressales; family Cupressaceae; genus Sequoia; species Sequoia sempervirens. The sequence goes on from VDFB02252616.1 coordinate 52,222,831, forward strand.
ATTATAATAAACAATATTATTAAAATATTATATTATAGTATATAATATAACCCCAATATCTATACTTATGGTATTTTTATTTTATTTTATTTAAAATTATTTAAAAGATTATTTTGTAAGAAATTAATTCATTAAATAGTTATTTTATTTTTTTGAATTATTTTAACTTATTTATTTGCACTTTTAGAATTAATGATCTTATTTTAACTTATTGTATTTGCACTTTTAGAATTAATAATCTTTTATGTTTTACATCTTGTGTACATCCTTTAATAGTTAGTTTTATACATCTATGGCATATTTTTCTCTATTGAAGATAAAATTTAAAAGCATATAAAAAAGAAAGAAGATAAAATCAAATAATAAATTATTAATTTAATAAATTATATAAGATCTCTTAAAATTTAAAAAATAAGTTGTAACATGTGATTTATATTTTTTATTTTATAATAAATTAAATTTTAAAATTAAAATGACAGTTATATATATTTTATATAATTTTTCCATTTAACGAATCAAAAACATTTATTTTTAAAAAGATATTCAATTTCAAAGTTTGGAAAATTTTAGTTGAAACTAATTATTTTTAACATATATATCTCTATTTTGATTCAAGAAGAGATTATGTTAAGAAACAAAAGGAATGGTACAGACTAAAACAAATGACGCTCGTAAACAATATATTTTAGGAATATTAAAATTTGAAAGTTATTTTTGAGCAATTTTTTAGACAATTTTTTTGTCATGAACATATTAACTAATGTTTTCATTGTTATCAGATATATTAAAATGCAAATGTTATTTTTAAGCATGTTTTAAGGCATTTTTTGAAGTAAAATGCATAATTTTTAACTTTTAAATTTTTTGAAATTATTTATTTTATTTTTATAAATTATATTTTCATTCTTTTAAAGGAAAATGCATAATTTTTAACTTTTAAATTTTTGAAATTATTTATTTTATTTTTTCATAAATTATATTTTCATTCTTTTAAAGGAAAATGCATAATTTTTACTTTTCAAAATTTTGAAATTATTTATTTTATTTTCATAAATTATATTTTCATTATTTTAAAGTAAAATGCATAATTTTTTAACTTTTGAAATTTTATTTTTTTCTATTATGTGAAATTGAGTTTTTCAATTTTATTTGCATTTTTTTGGGGATTCTCTCGACCACTTCTCATTTAATGTTTGCATATGTGGGATACAATGATTATAACAAAGTTAACCTTTAGAATTAGATTTTTTTTATTTGTTTTTGAGAAAATAAGTTAAAAATAGTGATTAAAAAAATGAGATGTTAAACTATAACATTTAAATAATTTTCATTAAAATATTTAAACTATTACTTTATTTATGGATGCTCATCCCTTATTTCACACCTATATTTCCTACAATTATTAGTTCTTGCCATGGAACTATAGGCAAGGCATTCATTTGAATTTTCTACCATTGCAAATTATGATTTTTTACTGCAACAAATGATGTTAAAATTTTATTTGTCATGGGATTTACGATGAGATAGATGTAGATGAACTTAGATGAACTTTTGTCATCTTGACAACACCATTGTTTCGATCCTTCATTCACCTCTCTAGATGGCTTGACCTTAATAGTATTTATAGATTGACCAATTGAAACTCCATTGCAAATCTCTACGTTGGGATTTTGTGTCTCTAGCTCCTTGGGAGTTATAGGGCTTGCCACACCATCCTAACTTGAAGTATAAACTATACCACTACCACTTACAAGATCTAGAGGATCTATTGAATACCTATGAGAATGGAGCTTTTTAAAATCAACATCTACTTGCTCATTCTTTCCTTCTCACTCAAATTCCCTAGAAGGGCTATTAGGGACCAAGTCTTGAAGATCTCTTCAATTTCTATAGTCATAATCTTTCTCTAAAGATCGTTCTAATGTTGGCAGATCAAATGATGTAATTAATTGCAAATTCCTAGATTTCAATCTATGTATATTATTATGTGAAAGTTATAATGGTAGACCATTAACTATGCTATGAGTACTTTCTTTACTGTAGATAAAGAGGATCAAGTTTTTGCATTCAAAATGCTTTCTTAATAGAGACATAAAGCCTGATAACTTTCTTATGGATCTTGGTAGAAGAGAAAATCGGGTTTTCCTTCTATGCTTGTAGATGTCCTAAAGCTATTATTTAGGTTTCTATTGTTTTGATTATGTTTTTTGAATATATTGAATTACTTTAGTTTCACATTTTTAAGGTTTATATAATTGATTTAAGGGTTGTTATGATATGGAAAAATTATGTTGGATATTGTGGTTGTGTTGTTGATATGTGGTTGTCATTGATGTCAACACTATCAGCATTTGGTGTGTTAGTTCTTGTATATGTTTGTGAGATGGGGTTAAAAATCAAATAGCATAGATAAAGTGATAGCCAACACTTCTAAGTTATTAACCTCATCTAACAAGAGAATACAAACAAATGGAGATATCAAAATGAAAGAAAACAAAATAAAGCACTCCCCATAGTGTAGTTGATTCCTTCTCTTGCTCTCCTTCTTCTTGTTATGCAACTTTTCCCTCAAATTTGTTGAAATACTTGTGTAAATCTTGCAAATGGTAGCAAGAAAGTAGGAGAGAATTAGCTGTTAAGGTGAAAATGGAGAAGAAATGTTGCTTTTATAGACAACCCTTCGAATGGACAGCTAAGATTAATCCTCTAGAAGGATTCCAAGATCAATGGTCCAAAATTGATGCACCAAGAATATGTTATTCTTAGAGGAATCGTGATAAACATACATGCAGGAACATGCAGGCTATGATAGAGATGCAGGGACATGTAGGCTATGACATGAAATAATGACAGGGTATCTTTGACCAAGTGGAGGTGCATAAATAATTTATTTTAAATTATTTATTCAAAATCGAGGAAAATGACAAGTGGCAAATAAATAATTTATCCAAATTATTTATTTAGAGAAAATGACAAAATGAGCATTTAATTAAATTTAAATTTAATTAAATGGGGAGGTAGAAATTAGACATGGATAATTTGAATTATTTATCCAAAAGAGAGGAATGAAACAAAATTAAATAATTTTGACAATTATTTAATTATAAAAGAATAAAAGGTCAAATAATGATTATTATTATTATTATTTGACTATAGATGAAAGAAATAATTAAACAAAAAATGATTTATTTAATTATTGAAGAAAGGGATATATTAGCGACACAATTAAATAATTTTAATTGATCATGATAGAATAAAGATGAGAAGGTGAATTAATTAAATAATTAAAAATTATTTAAGTAATAGAGGAATGCAATCAAACTTAATTGAATAATTAAAATTAGTCAATTATCAAAGGACAATGACCAAGAAAAATGGCGCTTGCAAACTTAGGACATTTTTTAGTGTCTACAATGTCGAGGATATTGAGAAAATTATAAAAGAAAGTATTCCAAGTTCCTAGTGGAACTGTGTAGGTCATAAAGGCGTATTGTTCACTACATTGAAGATTATTTCGTGTGGATTAAAGGGTTTATTCTTGAGTGTATCTAGATCATCTACCGGAAGTTTCAAAGGTCCACGTGAAGTTTTGATTATATTATGGTCTGACAGTGTTCTTGTTGTCTCTATCAGTGTTTCTGAATGAAGATTGTGTGATTTTGTTAATCTTAGTTGTTGTGGATGTTTCTCTATTGTTTCTTGGTGTTCTTTGATGTCTCTAGATCATTCTCTATCTTTGTGGTACATCCACATTATTCGGAGAGCTCGTGATTGAAGATCTTTTCTTGTGCATGTCTGGTTTTCATGTTCCTGGGTGACATGTTGGTGGTCACGTGTTGTGGATCTTTGTGGTGAATTGAATTAAAGTATTTTCATATTGGAGATGTTAATTTGGGTTTCCACTATGTTGTGGCCAACCTTGGTGGATACGCATTAAAAATTTATCTATAAAATTAGGCCGACATTGCAAATATGTTTTATTTTTTTGGTCGGCCAAGTTGTGATGAAATCTCTTATAGCGGATATATTGTTTCATCAGTGTAAAGTGTGCAAGTAATCCTATGTGTGTATGTGTGAATATCATTCGATAGTATAGTAGAGTGTGAAGAAGATTGAGTGAAGTGTGAAGAAGGTTTTCATAGCTTAATTGGAATTGTAATCAGGCTTGTGCAGAAGCGATTTTCTCAGTTCGTACTCTCTAGATTTTAAATCATGTTCTGTATTTTTGGGCAGTGAACTCTAGGCAATGTGCCTAAATGCATGTACATTCCCTTTATTATTTCTCATTATACTTTTAATAGGGTATAATCTTGTGGACTAACATCCACCGTGGTTTTTCCCCTAACAGGGTTTCCACATAAAAAAAACTTGGTGTTCTCTGTCTCTCCGATGTATTAATTTTTATGGTTGATTGCTTGTTCATTAGATCTAAGATTAAGTTAAGTTAAGTTAGAAAAGTTTAATTTTTCGTGACAACTAATTCACCCCCCCTCTCAGTTGTCTATCCTTGTTTTTCCAATAATTGGTATGAGAGCAAGTTCCTCTAAAGAATTCTAAAAGATTGAGGTGATCCGAGATGGAAATATTCAAGAAGGACAATCCAAAATTTGATGGAACCAACTACTCACTATGGAAATTCAGGATGCAATGTCATCTAAGATGTATTGGTGAAGCTTTTTGGAAGATTACAAAAGATCCATATGTTATTCCTCAGAATGGTCCCTCCACTGCTAATGAGATCAATGATGTTGAAAATAATATTAGGGCTATTGAAGCTTTGGTGAGTGCTCTGAAAAATTCAAATATGGCTAATGTGATAGGATTGTAGATAGCTCATGAGAATTGGATGAAGCTCAAAACTTTGTATGAAGGAGATGCTCAAGTGAAGATGGCTAGCTGCAAAGCTTGAAAGGAAAGTATGAGAATTTGAAGATGGGTGAAGATGAAAATGTCACTTCTTTTATGTAGAGAGTAGATGAAATAGTGATGGGTATAAGATGTGTCATTGGTACTGTGGAAGAGGATGAAATCGTGGCTAAGATACTCAGATCCTTGCCTCCCTCCTACAAAGTGAAAACTCATGCTATTGAAGAGATTAGATTAGAAACAAAGATAAAAGAGACACACTAGTTGGAAAGCTTATTGCTTTTGAAATAAGTGAATTTAGTGAATCTACACCAAAGATTGAATCTGCATTCAAAGCTACTATATCTAGAAGTAGCATACAAAGATATTGTCTGGGAGAAAGCTCCAAAAAGATATCCAAGTATGATGAAGAACTAAAACAACTTGAAGATAAGGAAAGAGAAGTAGAAGAATTGGAAGCATTGATTGTAAAACAAGAAGGAAAAGGAAAAGGTAAGTATGAAGATGTATTGCCTATTAAGTGTTTCTCTTGTAGTAAAATAGGTCATTTTGCATCAAGGTGTCCTAAAAGAGTTCCTATATATAAGCCTAAATATTCTAGATTCTAAAAGATATGTTACTTTGTTGAAGAAGTAGTGACTAATGATGAGTCTGATAAAGATAATGGAAATGAAGATGAAATGGTTTTCATTGCTACCATTGAAGATAATCCTATGGCTATAGAATTTGCTAAAGATGAAAAGGCTCTTCCAGCTGGAGTTGAAGAAAAAGATGAGTGGTTCATTGATAGTGGATACTCACATCATATGACCAGTGATAAAAGAAAATTTGTAGGTCTAGAGGAGTATGACGGTGGGGTTGTAAGATTTGGAGATAACAATGCTAGTGTGATTCGTGGCAAAGGATCTATTTGTCTTGGTGGTAAGGATAACACTAATGATTTTCTTTATGTTGAAAGATTGAAGCACAACTTGTTAAGTGTTGGACAGATGGTGGACAAGGGCTATGACCTTCAATTCAAAAATGGAAGATGCAAGATATGTGGAAGTTCAGGGAATATGATTACTACTAGTAAACATAGAAAGGGTAATATCTTTCACCTAACTAGTGCTAGTGGGAGTTGTTTAATTGCTCAAATAGATGAAAGTTGGTTATGGCATAGGAGGTTGTGTCATGTAAATTTTGACAACATTATCAAGATAAGTTCCACTCAAGCAGTAAGAGATCTACCTAAGTTGGTGAAGCCTGCTAACACAATCTGTAAGGAATGTTAGATGGGTAAATTGACTAGAGTCTCCTTCTAGAGCAAATAGTTTCATTCAAATAATTTTCTAGAATTGCTACATACCAACCTTTGTGGTCCATCCAGAGTCAGAAGTATTCATGGAGAAAGGTATTTTATGTTGATTATTGATGATTGCTCTAGAATGATATGGGTTTCTTTCTTGAGAGAAAAATGTGAAGCATTTGAAAAGTTCAAAAGTTTTAAGGCTATGGCAGAAAATGAGAATGGTCTAAAAATCAAGTGCCTGAGATCTGACAGAGGTGGTGAGTTCACCTCTAAGGAGTTCAACTCTTTTTGTGAAGAGCATGGAATTAAAAGACAATTATCTACTCCCCGAACCCCTCAACATAATGGATTGTTGATAGAAATAATAGAACAATTCTGGATGTTGCCAGAACAATGATGATGGAAGGAAATGTGTCCCAAATGTACTGGAGTGAACCAGAAAGCATTGTTGTGTATACCTTGAATCGGGTAAATGTTAATGGTAGTTTTGGTAAGACCCCTTTTGAGCTATGGTTTGGTTACAAGCCTACTATTAAATATTTCAAGATCTTTGGAAGCAAGTGTTATATCAATTTAGATGATATAGGAAAGTTTGATGCAAGAAGCAATGAAGGGATTTTTCTAGGTTAATCCACCAAAAGCAAGGCCTATCGGTGCTATAACAGAAGACTGAGAAAGATGGTTGAAAGTGAAAATGTCAAAGTTGATGAGGAATCTGTCAAATCATCCAGATACTATGGTTATGATGCTGATGATGATAATACTAGCAAAGGGAAGAATATTCAAACACAAAATCTACTTCAGATTATTCCATATGTTCTAATAAAGCAACCTCAATTTTTCTCAGTAAATAAAGTCAATCAAGAAGCAGAGACAAGTGCAAGTGTAGAAGAAAGATCAAATCATCTGAAAGTCAAATCATAGGAGACAAGAATAAAGGAGTGAAAATCAAAAAAAATATTATAGAAGAATATTGTATGATTTCTAAGATTGAACCTAAAAATTTCACTGAAGCCTGTCAAGATGAACACTAGTTGGAAGCTATGAAGGAAGAGCTAGATCAAATTCAAAAGAATGACACATGGATATTGGTTACTAGGCCTAGAGACAAAAATGTGATTGGTACTAAATGGGTGTTTAGGAAAAAACTTAACAAACAATACCTGAAGTGGTCTGGAATAAAGCAAGACTAGTATGTAAAGGGTATTCTCAAATGGAAGGTACTTATTTTGAAGAAACCTTTGCCCCTATGGCTAGAATTGAATTCGTAAGGCTATTTTTTTCTTATGTTGCATACAAGGACTACAAAGTCTATCAAATGGATGTAAAGTCAACATTTTTAAATAAAGAACTAGAAGAAGAAGTATACATTGAACAACCAGATGGATTTTAGCTAACTGACAAGGAAGACATGGTCTACCGATTAAAGAAAGCTCTATGTGGACTTAATCAATCCCCTAGAGCCTAGTATACTAGATTGGAAAAATATCTACTGAATCTTGGATTCACTAAAGGTATTGTTGATAGTAACTTATACTTCAAATAAGATCATGATAAGGAGTTAATTATAGAAGTCTTTGTTGATGATATTATTTTTGGAGGAGATGATAATCTATGTATGAAGTTTGTTGATGAGATGAAGAGAGAATTTGAGATGAGTATGATTGGTGAGATGAAATTATTTCTAGGATTTCAATTTGATAAGTTATACAAGGGGATATTTATATCTCAATCTAAGTATATGAAAGAGTTGTTGAAGAAGTTTGGAATGGATGACTCAAAACCTGTTGGTACTCCCATGGTGGCCGGATGTAAGTTGACACAAAACGATGAATCTCCTAAGGAAAATTAGACTAGATATAGGTCAATGATCAAAGGATTTCTCTATTTAACCCAGACTAGACCAAACATCATGAATGTGGTATGTATGGTTACTAGATTTTAGGCTGATCCAAAAAAGTCTAATGTGACTGTTGTTAAGAGAATCTTCAGATATTTGAAAGGAACAGTTGATTTTGGACTCTGGTATCCAAAGGATGATGATCTCACTTTGAGTGCATATACTAATGCGGATTGGACTAGAGATGTAGATGACAAGAAAAGTACTAGTGGTGGTGCTTTCTTCTTAGGGAAGAAGTTGGTGTCCTGGTTGAGCAAAAGCAGAATTCAATTTCTCTATCCACTGTTGAAGTAGAATACATTGCTACTACAAATAACTGTACTCAAGTGATATGGATGAAACAGATTTCAAATATAAAGGTAATATATGAAGAGCCTATTTCCATTTATTGTGACAATTCAAGTGTAATAAATATTTCAAAGAATCTAGTACTACACTCTAAGACTAAAATATATCAATCAAATTTCATTTCTTAAGGAAGAAAGTGAATGAGAAAGAAATCAGATTGGAATATGTGCCTACCAAAGAACAAATTGTAGACATATTTAATAAGCCATTACCAAAGGATAATTTTGAGTATCTCAGAGGAATGCTAAAGGTAATTACCCCTCCTAATAAGAAATAAAAGATGCATTTACTTGCAACAATCCATGAGAAAAACTGTTATATTTTGATATGGATTGATGTGCCTGTGGCTACTACTCAGGGGGAGTAGTTAGATGTGTAGATATATGGTTCAGAGCATGCATTTGGAAATTTTAGGGTTACCTTTTCCATTGATGTCAAAGGGGGAGAAGTTCATTGTGAAAAATATTTCTAAAAAAAACAATTAAGAAGAAGAGTCAGTGTGTTGGGTTGATGGTATTTTTCACATCATGTGTTACCATCAATGCCAAAGTGAGATTGTTGGATAATGTGGTTGTATTGTTGATATGTGGTTGTCATTGATGTCAACACTATTAGAATTTGGTGTGTTAGTTGTTGTATATGTCAAGGATATTGAGAAAAATTATAAAATAAAGTATTCCAAGTTCCCAGTGGAACTGTGTAGGTCATAAAGAAGTATTGTTCACTACATTGAAGATTAGTTGGTGTGGATTAAAGGGTTTATTCTTGAGTGTATCTAGATCATCTACTGTAAGTTTCAGAGATCCACATGGATTTTTTATTATATTATGGTCTGAAAGTTTTCCTGTTGTCTTTGTTAGTGTTTTTGAATGAAGATTGTTTGATTATGTTAATCTCAGTTGTTGTGGATGTTTCTTTGTTGTTTCCTAGTGTTCTTTGATGTCTCTAGATTATTCTCTATCTCTGTGGTACATCCACATTATTCGGAGAGCTCGTGGTTGAATATATTTTCTTGCACATGTCTAGTTTTCATGTTCCTGGTCGACATGTTGGTGGTAGTGTGTTGTGGATCTTTGTGGTGACTTTAATTAAAGTATTTTCATATTGGAGATATTAATTTGGGTCTCCACTATGTTGTGGCTGACCTTATTGGATACATATTAAAAATTTATTTGTAAAATTGGGTTGACATTGCAAATATGTTTTATTTTTTTGGGCGACCAAGTTGTGACAAAATCTCTTGTAGTAGATATATAAGTGTGATTGTTTCATCGGTGTAAAGTGTGCAAGTGCTCCTATGTTTGTGTGGACATCTAAATTTGGACACTTAATTTATCCAAATTCATCCCCTTTCGTCTTATTTTAGTTAATTAAGTAATACTGCTATTATTTAATTAATATATTTAATTCTGCCAAATCCCTAAAGTATTTAATCAATAATACCTCATCTCTTTAATCCTCCTTCCATCAATTGAATTAAATAAATATTCCATTTATTTAATCCCCTTCATGTCACATCCTCCATCTTTTATTATCTAATCTTAATCCTTCTTCTAATCTCATCATTAGGATGTGCACATGCCTAATCTTTGATTAGGATGTGTCACATCCTCCAACTTTTGCAAGTTGGCCCCTAATCTCTCTTAGCCACCTAACCCTCCTCTAATCCTTCATTACTCTTCCCCATGTGATCTTTGACTTGTCACATCAAGTCACATGTGAAATCTAACTCTTTTCTAATCTTCATTAGTCAGTCTAATCAAGTACTTGCACAATCTTAATCACTTAATTGAGTCAACCTTATTAAAGGCTTTCTCCTTTTGGGCAAGGCACTCCACTTCCCCATGTGAATTTTTAATTCACTTTTAATCCCCCAAGGCACTCAAAAAGAATTTTTAATTCCTTCACTTCTTCCCACATGTCCTCTACTTATTCTTTATTCTTTCCCATCTCCCCATGAGAATATTTTTAATTCCTCACATGTCCTCTCACCCACATGGGGACAAGGACCTCCTTTATGAGGAGATCTTGTCCAATCCCAAGGTACTTTGTACCCCCCTCCATGTCATGTACTTCTCCTTCCACCTCATGTCCACTTCACCTTTTAGGGCTATATCACAAGCCACATGTCAAGATGTGAGGGCTTGTGAGTTCTCAACTCACCTTAGCCCTACATCTTGATATTTGGTGGCTCAATCTTGACCATCCATTTCCCCTAGGAATTCTCAAAATTCCTATAAATACCCCCTCTTTTCTCTCATTTTGAGGAGATCATTTTGCTAGCCAAACTCTTGCAATTTTATTTCTCAACCCACACTTAGCCATTTTCATGTTTTCATCCACTTGCACTCATCCTCACAACATCATTTAGCTTGCATCTTGTGTCATCCAAGGAGCATACACATCAAAGATCGAAGGGCCAACCAAAGGATCGATTCGAGACAAGGTATAAAGTTCCATTTTGTTGTTTTCATCTTGTGTTGTTTCCAACTTAGGCTAATCTTGAGGTGTAGGTTGTTTTGGTGTTTATTTGCACTCTTTTACTTGCTGCTTGTTTTCTAATGCTCACATTCGACCTATCACAGTGTGTATGCATGAATATCATTCAATAACAGAGCATAGTGTGAAGAAAATTGAGTGAAGTGTGAAGAAGGTTTTCAGAGCTTAATTGGAACTATAATCAGGCTTGTGCAAAAGCTATTTTCTCAATTTTCTACCCTCTAGATTTTAAATCATGTTCTATATTGTCGGGCAATGAGCCCCTTTTGTATTTGAGCACTGAGCTCTAGGTAGTGTGCCTAAATGCATGTGCATTCCCTTTATTATTTCTCATTATACTTGTAGACACTAAAATTTGGTCTAAGCCTGCGACTTCAATTTCTTCATAATTCATATCGTCATGGTCATGATTAAATAATGTTAATTATTTAATTAATTCATTTTAACATTTATTTTTCTATTAATTAAATAAACTTAATTATTTAATTAATTCATATTGTCTTTATTCAAATCCTAATTAATTAAATAAATGTTCTTTATTTAATTACGTCACTAATTAACTTTATCCTCTTTGAATTAAATAAATTCTTATTTAATTTATCCTTATCATAATTTTGACTATAATTAAATAAATATTTTAATTATTTAATTATTCATTTAACATTTTTCTTTACTCAATTAAATAAGTCTTATTTATTCAATAAATCCTTAAATGTCAAATCCTCAATTAAATAAATCATTTAATTCATAAAAAGTCTATTTTTAACACATTCTTCTATATTTGGATAAACGTTTAAGTTATCTAAGTATTCATTCTCACTCGACTTGAGATCTATTTAAATCGGTCAATTATCTCCTGATTTGATGTCTAAGTGTCTTTTGTGAATAAACTCTCAGCCATAATCAGTCAATTATCTAGTTCTAACTCTTATGCATGTACATGTTTATTAATTAAATATCTTTATGTAATTAATTAAATATATTTATTTAATTAATTAAATCTTGTGCGTGTGTTCGAACAAAATGTTGCTTTTAACCTATCTTTATCTTTATCATGCAAAGATAATTCTTCCAGTTTTCGAATAGCAAACTCGAAGATTAAATCATTATTTAATCTTTACCTCTATCCTCTAGATTTCATCACTCACATCAGTACTAAAAGTTATCTCAATGCATGTCCAATATTTTAATCTGAATCGTCTGTTTATCTTTCAATCGTTGCCTCTCATTTGAAAATTGATTTGTCTTTCATTATTTAAATCTCTCCCAAAATCTTGTGACTTTTGGAGCAATTATCTTAAATCTTTGATGTTTCATTATTATCACAATCCTTAGGCTACGCTTGCACACAAATACTAAAAATCTAAGGGAAAGGATACTACAAAAGGTGAAATGGAGAAGGAAAACAAAGGTTATCCATGGAGATACATCGATCTGTGGTGAGATTTTTTAATATTTTAGTGTATTTCCTTTGTTCTTTGTTGTTTGACTTTAGATTGCATTAGAGCTTGATTGCATTGAGTGTTTTCTTTTAACCTTTGTTGTTTTCATGATGTTACATTTAGTGAACCCGACGTGAAGACACCATCTTCCCAAATTTGTAGACTTTTATTCAATTTTTGCAAGTATCGTACAAAACAGCACATCTAATAGACAAAACAACGCAATTGATTATGCGAACCACATCTAACGAATACAACGACACATCTAATGAACTTCGATGCATCCATGAATTTTGAGACACAATTGACTAGTGAATATTTTGTGACACATCTGACACTTTAAACGATGCATCTGACTGGTGAAATTTATGGGTTTACTTTTTGATTTATAGCTTTCTTTTGTGTGTTTTTTGAGTTAACATAGTATTTGTAGGACATAAGCATAGAAGACAACTTTTTGAAACCCTTTCTGTAGGATGACCAACAAAGATCAATCTTAAAACTACTGATGAATTATTTTGTAGGATGTGTGTCAAAGATTATTTTGAAACAAATTGTTTGGTAGATTAGCAAATTTTCATTTGGATTTAAAATTTACCACTGTCTACTATGTTTGTTGTGATAAAACAATCTGTTATTACCCTCATGATTCGGTATATCAAAGTATCCTCTCCCCTTATGCATTTGTGTGATCCTGGGTGTAAGAGAACTAGTTACTGACTCTCAAAATTGGGCATGTCCTGGTGGGAAAAAGTACTCACCCTAGGATGACTCAGACTAGTAGCACCTTGAACCTAAGGGACTTCTAGCCGGTATATAAAAATGGATTCTTGGGGAAACCCCAAGAATCATGCGTATGGTTCCAACAGGATGGATTGAAAGGGACTCTCACTGCATTGATCATGCCCTATGAATGGAATGCACAAAGTAAACACCCTTGTTTGTAGTGTCCAAAATCCCTCTATTTACTAGTGTAGCAAGTCGGACTTGTGAAGTTGTCTCACATTTTTACGGTTCATGTGTAGAGATGAGAAGTATGCCATGGGAGTTTCATGGGTATTGTAGCTTGGTTGCCCCGAATGAAGTGTTGAGCCATGGATGGGAGCCAGTGGGGTCAAGCTACTAGTCATCTACCTTGAACAGGTGTAGCTGGGGAAACCCAAGTGAGAACTCAATAAATACTGTCCTACATAGCTTAGGATGTGCTTGTCTGTTATTGGATTAAACGTTCTTTGAGTCCAAATCAAACTAAAAATACATTGTCTTCTAATTGTCTTTGTTTTCCAAAACTTGTTCATGAAATAAAGTCAGTTTATATCATAATTCACTGAAAAATTGTAACTATTCACCAAAAATTTGCAACTGTTATATAGTCACATATGTTTAAAGTAGAGTTGCATCTATTTAAAGTGGAGTCACATCTGTCAAAAAATGAATCCAATTTTCATCTAAGTCACATCTATTTTATCTTGAGTCGCAACTGTTACTTAGAGTCGCATCTGTCAGAAACTGAGTCCAATTTGCATGTCACAAAATTTGAGTCGCATCTTCCAAATAAGATCACATCTGCTTAGATTGCAACCACATATGATATCTTAGTCACATCTATTATTGATAAAATTGCAATTGATACCTTCTGTGACGCATCTGAATAGGTAAGTCGTATCTGCAGTCTAGAACGATGCATATGCCCCTGTCATAGAACCTACTTTTACAAATATATAGTATTTGTCTAGAAAACCGTGACCAATCAGTTATGAGTCGCAATTGATACCATGAGTCACATATGCTTGATACAGAACAACATGTGTCTGATACCCAAGACTAAATTTACCAGTATACTGCAACTGTCAAAACAAACTGCAACTGTTAAATTTTTGTGATGCATATGTTATCCTACAACACATATGTCTAATTACCAGAAAACTAGAATCCAATGTCACGGTCCATTCTACACAATCATATCGTTCTTTGATCTGTCTTTTCACATTAGTCCTTGAATAGAAACCTAAAATGATTTTCTCAAATTTGCATCCTTTAGGTATCATTCAATCATAGCTATAGTCATCTTAGTTCCTAGTTTTAGTTTCATCTTAGTGTACATATTACCTTTAGATCAAACTCTTAGGAGGTCACTATTGTAAACTTGAGAATAGGTCCACTTTCCACACTTTGAAAAAACCATAGCTTTAGCAAAAACTGTCATTGAACCTAGTCACGTCATCATATCTTTTGTCCTATAGTGAGTCCTCTCAGTTCATCAATCTAGATAGGGAACTCACTTTATCTTTGGTCCTAGTCCTACATAGGTTCCTTGACATAACTAAAATGATTCCTTGGTTAGACTTTAGGTGGTTGGAAACCTCGTCTTAGGTTCACATAATTGATTACCTTAGAAGCTTGCTTAGACTTTGCATACTTGGAAATTGTCATCCTAGAATAGCATCATTTTAGACATACATTATTTGTAGAGAAAATTCCAAAAAAATAGTTGCATTTATTCCTTATTTGCATCCAAAAAATCCAAAAAACATAGATTAGAGTCATACTATCCATAGACATAGTTTTGCATTCCTTACATATTGAGCTTATCTTACATGGTTGAAACCAGGTGTAAGAGAAAACAAAGAGAAAAGATGTTAGAACCAAATGACTTCATCAATCCATTCTCAAACCCCTTCCAAGGGACATCCTCGTCACAACCTCACAAAACTTTGTTATAAAAATTCACCACTAGAGACCCACAAGGAAATATTTCAATGGAAGACATAGAGGCTGCCTCGTGCAAGACCCTAAATTTTCCTCTTTTGTAGATGGGTACCTAGAAAATTATCATCAACGATACTTAGCCAAATTGCTAGCTGAAGGTGCCACCTTACCTCTAGGATTTTATATCAGTATCTTACAAAATCAACCTACCCAAGGGGCAAACACAATGAGTGCTAGTACCTCTATATGTCAAGTAAATATGGCCATACCATCTGGCATACCTACATTGAGTACGACAGTCCATACATCTCCATTTGGTACATCTGGCATGATACAAGGTTTTAATTTCACTGTAGGAGCATTATCATCCACTCCCTTCGGTCCTCTTGCAAGGAAAAAAATACCTAAAACGTCAGCTCCTACACCAAGTGTCATTTTCATTGGTACCATACCATAGACAATAGCTAAACCAAGTGTCAATGTCACTAGTACTATTCCACATATTGGGGTCTCACAAACAAGAAACATACCATACTTTCAATAGGGAAATCAACCTATCACTTCATAGATTCCAAATAAAAATCCATTTACACAAACCCCACATAAAAATCCATTTTCACATATTTTGAATGAAAACCCATTCACCAACATTCCAAATCAAAATCCACCCTACATACCAACATTTAATCAAAACCAATCAAACAATGTTGGATTCCAAAACACGTACATAGATCCAAATAATCTAGCCAACACATCATTAACTCAAGTTGACGTCCTGCAAACACAAATGCATGCACTTCAAACATAGATGGATAACATGGTAGTGTCTAACAAGAAAAAAATTTCAACAAAGGATTTATGCCCATTTCCCTTCGATAAATCATTGTACATGACACCTTTCCCTGATAGGTATGTCATACCAAACTTTCCCAAGTACAATGGAAAGTGAAATCCAATTGAACACATAAGGGAATTTTCCACAATGTGCATAGATGTTGCCTACGACCCCACCTATCTTATGAGACTCTTTATGAGAAGTCTTGTCAGAATTGCACTAGAGTGGTTTTCAGGTCTTGACTATGGCATAAAATCATGGGGTGAACTGGCTAAGAAATTCATTGAAAACTTATCCTTTAATATCGACCATGAAATAAACATAGCAACCTTGTGTCATACTGCACAAGATGAAGGGGAAACTTTTATCGCTTTCTTCCAAAGATGGAGAACTATAGCCATTCAATGTCCTGTTGAGATACTTGAGAAATAGAAGGTCACTCTGTTCCAAGAAAACCTCAATCCAAAATTGAGAAGTAACTTAAGGGTACATTGTTGCACATCCTTTACTGAACTAGTGGAAAAAGGGGTCATACTAGAAAAAGATCTCATTGACAAAGGATAACTTAAGACACAAACACCCAACAAAAATCCAACTATGCAGAACACCTCCAATGGTAGAAACAGATTTTGGTCTCAAAACAAAAACGTTACTAATGATGGGGTGGTTGATGCTAAGACTTTACAAGCAAGACTAATCATCACACTTAGAGGAAACGTCCCCTCTACCTACACACTTAACGACATCACCCAAAGCTCCAACACTACTCAAAATGCCCAACGGCCACAACAACAAAGATGATTTGCAAAACGTGAGTTCACTCCCCTCAGGGAACCCATTGATAGTAATTTTATGTTTATAAATACCCCCACTTGCAAAGGGTGCCAAAATCATTACATATTATATTCATGCATACACTTGCATAGTTATTGGTGCTTGATTTTCCATTATGAGAAATTCCTATCAACTTTATAGGCTATCAATTCCACAATCTCCCACACTTCTTCTCACATGTACATGTATTAACTCCATTCACTATAGGTACCTACACAAATAGTTAATGGTGTAAGGCTCCCCTAATAAACATCAAATCCAAATATAAAGCATAATTTAGTCACTTCAACATACAAAACATACGTAATTGGAAACTATAAATTCAAATGATTGAATCATCTCCAAGAAAATCAAATTTGAAACACAACAACCAAAATCAATGCATTCAATTATCATATTTGAATTATTTTATAAGAGGGAAAGTAGCCAACATCAATCTCACTTATTCTCATCTATTAATATTGTTTGCATACTACAAAGCATCGACATGCATCCTTTACACATTCCTCAAATATCCATGCATCTTTAGGTTGGTACACTCTTTGAAAGTTCTATTCATGATGTGCATGTTTAAAATTTATATTCATGAAATGTCTATTTAAATTTATAAATACATGAGGGTCTCTTTTTCGCATGGATTAATCCTTCAAAAACCCCATTTAAAAATTTAGGAAATTTTTTATTTATTCTTTTTGGCTAATTCATAGAAGCCTCCTTTATATTCATGAAACTATGTATATATATCTGATGTTTCGCTTACAACTGAAGTGTACACATCATCTTGTATTTTCATTATATATATATAGATAGATAGATATATGTCTCTCTATGTGTATATACATATTTATATTAATATATATTTGTGTTTGTATATATATGTGTGTGTGTATGTTCATATATTTATATTATGTACATATAAAAATTGTATATACACATAAATGCATATATACATACATATACATACATACATACAAATATATATATATACATACACATATATATAACTATATAGTCATGAAATTGTGTATCTCTGACATTTGGATTGCCAACTAAATACAACCACGTACCTACATCTCCATTTACTCGAGCATATCTTTCCTCTTGGAACTTTCCATATCAAATTTCAAGATTTTCTAAAGCCCATTCCATCAAGTGGAACATTCTACTAAGATAGTGTCATCTATCTAATGCACACCCCAATTAGTAAGATAATTTGTCGTATGGTTAGATTCTCTAATCCACATGTCTTTAATTGTGTTACCTTTGCTTGCAAACCCCAAATTTGATCTTAACTTTTCTTATTATATATATAGATATATATATATCCATTGTTTATGTTTCTTTGAAGTTTGGATTTCCAACTAAACACAACATCATGCATCTTCATTTTTTATATTCATCTTACCTGCATTTAAAAAACTCTCCTTTTTTGTCCACAAGAACATGATACTATATATTTTTGTAAACTCTGTTAAAGTATTTGTATACTTTCATTGCACATACAACATGGCAACATACATAACTTTGTAACATATATTTAGAGTTATAATTCACATAGCTTCTAGAATCAAAAACCCCCATTTGAATTCATGAAATTGTTTGCTTAAGGGATAATCTTACACAAATTTTTGTTTGATTTCATCATTTCTCATCATGCATCATTGTTGGCCAATTGATGTCTCTGCCATGAGATATGTCTATGAGATACTCTCCATGGTTTCAAGTAATGTCAACCTATCATTTCTCCTTTCATTTTTCACACAATGGTACTCATGAATCTATTTTGGCCCAGTACTCATATCTTTCTCTTGACATTGTGCAAACTATATAGGGTTTCATTATCATGACCAAATTGAATTTATACAGTGATATACTCAAAGAGGTTGTACAATCATATATTTTATTTTTAAAACCTTTGTTTCAATTCTATCTAGGATTATGTTAATCTACATGTATATATATTTCACAAAGGGTACTTATTCAATTTTGGTCATATGCTTTTTGACCTTGACTATTTTTTATTTCTATTGTTTTCAAACATATTGATGCTTTTCTAACATGTATAACATGTTATACTTTTGGGTTTTCTATATATAACATGTGTCAGTATTGCTATTTTTTTCTTCAAATGTAATTTCACTAAAAATCATGGTATGAGGGAAGAAGGGAAAGAGATAAGCTAGAAGGTGCACAATAAGACTAATTCATAGAGAGACATTCAATACACCATAATTTGTTGAGGAAGACTTAGAAATCCCCATCCAATAAGATGTTATTTCTAAAAATGTAGAGCATTGAACACAAGATTTTGGTTTAGAACTAGCTATTCAGTATACTCATTCAAGTTTAGAACCACCTATTCATGTTGGTCAATTAGCTGGTGTGCACTTGGGGTCTCCAAATATCTCCACAACTCATAGGTATATCTTTGGCATGCAAAGTGCAGTATCAAATGTTGAAGATAACTAAATTTCCATCAAGGGTGCAACAATCAAGTGGGGAATTCTACCTAGTAGTTTGAGGGAATGGATAAATGGAGTTACTACCACCAAAAGGGGAAGGGTCCTCAAACCATCCTATTTGATAAAGAAGAAGCTAAAGTTATCAAATGGTGCAAGGACATGGTTAATATTGGCCATGGTCTCCAAGTCTCTCAACTGAAAGCTATTGTGGCCTAAATGATTGAATGAATGCCTAACCCATTCACAAATGGGATGCCATGGAGGTCATGGTGGGTTGGTTTTTGACAAAGGCATCCTTATTTGATAATTATAATTGTAAAAGGGGTGGACATAGATAGAGAAATTATACTATGAATCTCCATTATCTCATTCTTTTTATGAAAAATTGGAGAAGTTGTACAACAAGCACCACTATGTGTTAAGTAGAATATGAAAGTGCAATGAAACAGGTGTATAGGCTGGTAGAAACAATGGCATGTGAGTAGTTACAATGATGGGGTTAAGATATGTACCACACTTAATCTCCAAAAGAAGAGAGTGGATCACAATTTTAGCTTGCATTAGTGTAGTGGGAAGTAGTATACCTGGTTTCTACTTGTTTAAGTCTAAAAGATATATGAAAAACTACATTGCTAATTGTGAGCTAGGAGCATGCATGGAAACCCAAGAGCATGCATGGAGGACTAAAGAATTATTTATCAATTGGATCTAACAATTTTCTATATCAATACCTAGTAGGGTTTCACCAACAAATAGATCTCTTCTTGTCTTTGACATTCATTGCAGCCACATAGCCTTCAAGACAATCGAATAAGCAAGGCATATGGGCATAGACTTGCTCACACTCCCTACACATACCAGCCACAAGTTGTTTCCTTTGGAAGCTAGTTTATTTTCTCCATTCAAGAATTAATTCAAACAAAAAAGGACAGTGTGGATGTCTAACCACCCCCAAATTGAAATTGGAAGGGAAGAGTTGGTAACTCTTTCTAGTAAGGCATTCACATAGGCATTAACTCCATGAGAAATTATAAGTGGCTTTCGAAGAACAAGAATTTGGTCATTGAATCATAGTGCACTTGAAAAGGATGTGAGGCCAAGTGAGGCCTTCATAGCTGAAGATGAAGCAATAAATGTTAGAGAAAAAAGTGATGCCATGATAGTCGAGGATGATGTACAATTTATTAAAGCAAGAACTTTCTTGAGGCTATCTAGTTTTAATGAGGATCAAATTGATGAGTTCATAAAAAAAATTGATGCAAAATATTCCCTAAATGCCATAAAAAACTTAGAAGAATAATGCATACAAAAACATGATGTTGAATTGCAGGACACTAAAATCCTTATTGTTTAAATAGCCTACAATGAGGCTATAGACAATGGAGACTATCTAAGTCTTCCCTCACATACAATCCAAATAGAGTGATTGAAATATGCATCTTTAAACATTGAGGTACATTTAAATTTTATTTAATAGGATGAAATTTTATCCATGATATCACCACCATAGAATGATCTAACAAAGGTCATCCACTACTTCATAAATGCAACAAATTGGGATGTAAACAATGGACTAGACTGTGAAGATGAAAATGATACAAGTGAACAAGATGCTAACTTTGTGGCATGCATGCAAGTTGATGATCAACAAGCATAAAGTACTATCACTAAATTTCTCCAACTTCCAATTCAACAGGTTCAACAATCATAAATGGAGATATTAGACTAGAGTGCTTCATATAAGTAGTCAATCACATATTTTAACATTAGATGCCTACATTGATTTGATAAATGAACAAGAGACACATAAATAAAGAAATAAAGAATTCAAGAAAGGAAAACAGGAGCTAATGAAAGAAAGGAAGGTAGAACAAGAAGAAAACCAAGCAGAGAAGGAATCATTAAGATTGTAGAGATAAGCAAGAAAACAACAAATGGTAGAGGAGAAGTGCAAGCTCCAATGAGATAGGGAGATTGAATGGGAGCAAGAAAAGGTTGCTCGACAACTAAAGGCTACTCAAAATAAAGTGGATATATCAAAAAGAAATAGACATAATATTAAAACAATATCTCCTCTTCCACCACAACATCCAATTTTGATGGATATGTTCATTTTGTCTCTAGATTTTACAAATCTTAGCATCCTACAAGTTAGGTCTTCTCCTAGCTTCTCATAATAGTTGTAATTTAATTTAGAGGTAAATCGGGCATTTTTTTCCCATACAACATGTAGCCTACAAAATAATCCACAAGTAACATCACCTCTAGTTGGAAATGAGTCAAGTGATACCCAACATGAAGGACCAACTCCTTTTCCTCAGTTTATGAATAACTGAGTAAGGTGGTTCACAATATTATATTTTTCTTGAATATAAGATTATTAAGGCTATTTATTAAAATAAGAATATAGCAATTCATTGTGCCCTATTTTTTTATACACAAATTATATGTTATGAAATCATATGTTTGGATAGGTGACATTAAAATTGTTATCCTAAGTTGATTTATGTGTCTTCACATTCTTTCGAAAGTGTTCTAGAGGACATGAGGGATAAAATGTTTATTATTTATTTTCCTATGACAAATTGTAATTGCATTCAAAGAGGTGGACCCATCACAGTGGTGATTACATAGCATCTTGGAGGAAAATTCCTCTTGGGTGTCCAACTTTTTGGGTTGGGACCACTTGAGTCTGCATGTGCTTGCATGTTATTTGCATGTTTTGCATGTTCTTGCATGGTTGGGCACCCAAGTTTGCATGGTGGTGCATGATCTTGCATGTAGTCATCAAATCCGTTAGAGAGTTATGGAGCACTCATATTTGACCAATTCCTATCGATTGTGGGTTGGACGCCCATGTGAAGGCCATGTGATTTTTCAATATTTTATTCCATGTTTATGGGTTGTCCACTAAGGGGGTGTGGGTTTTTCTAGGTGGTATTTCTTGTTGTTTTGGGATACCGTTTATGGTATTCTCTTCCACAAACTTCTATATGTTAGAATCTTTAGATGGTTGTTTAGTATGAGTTCTTTGCAGGTTGTCAGGATGACGAAGTGATGCCAAATTGTAGAGAGGATTGTTGTATTGATGTACTTCCTTAAAGATTAATATAAACATTGGATATCTTTGGGTGTGGAGTTTTTTTCCCACAAGGGTTTCTCCACATATATCTTGTATCACTTGTGTTGATGAATTGTGGTATTACAATTTTTTCTTTCATTGTTGCAATTTTCAATCACTTAATCATTTGATGGCAATCTTGTAAATACAATTTCAGATTTGCAGCCACATATTTAAGTTCATATTGCTACAAGTTATACCTTGGTTTTAGCATTTGGTATCAAATCCAATAGTTATGTTAAGAGAGGGACGCATTTCTTTTGAGTGTTGAAGGTTTTTTGGTTGCAAAGGGAGCTTGTGCATTGTGGGTTTTACAAATTTTTGAAGAAGATTATAAACCACGGCTTCTACCTCATGTTTTCATATTGAGAAATTCAATGGAACTGGCTACGAGATGTGGAAGTTGAAGATGGAGGATCTCCTTGAAGAGAGAGATTAGTGATTTGCAAATTCTAATGAAAATAAACAAGAATCAACATCTGATGAAGATTGGAAGAAAATGGACAAGAAGGCATGGGTAACCATTTGGTTGTGTCTGGTAGATTCCATCCTTTTGAATATTTCAGAAGAATCTACCACACATAATTTGTGGAAAATGATCTAGGTGATATTTACCAAACCAAAAGCTTAACTAATAAGTTGTATCTCAAAAGATGTTTGTATTCTTTGAAAATGAAAGATGGTGATTCTATTGTAGAAAATTTAAATTCTTTTAATATGATTATAAGTCAGCTTGCATCAGTAGATGTTAAGATATAAGAGGAAGCTAAATGTATTTTGATGCTTTGTTGTTTACTCAAATCTTGGGAAAATATAATTGTTGCCATAAGTGGTGGTGGTACAGAACCAAAGATGGATAGTCGCATTGCTATACTTCTTTCAGAAGAGATGAGGAGAAATTCCATGAATGTGGGCTCCCAAGATGCCTTGCATATGCAAGGAAAGGCCCGGAGAAAAAGGAGCGCCTAAAGAGGAAAAAAAGAGAGACAGGTGTAAAGGACATTCTAAAACCCCGTGGAAGAGTAAAGTGTTGGATTTTTGGTAAGAGAGGACATGTGAAGGAGTATAGAAACAAGAAAAAGAGTTTAGATGCTTCCACAGAAAAGTCCTTAAATTGGTGATTCTTATGCTTTGTTTATTTCAACTAACACTATTAGTGATGATGCTTGAATTATTGATTTAGGTTGCTCCTACCATATGACTCCTCACAAGGAGTGGTTTACTTCATATTCAGCTTGTGATGGGGGAGAAGTTTTCCTTGGTGAGAATAGCAAGAAGAAGATTGTTGGTAAGGGAAAGGTAAATTTGTTTTTCAATGATGGAAGGTTAAAACTCTTGATGATGTTTTACATATTTTAGGACTTGTGAGAAATTTACTTTTAGTATCCAAGTTGAATGATTTTGGGATGCATGTGGCATTTGACAAGCCCAGTTGCAAGTTGGTAAGATGATTTTGGTGATTACTAAAGGATCTCAGATAGGGACATTATTTACGCTTAATGCCTCAAATTTTTGTAATATGCCAATGTAACTAGCACTAAAAAATGCATGTATGTTGTGGAACCATAGATTGGGTCACATAATTGAAATAGGTCTTAAGACTATTTTGAATAAAAGGTTGGTTGAAAGTCTTTCTGACTATTCTATTGGTAAAAATGATTTTTGTGAGCATTGTGTGTTTGGTAAATAGAATAGATCATCATTTCTTAATGGGACTAATAAAACTAAGAGATTATTAGAGATCATTCATTTATATGTGTTTGGGCCAATGGATGTTGACTCTTTTTGGAAAATCTTGATATTATATTACTTTCATTGATGATGTGTCAAGATACACCTTGGTTTATTTTATGCATGCAAAATATGAAGTTTTCACTAAGTTTAAGGAATTTAAAGCCTTAGTTGAGAAGCAAACATATCATAAGATAAGGGCATTGAGATCTGACAATGGGGCTGAATATTGTTCTAGGTAATTTGATCGGTTTTGTAAGCATGCAGGTATTGTTCAAAAAAAGGCTACACCTTATACACCTCAACAAAATGTGGTAGTAGAAAGAATGAACTGAGCCTTAATGGAAAGGGTTAGGATCATGTTGAGTGGTGTTAAGCCTGATAGATGCTCTTGGGAAAAAGTTGGAAGTACTGCATGTTATCTGGTTAATAGATCTCCTTGTTCAACTCTTGTTGATATAAATCCTTATGAATTGTGGATAGGTAGAAAGACTTATGTTTCACATTTAAAGGTCTTTGGTTGTGAGGCTTTTTCTCATGTGCCTCAAGAGAAGCATTCTAAGTTGGATCCGAAAGCACAAAAATGCATCTTTGTTAGTTACGGTGAGAATGTAAAAGGTTATAAGCTTTGGAATCCACTAACCTATAAAATGGTTTTCTCTAGAGATGTGACTTTTAGGGAGTTTAGAGCTTACTCGGGTGAAGAAAAACCAAAGGAGAAAGATAAGACAAAAATAGTGCACTTCGAGACAAATATTAAGAAGTGGGAAGATACACATGTGGAAGAACAACTAGATGGATTTGAGGATGGAGAATAAGAGTGTTCAAAGAGTTCAAATGATGTGCAGGATGAGCATGTGTAGAAGAAGAAAAATAACAAGATCCCCTTACTCCTATCTTGAGAAGATTGACAAGACAACAAAATCCATTTGACAGGTATAGCCCATCCAATTTTCGTTGTGTATTTGCTTTGTTGAGTATTGATGATGAACCTAGATCCTAAAGGGAGGCTCTTTCTTCAGAAGAAAGTGATTCTTGGATGTAGGCCATCAGGAGGAGATGATGGCTCTGGATAGTTGTGACACTTGTGATCTTGTAAGTTTTCCCAAAGGAAGGAAGCCCATAAGTTGCAAGTGGGTATTTAAAAATAAATTTGGAACAGATGGTCAATTAGAGCGGTATAAGACTAGTTTGGTGGCCAAGAGTTACTCCTAGAGAGAGGGAGTTGATTTCAGTGAAATTTTCTCTCCTATTGCTAAGTCAACTTCTATTAGATTCTTATTATGTATTGTTGTTGCTTATGATTTTGAAATAGAGCAAATGGATGCAAAAATTGCATTCTTGCATGGGGATCATGAGGAAGAGATTTTTGTGTGACAACCTGATGGTTTTGTTGTGAAAGGAAAAGAACACTTGGTTTGTAGATTAAAGAGATATTTATATGGTTTGAAATAGCCACCCAAGATGTGGTACCAAAAGTTGATGCCTTTGCATTGAAGTTGGGTTTTGTTAGAAGTGAGGAGGATCATTGTGTTTATATTAAGGTTATTAATCATCTGATTTTAATCATTGTCTTGTATGTTGATGATATGTTGTTTATGGGTAATAGCAAGAATGATCAAGGAGCTTAAGACTCAAATCTCTAGCATATTTGATATGAAGGATTTGGGGGCTACAAAATATATTCTTGGGATGGAGATCAATAGAGATTGGGTTCTAAAAAAGCTTTGGTTAAGTCAGAGTATGTTGATACTATTTTCCAGAGGTTTAATATGCATGACTATAAACCAGTAAATATTCCATTTCTAGTTGGTACTAAGTTGATTTTAGACATGTGTCCTAATTCTAATGATGATTTTGAAGAGATTTTAATGTTCCTTATATGCTAGTGTTGTCAGTAAATTAATATATGCAATGGTTTTCACTAGACCAAATATAGCTCAAGTAGTGGGAGTTTTGAGAAAGTTTATGTCTAGCCTTGGTAGAGAGCATTGGAATTTTTTTAAGAGGTTGTTTAGATATTTGTGTAGTACTTAATATTATTCTTTGGTTTATCATGGTAGCAATTTTGTTGATAAGTCATAACACATATAGGGTTTTATTGATGCAGATTGAGCAAGTTACTTGGACAGTTGAAGGTCTACTACTGGCTATGTTTTTACTTTTTTTGGAGGTTTAGTGAGTTGGATGAGTAAGAGGTAGCCTATAGTTGTATTATCCACCACCAAAGCTGAGTATATGGCAGCTACACATGCTTCTAAGGAGGTAGTTTGGTTACAGAGACTTCGTAATAGAATCAATTTTGGTTGTAGGACAGTGAGGATTGGATGTGACAATCAAAGTGCCATGTGTTTAGCTAAAAATCATATGTATCATGCTCGTACTAAGCATGTTGATGTTCAATATCACTTTATGCAATAAATGGTTTAAAATGGTAAGGTTTTGATTGAGAAGGTTGACACTTTGGTTAATGTTGTAGATTCTCTCATGAAGCCAGTGACCATGGATAAGTTCTCTTGGCATAGGAAGGCCATGGGCCTTGATCACTATACTTAATTATATGTTTTATTTGTATCTCATGGATGTAATTGCAATGTATAATGTCAAGAGGGAGAATGTTATGATAGGTGACATTAAAATGCTATCCTAAGTTGATTTATGTGTCTCCATGTTCTTTGGAAGGTGTTCTAGAGGACATGAGGGATAAAATATTCATTTTTTACTTTCCTATGAAAAATTGTAATTGCATTCTAAGAGGTGGACCCATCATGATGGTAGTTACACATCTTGGAGGAATATTACTCTTGGGTGTCCAACTTTCTGGGTTGGGACCACTTGATTGTGCATGTGCTTGCATGTTATTTACATGTTTTGCATGCTCTTGCATGGTTCGGCACCCAAGTTTGCATAGTGGTGCATGATCTTGCATGTAGCCATTAGAGTCATCAGAGAGTTATGGAGAACTTAGGTTTTACCAATTCCTATTGGTTGTGGTTTGGGCACCCATGTGAAGGCCATGTGATTATTCAATATTTTATTCCATGTTTATGGGTTTTCCACTAGGGGGCACGCATGGTTTTTTCCAAGTGGTTTTTCTTGTTGTTTTAGAATACCATTTGTGGTATTCTATCCCACAAACTTTTATATATTAGAGCCTTTGGATGGTGGTTTAGTATGAGTTCTTTGTAGGTTGTCAAGACGATGAAGTTCTACCGAATTGTAGAGATGATTGTTGTATTGATGTACTTCCTTAAAGATTAATACAAACATTGGATCTCTTTTGGTGTGGAGTTATTTTTCTTCAAGGGTTTATCCACGTATATCTTGTGTCACTTGTGTTGATGACTTGTGGTATTATATATTTTTCTTTCATTGTTGCAATTGTCAATCACTTAATCATTTTATGGTAATCTTGTAAACATGATTTCAGATTTGCAACCACATATTTAAGTTCATATTGTTGCAAGTTATACCTTATTTTCAACATTATAATGAGACGCATGCATTAGTAAATAAAATATATGAGATGTAAAATATTGGTCATCATGTTTATGACAACATGGTGTATGAAAAAGATGTTACAATATAAAAATCATGGCTCTATGGATGTATGGGTATCATGACATGTGGGAATATTATTATCATGTGGTGTAACAATGTCATGAACATATAAAGGAGGCAAAACCATGTCATCACTACCACAATCCATAGGATCATCATTAAGCTCACAGATGTTGAATGATGTCAAATCAAGTTAGATTGTTTAGATGTGAGTTGAGGTTCAAGAGGTAGAATTAATGCATTATAGGGTATAATTGTTGGTGTTCTTTTCAAAGTGTACTTGTAAACCTTATATGATTATTATAATCATCATGTAAAAGTAGACCTACAAGTGATATGTAGATTCATCATGATCATCATGTAGAAGTTATTTGGTAACTTGGATCCTAATATCATCATGTAATGAATTATAAGATAGGTGTAGCAACATCACAATCATCCACGTGAAGAGATAAAAATAAATCACAAGGCATATAACATTATCATGGAATGTATGAGTAAAGTAAAAATGAGATGTAAAATATTGATTACCATGAATCACAACATAATGTATGAAAAGAGATGTCAAATATTAAAAATATGGCTCTATGGATGTAGGGGTATCATGGTATGTGGAAGAAAATACCATCATAAGGTGTTAAAATGTCATGAGAAAAATCTAAAATACATGCATGTATATATACTAATAAAAGTGACCTACAAGAAGTCCTATGTGAATATTATACAAGGTTGGAGAGTGGAATGAAACATGTATATTAGTGTGTGTACCCAAACCTAAATCAAAACATAATAAGTACATACATGCAAACAAAATAAGTCTAAGCCTTAGGAAATCATAAAATAAAATTAAAATTAAAATTATATCAATCTAAAATAAATAGAAAAAATCTACTACATTTGTTAAAAATAAATTCACTATATTTTTACCTAAAAGTTCAAAGGGTTTCTACCAAAAAATTTCTTATATGTTTTTTTTCACTATCCTGTCAAAAATATACATTAAAAAATATAATTGTGAAGTCTCGTTGAAACCTTTTCAAATAGTAATGTTTCAACCAAAACTTGTGTAACACCCTATGGCAAACAACAATCCCTTCCTATTTCAATTATTTGTAAAAACTTTTTACTTCACCTAATATTTCTTCGATCGGGCTATATATATTTTTTAAAGTGCAAAAATATATTTTTGTAAAGCAAGAAGTATACAATCTAAATATATTAGTTGTATTGTATTTTTAAAAAAATTATTATAAGTAGGTTATTATAATCAAACATGAGGCTAATATATATATATATATATATATATATATATATATATATATATATATATATACGATGCACTAGAAGAGAGAATCTTATGTAAGGTTTTTTTAAATGAGAAAAAGTTCAAACAAAATTTGATGTCCTAAGAAAACAATGACATTTTTATTAAGTTTGACTTTAAAAAAAATTATAAAAAGAAATTCATCGAAAATCATTTTGTTCTATGTAGTAGGTTTTCAAGTTATCTATGTAGATTAAAAAAAGTGGATTTCTTATAAGTAGGTTATTATAATCAAACATGAGGCTAATATATATATATATATATATATATATATATGATGCACTAGAAGAGTGAATCTTATGTAAGAAGGTTTTTTTAAATGATAAAAAGTTCAAACAAAATTTGATGTCCTAAGAAAACAATGACATTTTTATTAAGTTTGACTTTACAAAAAATTATAAAAAGAAATTCATCGAAAATCATTTTGTTCTATGTAGTAGGTTTTCAAGTTATCTATGTAGATTAAAAAAAGTGGAGTTTTTTTTTGCAATGTCCCATTGATCTCACTTTTTTCAAATAATAGCAATTAAAATTCTTCTCTTGAATTTATAAAAAAAAATATATCCAACTAATTTATTTTTTTAAGTATAATTATAAACATAAACTAAATCAAGAGCTCTACATTTCATTTGTTTATATCATTTTAAAATTCAAAACATAAACAACAATTTTAGGTGGCCCAAGTTGAAAATTTGTAATTATGTTGACCATTTCCTTTATTTTAAAGTATGACATAGTTTTTTAACTTTTATCAAGAAAGCAACATATTTTTTATTGGCATATGTAAATTGGTCGAGGATCCTCTTGCAATCTCCTCATTGTTGTATTTAGAAAGGGGAATAAGAAATGTTGATTGAAATAACTTGGTTGTAATTAGTTGCACTCATGCATATCTAAAATTTATCATCTTGCATTATTGTATTATTATAAAAATTATCAGTACATAGTTACCAAATTTTCTTTGTTGCATATTTTCATAAAAGTTGTAAAAAATTAGCATCATTGTCTTTTTGTATCTTTCTTGAAAATTTCATCTAGATGAACTACTTAGGGACAATTTGCACATTAGACTACATGTCATCAAACTTGCATTCATATTAAACCTTCATTTAATAAATACAAAAAAAATAGTGATAGTTGCCTTTTACTTTGAAAATTTATGCAAGTGACATTAATTTATTTTATTTCTCTTAGCTTAACATTGTAGTTTTGATAAAGTATTAAAAAATTAAATGAAACTTATTAAATAAATTGAAATAAACATCTTTGCACACATCATACACCTATGCAAAACTTAGGAAACTTCCTTGTTTTGAGAAAATGGTGTGTTTTAGGCATAGATGGACATAGACAAGAAATTGTGATAATTGATATTTCCTTCTACCTTATTTCCTACTCTCATTATCAACCAATTTAACACTCTAAATACTTCAATCAAAGTCTTGAAGGAATAATGAATGACTAGAAACCATGTTAGGAGATGGAAATTGATTTCATCTCTCCCTCTCAACCTATAACAATCATGACAATAATAATCCTTGGTCATGGATCCGTTCTTATTAGTCATTTTAAGGCTTTCTCTAGCCAAACCTTAAGAAATTGTGTGTGCATAATTTTCCATCAACACAATTGCTAATTGAGACATGATATGTGATCTACTTTTAAAGATTGGATCACATCATGTTGTCTAGTAGCATACTAGACCAATTCATGTAGTATAGTCCAATTGGATGCAACCTGGTCCTCTATTAGTACAAATCTGTTGTTCTCTCTCACCTCTATCTTCTCTAGATGTTTTTGAGTTTGTTCATTGTACTAAGCATAGCACGAGTTGCTTTAAGGTGAAGGGGAGGTTCTATGACTTGTTTTAACCGCAATCAAGCCTTTATAGAAGAAATGTTGTCATAAGACCAAGTATACAAATGTGAATATAAAGTGTAGTGAACTAACAAATTGGTGAGATGCCTAAATTTTGTATCATCTAACTTCGAATGTTCTTGAATCTAATACATTTTAATTGATACTTTGATTTCTCTTAATTTTTAGATGGATTCAAACAACATATAAAATATACTTAAATACATATTTGTAGTTGCTAATTTTGACTTCTACGATACAAAAATCAACATGACAACAACCACTTTCTAGAAAGACTAATTTTTGAACAAGTTAACCCAAATTGATGAAATAGTAAATATTAAATTAAAGTCTATTTTTATATACCAAATATAACATGTGCATAAAACAACCTAGAATTTCGTATCATGGAAGAAACCCACAAAAGAGATTTTCATGATGAGGGAGGATTTAATCCCTTGATTTTCTACATATATGTCAAATTCGTGGGTCCCACATATTGAATAAACTGTTTTCTTAAACAAGATGCTTTCGGTACACGTCAGAAGAAGACAGCACATATTTTATGATGGAATCGGCGACAGAATATTGGAATTTGAAAGGAACTTCACAACTACCATTAATAAAAAAAAAATCATAGATAAAATGGGGACGGGGAGACGCATTTGCTGACCGTCAATGATACAATCAAAAATATTTATAAAATTTTATTTGGCAAATGTCAACAAAATTTATTTTGAAGATTTGTAAGTACATTATTAATAAATAGATTTTATATAATATAATTTTTTTTAAAGATTCTACATTTTTAAAGACTACCTAGTTTCATTTCACTCCTAGAGTTTTAATTTTATTGTAACCTTTAAATTGGGTATAAAAGAGAAAAAGAAAACTAAACTTTTAAATTAGGTATAGAAGTGAAAAGAAATGTTCTTAGATGTTAATTTAGGCAATTAATAAGCACAATGAGTATAAATTATAATAGTTGGTAATTGAAAGTTTAGAATAATGTGATTTGCAAAATGAATCATACAAGTGTAAGCATAAGTGTAAAGAAAGTATTATCTAATTATATAGTTAGAGATGGTATTGGTGAACAATGTTGTTTTTGATATGGATAATAGAATGGTGGTGTAATTTTTAGTGGTCTACTAACACGTGTAAGTGTAAATAGTGCAAGGATAATTGCTTGCTCTCTAATGTAACATCTAAAAGTATGGATACATAAAGGTCAATAAGGTAGGAAACAAGTGTAAAGAGTGTCAGGGTAATTGCATGCCCTCTAATGTAACATCCAAAAGTATGGACACATAAAGGTCAATAAGGTAGGAAACCCTAGTAGGTATAGAATTGACAATGAGGGCAAGGGTCCAAAATAAGGTATTAAGTCATAATAAGGGGCAAGGGCTCATAACTAGGTATAATAGTGGAATTATGGGGCAAGTCCTCAAGGTATAGCAATGGTGGGAACAATGTGGGGAAGAGGGAAGCACGATACACACAAATAGAAATAGAAAGGAGGAACTTAGGGTGAGGTCCCATGAAAGGGGGCTTCTTAAAAAAATTCAATGGGTGTTATTGAGATTTTTTAGGATTCTTTTAAAGTGGGTGGTCCATTGATTTTTGTAGTATAGTTTAAGCTTAAAATTTTAAGCTCATAAATTCATCAATTTTATTATTTTGCATATTCAATTTGACAAAGTAAATAAATAAAAAATAATTGGTGGGAATTTTAAAATTTCATATAATTGACAAGTGGCAAAAAAAAGCCTAATCCGGTGGGACAATTTTTATCCCCCCTTTTGTACCGGCTTTAATTTTTGAGGTAAAAGTAGGGGCTGATATTGTTGAGGAAATGCTTGTAATTAATCTTGTAGCAATTTTTTCACTTCATAGGACCTCTACTCCTTCAAAATAGATATTAAAGTTGACTGTAGGACCCCAACCTTAGTGTAATGCTTTCAATTGAAATATGTATCCAAGGAGATGTGACATATAAAAAAGATGAAGGCATAATGCTCTCTAAATGTAGATGTTAAAGATGTGGTAGTAAAATCATACTATGTTTAAAAAACCAAGGGAGTAGAGGAAGACATGATGTCCTCTAATATAAAGGTATGGAAAGTAAGGTCAATTTGACATGGAAGAAAATTATGATATTTTTGCAAAGTATAATAGAAATAAGATATGTCAATGTAGGATCAAAGTAAAAGCTTTAAAAACATGATATGAAATAAACAAAGACGCTAAAAGATGTAACAATAATAAACAAACATACAAATTTCATTATACGAAGATAATAGACTACTTAAAAAATAAGATATACAAAATACACTATTTCATTGATAAAAATGCTGCAGCATAATGATATCCTCTCTACACACCTTTTTATAAATGACATATATATAATATTTAAAACAAATATTATTAAAATATTACATATTTGGAAGAATTGTTTTCTTATAGGCTTTACATAAATGAGCCAATCTTCTAGGGACAAAAGAGATTTACAATTAGGAAGAAATGGTTTTCTTTAAATCTTAAGTTGAAAGAAAATGACAATCAAAATTGAACTAACTAATAATACAAGAAACGGCTTTTTAGCTAGCATTCAATTTAATTATCACAATTTTTTAATATTTTATATTAAAAAAAAGCAATATTACAAAAAATTACAGCAGTTCAGTCCAAGATGATTATCATGCCTGTTCATAGAAATTTAGCATAAAACCATAAAACCATAAGGGCAACAACCGGCAACTGAGAAAGTCATCTGCCCACATCATAATCAGAATCTTTATCATAACAAGGGCTTGTTGAAGTAGTTGCAGATTCCACAGACTTGGGAGCGGGAGTCAAAAGACTATCAGTTTCTCCTTCATCTGTAACACGAAAACCATGGGAATAATCTCGGTGACTTGTATCGTAAGAAGCCCAAATGATCTGATGAACTGGAAGAGGAGTTTGCCCTTCCAGTATTTGCAGTACTGTTCTAATGTCAAGCCTTTTTTCTGGTAGAGGATGAGTACAAAACAACCCCAATTTCAGCACTCTTTCCATTTCTTCCACATTGTACACGCCATTAAGATTTGGATCGGCTGCGTGCAAGATTTTTTCTTTCTGATACAAATCCTTCACCCATTCAATCAAAACAATCTGTTCATTATCCTTGGACAAATCTATGGGCCTCCTGCCACATCCAACTTCCAGTAAAACCACCCCAAAACTGAATACATCGGAGCTTGGAGTAACTTTCCCTGTATTTGTGACCTCGGGAGCAATATAACCAACAGTCCCCACGACCCTAGTTGTCTCTGGGTTTTGTGTGTGGTCATACAAACGAGCAAGCCCGAAATCTCCCAGCTTTGCATTGAGCTCTGAATCGAGCAACACATTGCTCGATTTCACATCTCTGTGAACAACCCTGCGATCCCATTGCTCATGAAGATATAACAACCCTGTAGCAATGCCCTTCAGAATCGCGTATCTTTGAGCCCAAGACAGTACTTCTTTCTTTGCCTTTGCGTTTGGGAATATCAATTTGTCCAGGCTTCCGTTTGGCATGTAGTCATAAACAATGAATAGCTGTTTCTTTTTCCTGCACCAGCCCCGTAATTGAACAAGATTTCTGTGCTGGAGACGACCCACGCTTGAGATTTCTGAAATAAATTCCTTCATTCCATCAGTGGACTCCTTTGTGATGCATTTCACTGCAACTTCAAGACCGCTTGTAGGAAGAACGCCCTTGTAAACCCTTCCGAAACCCCCGCGGCCCAGCAGCTGCTCATTTTGGAAGCCTTGTGTGGCAGTGTTAAGCACTTCGTAGGGAATTCTGTGAGGCCAATACTCTAGCTCCCATTCTTCAATCGATTCCTTCTCTCTTATTTCTTTCAGCTTACGAAGTGCAAAGAAAACAGCTATCATGAGCAGAACCAGAGATGCTACAGTGACAGTTGCCTCAAAGCCTCTGGATTTCGTTATCCGATTTTTTGGGACTAATGAAGGGAGACCAGAGAGATCCAGCGGCGGTGCTTTTCCTGTTAAAAGTACAGGCCCAGATCAATATACCAACACAGAACAAAAGGCAACCATCCAATCCCATTAAAGCTTAAAATCACAGTGCAAGAGATGTAAATTATAAACCACTAATCATTTCAATTCCATTATTTTAAATTTTGCAGTACACTAGATTTTATCCTTTTCCCCCCTTTATGTGAACCTTTTTTTCTTCAGGGGAGAGTGGAGCCCTTTCAATGGTACAGCCCCAGCCCACTCCCCACCGAAAAAAGTAAACAAAAAATTCTTAAACTAAAGAAATATAAAACTAAATTTAAAATCTAAACATTTTAGTTTTGCGGGAATCCACAAATCTTCATTTCAAAATCTATTTCAGTCCTGTGTTTCTATTTATATTTACAGCATCACCTTCCGTACTGAAACTCCAGCCGAGAATGTAATGATTTTCAACAGCGTAAAACCCTGTAGAAGAAGAAAACCCCACATACACCTCTTCCTTCAAAACTGCAGAAAGATTGAAGTTAGCAACTGATATCAGTGGCTTGACAGGCTTCTCCATCCCAGCTACTGCAATAGACACATTCAGCCGGTCTTCAACATGGTCATAATCAATCCAGGCTTGAAAATTCTTTCCACTTTTCAGACTCAAATTCTCAAAATGATCTTTGTCAATCCAATAGGCCGCCGGCTGTGATACGAAGGATGTAACGCCATTTATATTAACTCCAGCATGATTGTCGTTTATATCTCCAAGTTCAGGGTTATAATTTGTATCAAATTCCACTGCAAAAAGATGGTTGGATGGGAGGCCATTGGTTTTAGGTGTGGCGAGTCCCAGGTACTGTGAATCTTCAGTGCCCGCGATGGAGTTACTGGGAGCCATGATGAAGGCTATCCCATGCCCTGCTAAACCCTTAGATGGAACCCCGATGGACATGACAAAGCTAGTGCTGAAGGACAACAGGGAATTGTCCCTGCTTTTTATTGTGATTGGGGTGGGGTACAGAGCACGGGCCTTGGAACGCAGGGTTTGATTGGTTAGGGTGAGTACCCGCTCAGAGTGTATAGAAGCATCCTTGAGCAGTATTATATTTGACTCGTTGAATTCACCATAGGTGAAAGTCTGGGAGCAGGCAAAGGGTGGGGCAAACAATGGCCATATCAGCACTAAGGTAAAACAGGATCTTAGATGCCAGAGGGTAGCCATTGTTTCTTCGAAGAAAACCAGTCCCCTGGGATTTTTAGTATAGCCTAGTTCTTCCTCACTCTCAAGGAAAAATAGCATGGGATTTTTAGTATAGTTCTTCCTCATTCTCAAGGAAAAATAGCATGGGATGGGTTACCGGGCGGAGAAAGTCAAAGATGTCGGTAGTAGATCAGATGCAGGGTGAAGGGGTTTCCAGGTTTGAATTTACTTCCCATGATACGATCAAGTTTACACCTATAATAAGCAGTATACGGTTTTAAAGAATTAGTATGAATATTACATATTAATCCTCAAAATCTTTGTAATATTAAGAGGAAATATATAATAAGAAGTGGTCAATATATGGTTTAGAAGAATGTAAGCTTAAAAAAAAACGTGCAGTTAAAAAGATGTCTGTAAAAAATAATAAATAATAAATATAGGTTGTTATATTAAAAAGAAATAGAGAATCATTTATGCACGAGATATATATTGGAATAATTAATTGGAAAGAGAATAAAGAACCTCTAAACTATCTTGTAGATCTTGATCTACTAGATATACCATTTTTTTTTTTTGTAAGTCTCACCAACCATTGTTAATAAAACAAAGAAACAAGAGTTCTCTCAATCCAAATTTTGGATATTAGGGTGAACCTTGCTTAAGATTTAAGAAGAGTTGGATGAGACTCGCCCACTAAGATGACTCATTGAAAGGAGAATTGAGATCCTCCAAACCATTTTGCAAATCCTTATTTGTAAATCATACCAACACTCTCTAGCAAGACAAAAAGACGTAAAAGTTGCTTTTGACACAAATTTTGGGTACTAAGATGAGTCTTGTTAACATTCTATTGATTCAAAGTTTTAAAGTGGCAAAAAGGTCATTGCATAAAAAGAGGTGGAAAAGGACCATTCGGTTGAAGAGCCACCCACTCAAATTAGTCATTGGAAGGAGAAGGTACTAAGATGAGTCTTGTTAACATTCTATTGATTCAAAGTTTTAAAGTGGCAAAAAGGTCATTGCATAAAAAGAGGTGGAAAAGGACCATTCGGTTGAAGAGCCACCCACTCAAATTAGTCATTGGAAGGAGAATAAAGAAGATCCCAACCATCTTTTAGGTCATAATTGCAAGTCATATCATCTTTATTTGCAAATCATGACAGCACTCTCAACAAAATACCAAGAAATCGTCTAACATGAAATTTTGTTTGCACCAATTCAAAGTTATTAATGCGACAAAGCTAGAAAATTGAAATTGTGATCTCTTGATGTTGTTCTAAAATGAACTGAATACACAACTAATAACAAGCGCGAAAAACCACAACAAAAAACAACGAAAAAGTAAAAAAAATACAAAAGAAATACCATATGAACGAAACCTAACTAAAATACAAAAACATAATTATTATCATATATAGACCCTTTATTAATAACATGATCTTAACAACATAGAAACCCAAAAATAGTTAAATAACCTAACCTAAAAACCGAAAAAACAAAAGAAGACATAATGAACCAAACAAATGAAAAAACTGATTTTTGGATGAGATTGAAATTGATATGAAAAAATAAAAGCTAACAAAATTGCATAGGATGCTCAAAGACAACAAACTCCAAGTAAAAGGGTTGTGTAATCTACATTTAATTATACAAGAACAAAGGTATACAACCCAAGGTTCTGTTCTGCGAGTTCCACCGACTACCCAGATGAAACATAAAACACAGAGTACCAAACAAACAAACAAATAAATATTTTTAGCTTATTGAAGAACACTTATACTGGAAATGCTTCCACGTCAGCTCCTGCACTGAAAACAAAAATTGCTTTACTTAAATGCGTGGAAGTTCCATTGTACCCGCGAAGAAAGGCCATTTAAAGTGTGTCGGTGGGAAAGGAAAACCTAGGCATTAGTTGCCTAATTATTCGTTCCTATAAAAGGCGTGACGTTGAAATGTGAGAAAACTTGGTCCTTACACTAATGGCGGTGCTTTAAAACGCCCACCAACCTCATTCAATCGTCCCGTCAATGCCTCATTATGTGACCACATCAAAGAACTGAAGGTACAACACACGTGTAGTTTCTAGATGGTGAAAATTGTGGAAAGTGTTTGAAAATTTGTCCTTTGTGAAAAGGACATTAAGTTTTATTTTAATTTAAAAATGAAAAAGTTACGATCACAAAATATTTAAATGTTTTTTTATGTTTTGTATTGGGAATTGTAGACATTTAAAATTGTTCTAGACGCTTGTACATTAATTATCGTTCTATTTATTATGATTAAATAATTAGCACTTGCACTTTAATGAGGTTCAAAGATTATGTCGATAGAAAATTATATGTATGTTAATATGTTAGAGTATGTGTTTGTACATGGGTATGTATGGATGTGTGTTATAGATTTTAGTTGTATGTGGTTGGGTTAAACAACTAGTATATATAGAGAATATGCTTTTGGATTTAGCTGTGTATATTTTTTTCATCGACGTTTCAAATCACACTCAGTGATCCATCATCAGGAAGAGGAAGAATGAAGAATAGGAGTGCAAATCAGCGTAATAAGAGGTGGGGTGGAGGAGAGGAAAGAGAAAACCAAAATGAAAATAAATAATAAAATAAATAATAATAGTCAGGATAAAAAAATTGAGATAAAAATTAAAAAAGTAGCAAGGTTAATTTATAATTGAAAACATAAAAAATAACAAATAATAATAATACAAACACTGATTAATGAAAACCAAAATAATAAATCAAAACCAATAATAACAAATAAAAATAAAAATGCAAACCCAAAAGTAATAAATCAAAATGCAAACAAAACAAAAAGAGGAAACAAACAATATAATTAAAAACAAATATAAAAAACAACACAATAATAATTAAAATAATAACTCAAGAAAAAGATGAATAGTTAATTAAGACACGAAAAACAAAAGATCAAAAACGAGATAAAAATAAATAACTAAATACAAAATAAAAATTTTAAGAATGAGAACCAATGATAATAAATCAATTACAAAAGTAACAAAAAGAGGAACAATCATTAAAAATTAAAACCAAAAAACAATACAAACTAAAAAATAATCAAGATGATAACTCAGAAAACAAGCAAAATAACAAATAAAAAATAAAATAAAAGAACTAACATAATAAATTAAAAATAATTTCAATGGTGGTCAACAATTAAAAAATAGGAACAAATATGAAAATAAAAAGAAGCCAATAAAAAGAAATAAAATAATAAACCAATAAAATAAAAATCAATAAAATTAAATTAAATTAGAAAATAAAGAATAAAAATTATAAAAATAGAAATAAATAAAAAACAATAATCAACAAGAATAAAAATAGGAAAAACAAGCTCGAAGAAAAAACAAGAAAAAACAAGCCCGAAGAGAGTTAAGAGAAGGCGTCAGCGAAGGCAGAGGGAAAAAAGGGGGGAAAATGAAAAGAGGAGGGGGTGTGACGGGGAAAAGAGAGGTAGGAAGAAGAAGAGGAAACGGAGGCTAGGGGAGAAGAGAGGAAGAACCCTAGGGAGGTGGGTTAGGATACAGGGAGTTTAGGAGAGGTTGCCAAGCAGGACTAATATGCCAACCTTCATCTCGATTGAGATTGGAAGAGTGTTTTTTGATAGTGATGGCTTCTTGAAGTTTGCGCTTGAAAAAATAATCTTCCTTAATCACCACTTGGGCTTCTTCAAGGCAAATGTGGTGCTTGGAACGATGGGAATGCTCTGCTAGGGCTAATTTGACAATACGATCATGCCTAATGTCAGCACTATGTTCCTTGATCCTAGTGCTAATAGATCGCCTCGTTTCTCCAATATAAGGGGTACCACAAGAGCATTCAATCTTATATACTCTAGAGTGGAGGAGAGGAGGTAATGGGTCCTTAGCAGAGGGAATGAACCTTCTAGTGGTGGAGATGGGTTTGAAGGCACAAGGAATACCTTTCTTATGCAAGATTCTGGAGATCTTATTGGAAAGGCCTTCAATAAAGGGGAGGGTAGCAAACGGGGAGGTTTTGGGCTCAGTGGGTTTGGGTAAGGGATTGGCTCGAATTTTGGCAACCTTAAAAGATTTAAGGATGTGCTAAATGGACAAACTTCAGGATAATCTATATATCTTCAAGATAATCTATATAAAATTCAACAGTCATTTGTTTTTTTATTAGCAAACTTAAAATAAATAATAATAAAGCATTGGATGACACACTAAATGGACAAAAAAAAAATTATTGTAATTAAACAATGAAAATAGAATTTTGTGATACTGTCCACTTTTTAAACAATTAAAAAAAATCAATAAAAAATCATTGCTCATAAAAATAGAAAGCAATTTTCTATTTTTCTTTCATCGATTTGTTTACCACCTATATGTTGTGATGTTAAATAATGAAATGAAATAATCTTAGATAAATCTAGATTTTTTCCTTAAAGAAATTAAGTATTATTTAATTTTGAAATATTTGCATATAGATTTAAAACATAAAGTAATGCAAATGAAAAAGAAAGTGTCATCAAAAAACATTACAAATGGAAATAGAATGTTCCCATTCAATTGGAAAATTAATATTTATCTAGATTTTATGTGATAAGTGAGACTTTGGAGGCTTTTACCATTAAATGGCACTTGGTTTACCATTAAATGATTCACCAATAAACCTTGTTTTCTAATGACTCAAGAGTGGTTTAGACTTATTTCAATCTCAAATCTCACATTGTATGTAGCCTATTTGCTAATTATCAATTTGTATTCTATGATTAATTAAATAATTTTATACTATTTAATTAATTCATTTTAATATTATTCCTCTTTGATTAATTAAATAAATTGCATCCCTAATATCTTTATTCTTCTAAATTAATTAATTAAATTATTATTTATTTAATTATACATTATCCCTTTCCTAAATTAAATAATTATTTTGATTATTTAATTAATTCCTCAATGTTATCCATTCTCCATAAATAAATAAAATTATTTATATTTTATTTATTAAATTTCATTTGTGCATGCTTTTAATAATTAATTAATTTAATTAATTATTAAATCTCATGCATTTTTTAAAATAAATGAGTTATGACATCACTGCTGAAAATTTTTGCACTACCGAATTTGAGGGCTTTGGTGACTAGAAAGGTTAGGGCTTGGAGATTCGATGTTGGTTTGTTGGGCGATGAAATAATTTATGTTACAAATTCATTGGCCGATGGAAGATCTAGGGGCACACTTATGCAAGATGATACTTGATGGGCTTCTGCTTCTTCCATGCCAATCTATGCAAACATTGGTGTGTAGTCCATGTCTGTGGGAATGGTTTGTGCATGGCTAGTTTACACCCAAGATCCTCCAAGACCCTACCCCTAGTGAAAAATTTGTCATAAAGACCACCTTTGTGGATGTGGCAGAAAGTGGGTTGGGCAATGTTGTGTGACTTGAGGATGCTTCTCAATTTGGCGCCCCTCTAGAAAAATCTAATTCTGGATCTATGCCATATGGGATCGCACCAAATTCAAGGCATTCAAGTAATATTCAACAGGAGGTCGGTTCACAACCTGGATAAACCACTAGAATTGAATTTTGATACCATTTTGTTGAAAGAACTATATGAAAATGAGGAAATTTTTTCTGAGAATGGATTAATTGGTAGGCTTAGTCAAACTTGGCCTATCCTTCCTACACTACATGAATGGATTTCAAAATCATGGAGTCCTCTAATGGAAAAGAATTTGGAAATTTATCCTAGTGCTAAAGGTTTTTTTACAGTGGTCTATGATAACAAGCAAGACAAAAATGTCATCCTCAATCAAACATGGTTGTGAGGAGAAAATACACTGCTTTTAAAATCATGGCATCCAAACTTTGATCCGACCACTGAATCATTTATAGTTATGTTGATCTAGGTTTTCCTTCCAAATCTCCCCCTTCACTACTGGTTTGAATCTTGTTTTGCAACTATTGGTAATACTCTTGGTAATTTCATATGCACATATGCTCGAACTCAAGTGATTTCATTCATACAACCTTTTCCAGGATTTTGGTTGAGTTGGAATCCTCCAAATCCCTCTCAGCTGAAATCATCTTGAATGAGAACGGTAACCGCTAGTTGCAATCACTAGAATATGAAGGTTTAAAATTTAGGTGTAGAAGATGTTACAAAATCAGACACATTGTTGCAGCATGCCCATCTGTGAAATCTCAGGCAAAATGGGAGGCCCCATGGTGGAAAGATGCCTCCCCAAAGCACCATTCTATCTTGAACTCACCCAAGAGTTGTGACTGTCCAAAGAAATATTTTTGCAGCAAGAACATGGGGAAGTTTGGTAAGCCCTCTCTAGAAGCAAAACATGATAAAATAATTTCTCCTCTAAATGCTTCTTATCACCCTAATTATGATGATGGCAATGATGTTACCACTCAATACCCCTCCCCCAAGGATACTTCTGCTCCATCAATCAAAAAATGTACTTGAATCTATTGTTGGGGTTGATAGTTCTCAAACCACAAAATATTTTATTGATGGGGATGGTGTAAATGAATGGCAAACAATAAGGAAAAAGAAGTGGATTTGCAATCAAAAGAGGTATGGAGGCAACAATATGCAACTTTGATCTCATACCAAATCTGGTTCTAAGGAACAAAATTCTAGGGAGATCTTGATCAGCTCAGAGATAAAAAAAAAATGAGAATGCTATCCTTAAGATAATGGAGATCATAATTAAATCATGTGCTTTAGTTAAATCTAATGTCATTACTCAGTAGTGCACATGTGTAGTTGGGTTGAAGTTGCAATGTGTTATTTGTAATCTTGCATCTTAGGTAGAGTTGGTTTCTAATTGTGGCACCATCAACAAGTAGGTAGAAATTTGTATGGGTCATGTAGTGTAGAAAAATGTATGCCTTTACATTTTCACACTTGTTTGGGCCCTCCTAATTAAAATGGACTTAATAATGACTTAATGTAGTGTTGAAAAATATACTCCTTTACATTTTCACACTTGTTTGGGCCCTCTTAATTAAATTTAACTTAATTATGCCTTAATAGGCCCTATTTTACATCTACAAGCCTAATAAATTACATTTTTTAAAGGGGAAACCCAACAATAATTAATGCCAACACATAACACTTTACCTTGAGCAATGTGTGTTCTAGGAATAGGGACCTAGGACCCATTCACCCATGGGTGAATGGGTTCTCCCTAGGCCTTTTTACTTAAATTTAAAATATGTTTTTGGTGGTATTTTAAGGTCCTTAAATCCATATTTCAATTTCAGCTTGTGATATTTGAATTTTGGAAATTTAAAGATACATATCTATAAATACAAGGTTATTTTATCAAATCAAGTCTAAGTTTTTTAAGAAGATAGATTTTTTATGCAAGCATTCATAGAGAAAATTTGATGATCAAGAGCATTCAAGAGTAGAATTATTAGAGATTTATTATAGCATTCAAGATCCAATCATCATGTCAAAGTCTTCTTACATCATTCATGTTTTTGGAGCTAACATTGTGATGTAGGTTTCAAGATCAAGTTAAAGCATTCAAAGAATTATTTCAAATATCAAGATCCACATCCATTGAAGCCATTTCATGCAAGTTGCAAACCTCTTGAAGTGCAAGATTGAAAAAGTTGTCAAAGTTTCAAAAGTTGTCAAAGTTGTCAAATCACGAAATCTAACCTATAGATCTAATTTCCAACTTTCTGACACTAAAACTTGGACAAATCAAAAGCTACAAATCAGCATCAGAGGCTCTCAAATTTTTTTGCAAAACCCTATCAAAAAATCCATTCACCCATGGGAGAATGAGTCCCTGACAACTTCCAAAAAGTGACTTTTGGTGACTGGTAAACATCATTTTTCCCTT
This sequence comes from Sequoia sempervirens, assembly GCA_007258455.2. Lineage (NCBI taxonomy): Eukaryota > Viridiplantae > Streptophyta > Pinopsida > Cupressales > Cupressaceae > Sequoia > Sequoia sempervirens. The sequence goes on from VDFB02252616.1 coordinate 52,266,686, forward strand.
CTTAGATCTACAATTGGTTTTTTGTTTTTTGTCAATATTGAGCTTTATATTGTTGTTTCAAGTTTAAATTGGCATAATTAGGTTGATTTTATATTTTTATTTTTTCTCCCAAAAGTGTTGTTTGAACTTGACCCTCATCCTCAAAGCATAGGGAAATCTATAGATTATCACATTGAGTTGATTCACCTAAGGGTTGTTATTCAATTCTTTGTGGGGATCTCATTTCCTAATGAAATAAAGAAAAATAGGTTCATCATAACCCCCTTGTTATCATTTTATATTGATTGTTGAACCTCATTATTCAGTGTTTCATTTTGGTGAACCTGACTTTTGAGCATCATAACTTTCTAATTTTGGAGTCTATTTTCAACCCTAGATCTAGGATTTGCATTACTTTTCATTGCATTGCATTGATTTGCATCTTATTTAGGGTTGTTTACTTGCATTAGTTTGTATCTCATTTAGGGTTTTAGGTTTGTATTTTTGCATTCTTTAAAATCTAGAAAATTCAAAAATCTCAGTCATTTTGCATAGTGTTCACATAACATCACATGATCGGTCATTTACATCAGAAAATTGAATCAAAATTACATCTCAAATTAGGTCTTTTTTTGTCATTTAACATCATTTTTCACTTGCATTTAGACTTGATTTTCCAAAAAATTGAAACTGTAACCACCTGTTTGAAACCAGAATCTGAAAACCATAGAAATCAACTCAAAAATCTATAAATTAATTTTTTAAAACCTTGAAGTGAGACCCATTTTCCCATGGGCGAATGATTCCCTAATCAAGGATTTTTCTACATTTCTGAGCATCAAAAACATTGTTTCTACCTTATGTATTCCTGTATTCAGTCTGATGTTTCAATTTCCATAATTTCTAAACATTTTATGAAATTATTCATATTAAGGTTAATTTGTCAAAATCATGCATTGTTTGAATTCAAATTTGCATTTAAAAAGATCATTTTTAGGTTTTTTTTGCATGGTATAATCAAAAAATTATCTTGCTTCAAATATGAAAATTTGTAATCTCTTTGCATTTCAATTCATTCTTGCATAATGGACATGTGTATTGGTAATATATGAAATTCCTTAACATCTTTAGTTGATGTATCAAGTTGTGTGTTTGGTAATGATCCTAGTGCAATAGAACTTAATCATGCTCAACCAATCCTTAATGAGTGTCCTCATGAATTTGACATCTTAGGTAAAGATGATGAAAGCATGCATAATTTCAAACATAATTGACTTGACAACCTTGAGAACAATGCATCATTTTACCCTTCCATGCAACAATCACCACCTCCTATTATTCCACCACTTGAGATGTTTGGTCTTTTACATCTTGAGATTGAATCACAAACCAAGCCTAAACCTACAACTGTGAGTGAACCTAGTCTCTCTAAACAAGTGCATACTCATCCATCCTACATTAATAAAGTCACCAACACACCCATCAACCTAGAAGAGACTTATGGTCAAGGCTTTAAGATCTTAGCTAAGCAAGGATGTGACACAACAAATGAACATGAGATTCATAAGTTGTTAGAACAAATCCCAATTGAAGATACTAAAGGATGAGGATATCAAGATCCTCCTCCCTCCACATCTTCCAAGGAAACAAATTTCCTCTTGCATAATGAACAAATCCCTCATAAGGATGATAGGATCATCTTAGGTCCTCCTCCTTCAAATCCACCTCAACAAGCCACTCAAACAAGAAATCCAAACCTTATAAATTCTAAGAATTGTCATTCCTACATACTAAAATAGAAATTGAACAACAAATGGAACAACTTCATCAGGAAGGATTAAATTTCTACCTATCAATAGAAGCAAAAAAGGTAAGAGTACAAACATGAATTATTGTGCATATCATAGAATTCTTGGGCATCTAACTGATGAGTGTCATGCTTTAAAGAGGATTCTTGATGAATATGAATTCATAAATATAATCCCTTAAAGTGTGCATGAACTTTGCTCCTTGCCATGTGATAGTTGTAGGATCATAGCATACTCACTATTACATGTTTTACATTCATTACAAATCATTTTCTATATTGCAAGGAGCTCATTCTCACCACCCATATTGGATCATCCTTGTCCTGCACTTAGTGGGGGCAAGGAGTTAGATAGCCTTTTCCTAGTATGATGCTTGATTTTATCCCTTTGGCTAGTTTCCCACCTTCCGCATATGATGAACAAGGTTGAGATGCAAATGACCTACTATAGGTTGACCCACATGTGCCTTACTAGTCTTTTTCTTTGTTTTTCTTTTCATATTCTTTGTGTGATTACATGTGCATAATGTGATCTTCGTACTATTTTATTTGGCATGTCTTTATGTTCATTCCTCTATGTGTATCTACATTCTTCTATATGTCGTAAACCTTTATCTTTTTTTTTGTCTTGCGTTTTCCTTTTGGGGATGACATAAGGCATTGAGATATTTAGGTCTCTTCCATGTTGACCCAAAATATTTTCTTCTTTTTTGCTTTCTATGTGCCATTCTTCAAGTTCCATGAGTTATTTGGGGGAATGATGATGGTTTTCAAGCTCTATAATATCATTGTAGCAAAGACATACACTGACCCTAAATTTGTAGATCCCTTGTGTTATTTTGGGATTTTGTTTGGGGGTAACCTATTTTTCATGAAGTAGCTTCATTTGGAAACATATTTTTGACATAGGGCTATCCAAATAAGCTCTCATGTCTTGTTTAGCATTGATCATTTTCTACTTTAAAGTAATTTCTCGTAGCATGGTGTTTAGCAATTTCTTTAAAGTGAGGGCATACATTGGCATTATCATTTAAAAATTTTGACTATATTTTATGCTTCATGGTGAGGTCTTCTTCTTTCAATGTGTCTTCTTCTTGGTGGTGTCATTGGGTTTGATGTCCTCCAAGAGTGTGACCTTTCTTGGCATATGATATTTCTCTTAGTGGTGATGCTACACATTGCATTCCCTAAGTTGTGAATCTTTTATCCTAGACTTGTCCTCTCTTGGAGACATTAGGCACAATGTTCCCTAAGAGGAGACCTTACATGAACTAAGAAAAACCCCTTTGAACATGTCTTATCCTATTTGCATTTAGTTCATAAGTGTTTAGCATAATGCATCTTGCTAACCTTGTGAAGCTCAAAGTTACAACCCTTTTTCATTATCACCAAGCATAACACACCTTGCTTGCCAGTGGAGCCTTGTTTGTTCATAAGTGTTTAGCATAACACAGCTTGCTAAACCGAAGTATGAAGCTCAAAGTTCATATTTTGTTGTGCCTTATTAAAGTTATCAAAGGTATAACTTTGGTATGGTTATGGGAGCCTAATAAGATTCTCTCATTTTCCACTTTTGGAGGCTCGCCTAGTGGACAACAGATTTCACTAGCCCATGTGAGCATGCATTGTTTGCATAGTGGTCCACAACAAGTTTCACTTGTAAACATTTTTGGAAAAACAACTAAGGCTTGATCCACATTGACTTGGACAAATAGTTGAGGCTTGATCCAACCCCTATTTCTTTTTCTTTCTTTTTTCTTTCTTTTAGTTTTTGGTGTTGTATGATTAAGTATCTTTTCATTACTATGCATATACATGTTTAACATAGGCATGTGTCTCTTTGTGCCTTTGTTGGTTTTTCCATGAGACCTTAGATCTTGGGGGCTTGATCATCCTCGATATTTTCCATCTTATCTTTCCAATGATTGTACAATTAGACCTCTTTTGGTTGTCTACTTTAATGTGAGTTTGATGCAAGTTCATCCTCTCACTAAATTGGGACTAAATGTAGTGTAAAAAAATGTATCCCTTTACATTTTCACACTTGTTTAGGCCCTTCTAGTTAAAATGAACTTAATAATGTCTTAATGCAATGTTGAAAACTTTACATTTTCACACATTTTTTGGGCCCTCTTAATTAAATTTGACTTAATTATGCCTTAATAAGCCCTGTTTTACATCTACAAGCCTAATAAATTACATTTTCCGAAGGGGAAACCTGACAAAAAATAATTTCAATACATAACACTTTACCTTGAGCAACGTGTGTTCCAGGAATAAGGACTCATGGGTGAATGGGTCCTCCCTAGGCCTTTGCACCTAAATTTAAAATATGTTTTGGTAGTATTTTAAGGTTCTCAAATCCATATTTTAATGTTAGCTTGTGATATTTTAATTTTGGGAAATTAACGATACACAGCTATAAATAAAAGGTTATTTTATCAAATCAAGTCTAAGATTTTCAACAAGCTAGAGTTTTTATGCAAGAATTCCTAGAGGAAAGTTGATGATCAAAAGTATTCAAGAGCAGAATTATTAGAGATTTATTACAGCATTCAAGATCCAATCATCATGTCAAAGTCTTCTTGCATCATGCATGTTTTTGGAGCTAACATTATGATGTAGTTTTCAAGATCAAGTTCAAGCATTCAAAGCATTATTTCAAGTATCAAGATCCATATCCATTGAAGCCATTTCATCCAAGTTGCAAGATTTCTAAGATCTCCATTCAAAGGTTCATTCAAGGGTTTATTAAGTGGTAACATAGCATTGTTCATTGTTCATTCCCTCTTTCATGCTTTATTTCAATTCAAGGTTTGATTACCAAAATATGGTTTGACCAAGGCAAACTCCCATTCACCAAAAACAAAAAAAAATCCCTCTCAATTGTGTATGTTGTAGATTTAGGTTGAAGAAGGATTGAAGACCTCTCGAAGTGCAAGATTTGGAAAATTCAAAGTTACAAAAGTTGTTAAAGTTGTCAAATCATAGAATCTAACCTACATATTTGATTTTCAACATTTTGACATTGAAACTTGGACAAATCAGAAGTTACAAATTGACATTAGAGGCTCTTGAAAGTTTCTAAAATAAACTTGACAAAAGACCCATTCGCCCATGGGTGAATGAGTCCCTAACAGCTTCTAGAAAGTGACTTTTGGTGACTGGTAAACATCATTCTACCCTTCTAAGATCTGCAATCGGTTTTCTATTTCTGTCAATATTGATTTTTATATTGTTGTTTCAAGTTTGATTTGGCATAATTATGTCTATTTTCTATATTTAGTTTTTCTCCCAAAAGTGTTGTTTGAACTCGACCCCTGTCCTCAAAGCATAAGAAAATCTATAGATTCTCACATTGAGTTGATTCACCTAAGGTTTGTTAGTCATTCTTTGTGGGGATCTCATTTCCTACTAAAATAAAGGAAAATAGGTTCATCATAACCCCCTTGTTATCATTTCATATTGATTGGTGAACTTCATTTTTCGGTGTTTCAGGTCAATATGACCATGGCTATATAAATCAGATGTAATCTTGTAACCATGGGGATGAGATCCCTCTTTTGTGATCTCACTTGGTGCAAGCTAGGTTAAATTTTAGCATTAATATAAAACTCGCCTCTTATGTATCAAAAAAACAAAAATCTCATGCATTTCTAACTCACCTCTTAATTGAGACTTGCTCTCAGTCCACTAACTAATCAATTTTAGTCAACTCACTCATCAATTTAGTTCACTGGACCACTCAATCTGTGTTAATGAATCAATCAATTGCTCATGCAATTAGTTAACTAATCCATGTAAATAGTTAACTGAAATAATGCAACTAGTTGTTTCTAGTTAACTAAACAATCAATTCCTCTCATTGATTCTCTGTCATCGATCTCTTTAGTTCTTTTGTTGATCTTGACCATCCATCCAAATCAACCTTTTCTATAAAATCCACCTTCATCTTCATTTAAAGGTTAACCATGAAAAACTGTGAATCTTTGATATTTTTCTATTGTATTCATATTCATTTGAACTTAGCATATTTGTGCACACATAAATCTGAGAGCAAAGGAAAATTTGAGAAGAACAATGGAGGTGATTTCAATGTTGACATAAGAAGGTATATGCTTTCATTATTCATTTTATTGATTTATTATGTTTGATTGTGCTTCATTGATAGATTAGACTTCGATTGCTTGAATCTAATAGTTTGTGGTTGTTTATGATTGTTACTTGTTTTCCATGATGTTTGGTCATACAATTAATGAACTTGACATGAACGCTGACAAATTTTGTGAAAAATAGATTTTTTTGAAATTTCAGATTCTACAATGCATCTGTGAGTGCAAAGAAACACATTTGTTGAGTTTTATTATGCATCTATACATTGTGCCACATATGTGGTAATCCTACAATGCATATATATTTTTACAATGCATGTGTAGTTTTCTATGATGCATCTATTGAAATTAGCAATGCAATTGACTATGGTTAAAATATTTTCATTTTTCACTAAAAATTGTTGTTTTGGGTTATGGAAAAGGTTTAGAAATTGATTATTTGAACCCTAACATTACATAATTTATCATTTTTGGGTATTTTTGGTGTTTTTGGTGTTTGTGGGTTCTGTGACGCAAATGTTTTTTCGAGCTTTAATTGTTTCCTACACCACAATCATCTTCTTGTGACACATCTATCTGATTTCTATATCGCATTCATTTCTTGTGACACATCTAAGGGTTTTAGCACCACAACTATTTTTGCAATGCATCTGTCAAAAATAGTGACACATATGTTTGTGAATAAAAAAGGTATTAAATTTTCAAAATCTATTTTTCAAGGCAATTTTAATTTAGATAGATTAAGTGTTTTCTAGTTATTGATTTGTATTTGCAACTTAGTGGCGATCATTTGGGAAAAGAAATACTTTAAATTACTAATTAGTTTGATGCATGCTCACTTGCCGAAGACTAAAATTGAAACTTTGTGTCTTTGATTTTCTAGAGTAAACTTTTCATCTAGGCTTAGAAAGAACAATTATTTTTCATTTTTGGTAGACTAGTGACACATTTTCTCTTCCCTCATGCCTTGTGTGACCTTCAGAATCATAAACATCATTATTTAGCAATCTATCGCTTACTTGAGGTGTAATGAAATAACTTGCATAGTAGAAGAATATGATATGAGATATGTTGAAGATACGAGTGTTTGTAATGCTTGATCTACATGGTGCAAGTGTTCTTCCCATGTCTTGCTAGAAATCAATATATCATCAAAGAACACTAATACAAAATTCCTTAATAATTTCATAAAAATGGAGTTCATCAAAATTTGGAATGTAGATGGTGCATTGGTAAGACTAAATGGCATCACCAAAATTCATAACGACTCTCATGAGTCCAAATGTTTTCTTACAAATATATTCTTCCTTAATTCGAATTTGGTGATAACCTGATCTAAGATAACTTGGTAAAATGCATAGCTCCATTCAATTCATCTAGAAAATCATCAATGACTGGAATAGAAAACTTATCTTTAATGGTGTACATGTTGATCACTCTATAGTCCAAACACATGCGCCAAGTTTCATCCTTCTTACGTACCATCACCACAGGCAAGGAGTAAGCACTTTAGCTATACCTAATAATTCTTGCCTCTAGCATCTCCTCGACATTTTTTTCTATCTCACTTTTTGTATATGTGGGTACCTATAAGGCCTAATGTTGGGTGGTTGGCTCCTTGGAACTAGTTGTATGGAATGATCATGATCCCTCTTAGGAGGAAGTCCTTTAGGAATATCTCCAAAAAACATTGAGTGATGATCAATTATTGCTTGTAAATCTGGATGAGTAGGAGGATTAGATTGAGAGACTTCTAATGAACATAACTGGGACACAAATCCATCAACTCCTTTCTTAAGCAACTTTTACATTTGATGGAGCTTACCATTTTTGGGTAATTTTCCTTTAATTTCCTTAACTCTACCACCTTTCCTTCTACTTGAAATATCATGAATAGTTCTTGGAAGTTCATCTCAATTATTTCCAATGTAGTAAGCCATTGTACTCCCAAAACAATATTTGTTGCACCCATGAAGATAGCATACATTGGGCTATCAAGGTTATAATCTCCCATTGATAACTTAATGCTATGACATTTTCCAAAGAAACTAATAGTACCACCATTTGCAATCAAGTGCTAAAACTTTGGAGGTGGATATAGAAAATAATTTAAATGAATAGCCAACTTTTTGTTGATGAAATTATGAATACTACCTGAATCAATCAACACTATTAATTTTTGCTTCTTTAAGTGACCAACTACCTTGAGAGTTTAAGGAGCACTAAAAATTGAAAGTGTGTGACAAGAAATGATTGGTTAGGAATCATGTGATTCCTCATCTGACTCCCTTTCACCTTTGAATATTGGTTCCTCCTCATCTTCCTCACTTGGACCTTCAATATAGAACAATTTTTTTTCACTACATTTATGTCCCCAACTATATTTTTCATCACAATTGAAACATAACCCTTTTGCTCTCTTCTCCTCAATGTGTTGTGGGGTGAAACTAGTAGGTTGAGGAAGTGAAGGTGTTGAATATCCTTTTTCTCTTATCACATTATCCCCTTGATTTCTATGAATTGAATAATTCTCCTCCACCCTCCTTGCTAAGACAAAAGACTCAGAGATAGAGCTAGGACTGAACATGCATACCTCATGTTGAATGTGATCCATGAGACCACCCAAGAATAAATCATTCAATTTCTCCTTTGTAATTGTATCCACTCTTAAGGGAATATTTTGGAATCGCTAAATATAATCCTTAATTGATCTTGTTTGTTGAAGTTTAGCTAGCTGGCTGAAGAAGTTGTTTGTCACACGGTTGTTATATTGTTCTTGGAGTTCCTTCATAAAAATCAACCATGAGATAGTGAGACCCTTTTTCTTTCAATGAGTACAAATCCAACAATACCAAATGAATTGCTTTGCTTCTAGATATAGGGAAGCAATTGTGACCTTTTGTCCATTTGGGACTTGATGAACTTAAAAAAAATTCTTCATTTGGTTTATCCATGATAGAGGATCCTTTCCATAAAACTTGTGCATATCCACCTTTGGTATCAAATTCCTAGATCCCATAGGTGTATTAACATTTGGGTCAAGAGTAGCTAACCTAGAAGATTCACCTTGGTTGCTTGAGACCTCCTTTCTTGGTCCATTTGTATAGATGCTTAACATGCTTCATATGTCTGATATATCTCCTTTTAGGCCACACAACTCCATCTTCACTGAGGAAATGTCTTCCTTGACCTTAATTATTTCCTCGTTGGGATTAATATCATCTATTGTTACCTCATCCTTGTATGGGGATTTTTCAATGTGGCAACATTCTTTTTTCCCCTTGTTACAAGACCTGTCATGATAGAAACCAATAATTTTTCAATAAATCCCACAAATGAAACTTAAATTATTTGAAATTTTTATTGTAACTTACTAGGGCCAAGATACCACTTACCCAGAAAAAACTCCAAGAAATTAGTAGATTTACAGCCTTGAGAGTGAATTTATTAGAAATGCTAAATTCACAATAACTCACTTATTTCAGCTCCACTTTCTCCAAATTTTGGACTGTAAGCTTCTTTATTATGTCTTAAAAAACCCAATAAAATAAGGATCCAATTTGATAGGATGTGAGAGATATGAAGCTTCCAAATAAATTATGTAGAAACCCTAATTCTACAATAATTTGCTCAATTTGGCTCCAATTCCTCTAAAATTTGGACTGCAACTTCTTTAATATGCTCTTCAAAAACTCTTTAAAATAAAAAATAAAAATTTCCAAAATTGAAAAGAGATGTACCTTCCAAAATGACCTCCAATATTAAGAAGACGCCTTGCCTCTACAGTGCCAAAATCATGTTCTAATACCACTTGTAATGAAATAACTTGCACAATAGAAGAATATGATATGAGATATGTTGAAAATACTTGATAATAACTAAGAATAACAAGCCACTTTGAAGGGGAAACCTCCAAATATCTCCAATGAGAACACAATTCACAATATGATGATGAAATAAGACTCACTACCTCCTATATATACCTATTTATGCCTAGGATATCACCCAGGATGACTTAGATAGCCCTATATAAGCCTTAGGCTGACCTAAATAACTAAATAAAAATATAATAATGATAATATGACTTAATTAAGAGTTAAGATAGCCACAATCCAACTATTCATAACCTGATGTACACCAATATTAAGGGTATAGTATGAGGAATGGTTGTTTCACGCATGCGCTCCCCTTGTGACTCTTAAGAATGATCTTGGGGATCAAAAACAACACCATAACCATTTATTTCAAGTAGAGAGACTTGTATGGGGGCCTGATCACCCCAAGGTTTAATTTCAAGCATGTTTCTTAAAGGGCTATATAAAGGGGGGAGAAAAATTTGTACCTTAAGGAAAGCTAGTGTTGTTTGAGCCAAGCCTAATGACCCTCAGTCTACTAAGAAACATATAGGTGAGGAGAGAAAAGGATACCCCTCTAATCGCGTGCACTTTCTGATGAGCTTTTTGTTCATAGTAGGCCCCCACTAAATACCTTTGTTAATTAGAAGCCTAGGAGCCATTTAGTCGTAGCTTGGTTGTAGTGTAGAGTACAGTATCATGCTCAAAGCTACTCACCATGCACTCCCTTACGTAGGGATATAAATATTTGGTTTGATTATTTATAGCCTCTTAGGGAGAGAAAAAAGGTGATTCTATTTTCATATTGGGCCTATTCCACTAGATGTAGATAGTTATCTACTTTCGTAAGAAATGTGTTTCTATCCAATCTTACAAAGTATTAGCACTTTGGTGCAATGGGCCTACATCAATTTTACACTCCCATTTGATTAATTAAGTTGTACTTGTGTTCAAATTGTCTTCAATTTGTGTTATACCAATGATTCCATTGGCCTTTGGGCCTTAAGCATTATTTACCAAGAGTTAAGAGTCAAACAACTATTTCTATCTTTTGAGTGTTTTGTGAGTATATTGTGTTCAAAACTAAAAAATTCCAACACAAAGAAACCACTTAAAACACTTGATTTTAGGAAAAAAGCTAAAGTACCACATTTGCAAAACTTGAGTCACATATTTGTTAGATTATGTGTTGCATTTGTATCTTGCTAGGTATTTATAAAATCAGAGTCAATCATCTGTTATATTTTATCTCACATATATATCCCACTATGCATCTGTAAGCCAGAATCATGCATCTATTGATTATTGTGTTGTAGGGTGATCCCACAATAATGGTTTAAAGTTTTTTGCCAAACTTGACTTTAAAATCAGGATTTTTCACCAGACATTCACTTTCTTACACCTATAGCAGCTAAACCATTAAGGTTTTGAAGATGAATCAAACTAGTTATTTTCTAGATATTTTGTGTAGATTCTAATTATATTTTTTAAAAAAAATTAAAAAATAAATTGTGAATCATTTTATGTAATTTTTAATAACTTATTTTTTCTAATAATTAGCATTTTTAAAAAGTTATGCTTACTTCAGCCCATGTAACTTTTTTTATAGATAGGATACAATTCTAATTTTCAAAATACAATTTTTTCACATCAATATCTAGAGAATGGATATTTTTTCATAATTTTTTGTTACATATATTTTTTTTAATTAATTTTCCAAGTCGGAATAATTATAATTTGGATAGAGGTGTACTTCGGCCCTTATAACTTTTTTTGTATTCATTTGAATTAACTTATTATTTTTTTGTTGGAATAAGGAAATCAATACCTAGTGCACATGTATTTTTTGGAAATTTTTTTCTCTATTTTTCTATTTTTTCATATGTGTGAAATAAAGAACTTGATGTTCATTGAAAATCTTACATTCACAAGAAATAAAAAATAAATATAATAATCAAATTAAACATATTTAAAATTATACTTTTTGGGAAGCTTATAATAAGGGCTGCAGGATTACAAAACATAAATTTTAAATGAATTCATTTGATCACCCGAAAGGTAAATCAAAAGTTGTTTTTTATCAGCATTTTGATAGGTGTAGAGGAGACTCGATTATAGGTATGGTTTAAATCTAAAAGGTTCTATCCAAGGGGTTTTGATCTCAGGGGGTTTGATCAATGCCTCTTTAATTGAAATAATTTAAATGAAACCTTTAAAGTCATAAATCATTGTATTTTCTAAAAATATGTTATTTCAAGCAAAAATTAGGATGTCCCAAAAAGTGTAACCCATTATTGTGGTAGCACCCTGTATCTAATTTCTAAGCCACATCTATTTTTTGCGCTGCATTTATCAGTTTATATAACACATTTATTTAGAACATACCTAGAAAAACTAGAGCACCACAATTGTCAAGGTTTGTATTACATTTGTTATTGTCACACAATTGCCTAGTTTTGACACACATTTATTGTTGTTTTGTAATGTAAATACTACTTTCTATACCACATATGTAGATTTACCTGACACATCTATCTACACTAAGAAATTAGGGTTTATTTTTTAGCGTCTAGATTTTAGACCTAATTTACATAGTGACCTGACACAAAGACTTGAGACTTGTTATATAAGTATTGCACCTTCAGTATTTTCTCACTTTTTTTAGCTTAATTGCACCTTTAGACTAAGGTTTATCATCCAACATTAGAGACATTCATCCTTGCATTTTCAAAACTAGGAAACTAATCATATTTTGATTAGACCATAGTCGTCCTTTGAATATATTGATCTCACAATCCTTTATCATCCTATCAACAAGTTGGGCCTTAAACTCATAAGTCTAGTTAGGTTCAACTTTTATCAACAATCATTTCAATATTTTTCCTTTTGAAGTCTAGGTATTTCCTTTGATCACCTGGGTCTATCATAATTTTTCAAGTGTCCTTTCAAAATTAGAAAAAAAAATAGAAAACCCCGAAATCCAAAAACATTTGAAAAATAAAAATATCATTTGAAATATCAAAAAAATAAAAAATAAAATAATAGAAAAATGGAAAAAAAAGTACAGAGAAATAACCTATCCAATAGTGAAAATCACTTTAGTGGCGCTTTGGATAAATACCATGGTGAAAACATGGCAAACATGCACCATGTGTAGTAGGTCATTACTCTTTCATCTATCATTATTCTATCTAATTTTCATTCCATCTACAATAAACTGAGCATAGGATCCACCATAATAAATATTTTTCACACCTCCCATAACCTAAGAATGGTTGAAATTTCGTGTCACCTACTTTCTTTATCCATTCCTTCCATAATAACAATCTTATACCTGACTAGGGGAAAAATCTTTGACATAGATTTTTAGATGGGATCTTTGACATGGCATAAGAGGATATTATCACAATCACTTACCACAATCTACTTTTTATAATAAACTATCCACAAGCCATTTCATAATAAACTATCCCTCACTAGAATTGACATATTGGTTAGACACAAACAAATCATCCTACAAAAATTGAGCTCAACAAATAATGAAACAATAGACAAAATATTAAAATAGCCTTCAATCTAGTAGATCAATTTCCTACATATATATTAACGTAATCTATATCTATTAGCTATCATTTGTCTTATATAGGTTGTTGCATCATTGAAACCAAACTAGGAGTCTTATACGAGATGTTTCACTCCTCAAATTAGACATAATCCTTTGAATCCTATCCATACATCACTCATTCGTTGGAAAGATCTAAATGGTTGTTGACTTGGTTGGTCTAGTTACTCTTATCTATTTATTTAATTTATCTTTTTTCATGTTCCTATGCTACTTGAGGGTATCTACAAGTGATTAGAGCGATGAGGATGGATCATGGCTATTTTTGTTTGATTTTTGTTTATGATTTTTCTTGATAATATGAATGGGGAAACTAATTTCCTTATGTGTGATTGGGGTTCCATTTTGGCATAATATGAATGTCCTATGCAAGTTAAAGGTCATCTAATTCTTTATTGCATTAGGATTAATATGCTTTATGTTTACATCCTCTCATATTCCAACAAGTTACTATTGTCACTAGTATGCATCATTACACTCCTTGTTTTGTGTGTCTTAGTCTTGACAACAACTACTGATGTCACCAAGGTCTATCTCAACTCGGTGTACATATATCCACTTGTCTTATATTAAAATATTTATGCAAATGGAAACAAATGTCACCATCATAATTCATGCATTGGTGTGCATGCATATGCTTGTCACATAATAAAACACTCTATAATGATACTTGTGCACTAATGAAAGCTCAAAGTATATCTTATCAATTCATTTTCAATCTTCATCCATTTCATTCAATCTCATAAAATCTATCCTACCAATCATACATAAATTTTGATCCATTTCATTCATCTCATTTCACTTAACCGATCTTTCTAATCATTCTTCACTTCTTATTAACTATTTTCCTCTTGATAATGTTTCTTCTATCAATCCCTGCAATCATTTCAATGATGTGCTATGAAACACAAAAACAAATGCATCAAATGCATATTCCTACATCCATATTCATGTTAGAACATCATATAAATAATCATATGCATGTTAGATCATAATCATATTGTATAATAAAATAAAATAAAAATAATATTGCATCACATTTTATAGAATCGTCAACATAGCATCATATAAAGCATTCCATAGCATCTCATAAGTATATCATACTATCCTACATATAGGTGATACAAACATGATTAGTTCCATCAAAATCCATAAATAACATCATACATATAAGCATAAATCAGCATCATATGCATCCATCCATCCATGTATGGGTAAACATACATCATAAATCTATATACACATCATATAAAACCATCACATAAACATAGAATGCATCACATAAGATCACATCATCATACGAACATACATATAAGATATATAGATATCATACAGTCACTACCAAAAATGATGCATCTCATATATATATCAAAAATCATGTCATAGTACAAAACTGAATGACTCTAAAAAATGGAGCTCATAGGCTTGATCAAAATATACATAAGTATCTATATACAATACATCAATCAAGCTAGATAAGTGTCTATATACAATACATCAATTAGGCTAGCCTAAGTTGCCCCTGTCCTCTATTGGTGATGGCTTAGGGGATGGCCTATCAAGTACCTCTGTCTTGATGGCCCTAGTTGATTTTGCTGTCTATGGTCATGATGATGGATATGGTGACCTCCTAGGTCCTAACACTTTGCCACTACTCACTGTCTACTTGGAATATGATGTACTTGATGATCAACTCTATGCATAGTTTCATTCCCTCTACATCGGTGGTACAACATCCCCATACAACTCTCTATAATATTGGGTCTCCTGACCCACCTGATACAACTATCATGCAAAATTTATGATGGGACCACGCATAGTATTTATGAACTCATGGACCACTGCTCAACCCTTTATGCCCTGATCATAGCTATATATCTCTCTACAATGAGTTGTGCCGCCTGTTCCTGTAATGCATTTACCTATACATGTATGGCTAATATATGCTCCTATACACCATCTCCCCTAGCCTCTACCTCCTCCAAAACATCCTAATGACCTCCTTGATAGGGGAATCCTCTAGCCCCACATCCACTGCCATATCAACTACAACATATTGCTCCTCCTAGGAAACCTCCTCCTGTGTAGCCTCCCCCTATATAGCATTCTCCTCCTACACCTCCTCCTCCTCAGCTATTGGTGGCAGTCATTTCATCGAAATAACAAGCGAAACTCTACCTCTACCTCTATCCCCAACTTGGACTCAAACATTTTTTGGATTCAACCAAAACTTAAACCAACCTCCACCACAACAATAAACCAACACAAGTCCAACATTCACATCTCAATTCAACCAACCTCCACCACAAAAACAACCCAATCCAAATTTGATATTCAGATCATATTTCCACCAAACCACCCAACCAATGCAACAACATTGAAATTGGAACACACTCAATCAAAATATCCATGCTTCCACTTCAAATGTGAGTTATCAAAACATAAATCCATTTGTACAACCTATACAAAACCAAACAAATTCATCTTATACATCACCATCACCAATAGAGATACTATCTCAACAAGTATAGAGCCTACAATAACAAATTTTAAATATGTTGATAACAAAAAAAAAAAAAGACTTACTCTATTAAGGACTTATGTCATTATCATTTCAAAAAAACAATATGCATGCCACCCTTCCCCACAAACTTTATTGTACCAAAATTTGATAAATACAAGGAGAAGGGGGATCTTGTAGAGCATGAGAGGGAGTTTCACACAACTTGCTTAGATGTGGTGTGCGATCAAATGTACCTAATGTGCATATTCTCATGAAGTCTTGGGGGAAAAGGACTATAATGGTTTGCTTACTTGCCTCCTGGTATAAGGACCTGGAATGAATGGGCTAAGGAGTTTGCCACACATTTCTCCTACAACATCAAGAGCGACATAAACATAATAAACTTATGCAAAACAAAATAGAAGGATGGAGAGTTGTTCGCTTCATTCCTGCAAAGATGGAGAAGCCTTGCTAGCAAATTTCCTTGTCATATACTAGAGAAGTAATTGGCACAAATCTTCATGGAAAACTTCAATTATGAAGTGATGTTTCATCTCTGAATCCATTGCCCAAATACATTTGAGGAGGTTATTGAGAATGGTATCTCCATTGAGAAAGCCCTCATCAAAAAAGGGTTAGTGAAAATATTTAAAGAGAACAACAATAACCTAAGAACTTCAAATGATAAGAAAGTTTTGGTTACAAAAAAAAATGCAACTACTGATGGGGTAGTGGACATAAAAGAAATAAACAAATTTCATCCCATGATTAGTCTAAAAGGGCCTTCTACACCAAACAACAATAACTAACCACAAAATCATGAGAAATCAACTAACATGATTCAAAACAATGCACAATATGGTCCTCCAAGGGCTAATCAACCAAGGAAAAAATACACACTCTTAGGGGAATCCATTGAATATTTTTTAAAGAAACTACTGCAATCTAATGTCATTCAGCTCCCAAAGGTAAAGCACTATGATCCAAGACCCTTCAAACTGACTTAGTTGAATGATAATGAATTATGTGAGTATAAAAGGACATAAAACTTACTATTTATTTAAACTTAAAAATGTTATCCAAGATCTTATAGAGCAAGAAAATATACAAATTGATAATCCACAAGGATCCTCAAATATTGACAACACAATCTTCAAAGATCCTTTACAAAATCATGGACCTAGGAAGGCATCCAATTCAAGAACAAAAACCAAGGACCAAGCCAACTACACTCATGTTGCTTATGAATACATGGTTAACAATTTCCAACTGACTGATAATATCACCTCCACCATAACCATTAAGAGCAAAAATTCTAAGTGTGTGATTACCACTTGTTGATCCAAAGTGACTTTGGGAGAGGCCACTTTAAAATCACAATTGACACATGAATATAACCTATTGGATCATCTAGGGAAAACCCCTACTCAAATATCAATTCTTGATTTTCTACACATATCCCTAGAACATAAGGCCATCCTAGATAAAGCTTTATAGGAGCCTTTGGTTCCTACGACCTAAATGTTAACCAATTTCAGGCCACAGTAGGGTACTTAGCTACTACGCACCATGCCACCTTTAGAAAGCATGATATTTCCTCAAAAAATCTTAATTATAATGATCCCCTACATCTTGAGGTATTTATTAATAAGCATAAAATTAGATGAGTTCTGATAGATGGCAGAGTTGGCTTAAACATTTTTACTTTAAAACTAGTTACCATAATGGGTTTCTCTAAAGAATGTATTGACATATCGAGGATCATCATAAGAGCATACAATGATTTAGAGTGCTCTTCTAAGGGCGTTATCATCCTTCCCATTAGAGTTGGTCTAATTTTTCAAGACACGATGTTCCAGGTTTTGGAATTGGACCTTCCTTACAACCTTCTCCTTGGTTGTCCATGGATTCATGCCATGAAGGTTTTTCCCTCCATTTACCATCAATTATTGAAATTCCATTATAATGGAACCAAAATTATCATATCAGGTGAATCTAATCCTTTTTAGTATTGCAGTAATTTAAAAAGGATCCCTAAACATCAAGTACCTATTAATGGGAAAGCCTCCACATCCATATCATCCCACTACATCATCCCCATGCCATTCTCCAAATCTCCATCTCCACCTGTATCATTTCCTAAAAACAAGATCCACATTCACGATGATAGGTGGAGAATACAACATTGAGAACTTATTCTACATTGGTAAGTTGCCATCATCACCAAAATCTTATGTTAAGCCATGCCCTATCTAGAAGGATCCAAAGGTCATTATTCAATAACAACCACCCACTAATTTCACTAAGTGGGGTGAACTATGCAAGGAATCTATAGATGAAGACCTCTCTACTTGGATTTACAAAGATGAAGAGGATGAAAAACATGCTCAGTTTCCTATTGAACATTATGGAAAAGATTTTTCTATCATGCAACAAAAAGTTTACGATGGCCACAGTGGCTTGGGAGCACAAAAATAAGGAATGATATAACCTATACTGCTTAACAAATTTTCAAGGAACAACTTAGGGCTTGGGTATAAACCATTAAAATTGAATACTCTCGATACTAAGTTATTTTCGAAGAAAGATGCTAATGTTGGTAATGATGTCGAGACTTCTAAGAATAATACTGAGACCAATTCTCCTAAGAACCAAAACACCAATGGGCGAGCCTAGATTGAAACCTTTTGGGACCCTGATGATTCCTTGATCCATACCATAGCTAACTCATCCCTGAACTTCTCTAATAATGATGATAACTTACCCCTAGTCCATCCACAACTAATAAATTGGGATCAACAAGGACCACTGAGCTTGGACATATTCGAAAATGATGATGCCATAGCTAAGTTTATGGGACTTCAAGAGGGCATACCTTGGGGTGATCACAAAGATTTATTTACCATATATATTGACACTATTTCTTACTTCGAGGAGTCTACTCCACCTTCTAGTCAAAAAAATAAAAAAGTAAAAAATAATAGGTCTCTAGGTGAAAACCGAAAGGTGCCTCTAAACCAGAAAAACAAAAAAAAATGATCTATCTTAGGGTGAAAACCTCTTTGAGACACCCAAGGATGAAAGGATGGATATAATCCCTATCATTCAAGAGATATATCCACCATTGGTAGAAAAATTAGAGGATGCCAATATCAGTACAACTGAGAATCCTTAGATTATACTCTTTGCAGCCTCTTTGATAGAAACAGAAAAATAGATTTCACTAACTTCTTTTCCATGAGACAAATTAGCTTTACATGGTATTATGCTAACATGCTTGGACTAGACCTTGAATTAGTCCTTCATCCTTTGTCTCTTCTTCTGAATGCAAAACCATTCAAGCAAAATCTAAGGAAGATGCACCCATAGATTTCCTTCTTGGTCAAGGTTGAACTAAAAAAGTTTAGGTGTTGGTTTTATCAAACCTATAGAAAATGCTAAATGGATTTCAAATCCCATGCCAGTCACTAAAACAATAGGAGGAATTAGAATCTATATAGACTTTAGGGACTTAATCAAAGCTTGTTCTAAAGATGATTCCCCTTGTTGAATATACATATCATAGTGGATCTAACAATTGGGTACGAAATGTTGTCACTCATGGACAAATACTCTGACTATAATTAGATTAAAATTGTTCCTAGGGATCAGCACAAAACAAATTTTACTTGTCCTTGGGGTACACCTATTGTTGGAATGTAATGCCCTTTGGCCTTAAGAACAATGGAGCAACTTATCAAAGGGACATGACTATAATATTTCATGATATGAGGCACACCCTCATCAAAGATTATGTTGATGACTTATTAGCAAAATCTCTCACAAAATAAAGTCATCTAAATGTGCTTGACATGATTTTCACCACATTGGAACAATACAAAGCTGGATTGAATCCAAAAAAGTGTTTATTTGGAGTAACTTCTGAAAGTATCCTTGGATACATCATTTCTCATAGAAGTATCGAGGTTAATCTTGCAACTTGGTTAAAGCCATCATTGATATGCCACGATCATCTAATCTGATGCAGATGTGAAGTATACAAGGGAAACCATAGTCAATTCACAAATTCATCACGCAATTAGAAGACAAATGCCACCCTTTTCAACACTTACTTCACAAGGGACTAGACCTATTATCGCCACCAATATTAATGCCAACTATTGACTAAAAATCGTTCATCCTACACATATAAAGTACATCATCAATATTAGGAGCTCTCTTGGCACAAAATGATGAAGATGAAAAATAGAGGGCTATATATTACATTATTCATACACTTGTGGGGTATGAACTCAATTACACTCCTATTGAGCTCAGAGGTCTTGTTATCATCCTTTCCACACAAAAGATCTAACATTACATGTTGAATCTTCATACCAAGCTCATAGAAAATATAGATCCTTCAAATTATCTACTCATTAAAGCAACTCTCATAGGTAGATTGGAAAAATGGGTAATGATTCTAAGTGAGTTTGATATCGAGTATGTTGTGTCATATCCCCATTTCCAAGTTTCCTTGTAGTGTAGTTGGAATTGACCTTGTGGATATGTTTCAACATGATCAAAGGATTTATTTGATGATTCCAATGAGCTCAAGAGGTCTAGAGGACTCATATGCCACTTTTCGAGGTGATTTTTGGCTTCTAGTGTGCTCTCCAAGATTCTCGGAGAGGGCGTCTATTTATAGTAAGTCACCAGGTTGGATCCATTTATCATTATTATTCATCGAGATCACTCTAGTATAGCCAAATTTTCAATTCTGATGCATTCTAGTAGTTTCTATAAAATGGGTGTATTAATGGTTTTATTTTAATTATTTTACTAAGGTCAACAAATATTAATTAAAATATTTAAAAAGAACCTTATTGTTATAACTCATCAGAACCTAGATGAAATGTTTTGAATCTTGGATGTAAAAAATAGGACCTTGCATGTCACAATATTATTATTATTCAAAAAGGATCTTTTGGAGCCAAAAATGAGTTATTTTTATTAAATGTGAGTTTTTAGATATAACTTCTTGAAAGTTCACTAGAAAAGTAAAAAAGGAGGTTTGGAGAGCTAATTTGGATATGCTTGAATATTATTTTGAATATGACATTTGTTGATTTATGACTAGTTCCCATTTCCTTTTGAGGATGAAAACCCCTAGAAGGAATAGTAGTTACAAGAGTGAAAGATCTTTGAAGGTTGCTTGTTGAAGGCTTCATTTAAAGGCCTTGCTGAAGCTTGTTATCATAGATTTTTAGAGTTTGTTTGTTTGAAGATTAGAGGTTTGTTTTGGTGATCTACACACAGGGAATATATCTTAGATTGGTGTTGTTTGTGAATGCCTTTATTGCTAGTTTCTGGTTGTAGGTCATTCCTTCAACCAAGTCATACCACATTGCAGTATTTTGGGAAGGTTTTGGATACCATTTGCATTGTTATTTAGCTCTTGGGATTCAAGTGTGATTTTTCAAAGGAAATGGATGACTTAATTTGCTATTATAAACTAGAGATAACACTATCCAACCACCATATTCCATTCATTTATGATCGTACCATCCAAGAAGGGAGGCATGGGAATTCTAGAGCAAAGGGCCCCATTCTAGGAGTTGGGTATTGGTTAATTTGAGGTGCCTTATTGTTTTTTGTTGCATTATATCATTTGGAAAGTGGTTGAACATTGTATTGACTCCATTTGGAGCTATTTGTAGCATCTAACCAGTTGTATTATTTTATATTAAACTTGCAATTTATGAACAAAAAAATAGGTATTGTTTCTATTGTGATTTTAATGATTAATCTACATCTAGGTATTTGCCATTTTTTTATTTTAGCAACTGGGTATTTGGTTTATAGTTATTTTCTCTTTATTTATACATTTTTAAACAAGAAAAAACACAAAAGGTTACAACAATAGTATTCAAAAAATAAAACAAAAAATATACAAAAAGGGGGTGGGGCATTACATGTAGATAGGAAAGCAGTAAAAGGATAAGTAATAGCTGACCAACTAGCAAACGCTCCTACTTAGCCATTTCACCCTCTTATATTAGAATTTTTGGATGAAGCAATTTTCACATTAGAGGCCTCTACAAAACTGTAACTATACTTTGATGGATCCTATACCCACCATGGTTTAGGAGCGAGAGTTATTTTTATCACCCCACAAGGAGACACAATCCTAAGTCCTACAAAATTGCATTCCCTTGTACTAACAACATGGCATAATATGAAGCTTTGATTACAAGACTTAGGACAACTATCAAATGGAAGATCAAGCGCCTTCATGTCTAAGAAAATTCTCAGTTGGTTGTCTGGCAGGTTAATGATGGCTATGAAATAAAAGATGAAAAAATTATGTCGTATAAATGGATGATTGATAGTTTAAAATAGTACTTTGATGACATCAAGTTTTTGTAGATTCCATGAATACAAAATAGAGAATTTGACATACATAATAATGTGCATCAGCTTGAGTTCTTGGTGGAACAAATTTTTATCCTTGCTTTCCATGTCCTTAAATTTGAGCTTGTATGCAAAATTGTTGGTCTTGATTCCCCATGGTACAAATAAATTTACAATTACCTTCATGACCAAATCCTTCCCCTGACTTGTCGAGTAAGCAACATAAAACCTTTACTCATCAAGCCTTCAAATATGTTATCATTGTTGATACCTTATACTGGAAAAGTCTAGATAATACTCTTCTTAGATGTCTTGATGTGGAAGAAGCACAAATTTCTTTACATGAAGTACATGATGGTATATGTGGAGATCATTCTAGTGGTCCTACCTTAGCTAAAAATATCATGAGAACTAGATATTATTGGCCCACTATGGAATTGACGCATACGAATTTATTAATAAATGTCACCAATATCACGTTTACGAAGATCTTGTTGATATGCCAACATAAGAGCTCTTCACCAAATTACATCACCATGGCCTTTCTCTTAATGGGGACTCCACATTGTGAGAAAGATTCACTCTAATTTTGGTAATGGCCATAAGCTCATTATTATTTCCATTAAATATTTTACAAAATGAATCAAAGTCATTCCTATGACCTACATCACCAAAAAACAAATAGAAAAGTTCATCCTTAACTACATCATATTCTCATATGGTGTTCCCTTTTCTATTGTCATAGATAACAGTCATCCTTTAGAGAATCAAGATTTCTAGGAACTATGCAAAAACTATCATATTCAACATCACTTCTCCACTCCTTATTATCCCCAAGGTAATGGTCAAGTAGATGTGTCTAATAAAACCATAATGAAAATCCTAAAGAATACTATTAATGACACTGGCCAAGACTGACAATATTTAGTTGAACCCAGCCTTATGGGCTTACCATACTAGCATTCGTACTCCTATTGGTTCCTACCCTATTCCCTCGTCTTTGGTTCTAAAGCCATCCTTCCTATCGAGGTTGAGTTACCATCCTTGAGAGTCTCGATGCATCAGTTCATTGCTGATGAAGATTATCAAATATTTAGGCTAAATGATTTAGAATTATTGGATGAGAGATAAAAAACCACATTGGTTCATCTACAAGCCTACTAAAATTGTCTGTCATAGTTACAACAAAAGAGTCTAATATTGAGCCTAAGTATTTGGGTCCTTACATTATCACTACAACATATAGATCTCGTACTTATCAACTAGCTACTCCTAAAGGTGAACTTCTTCCTGATCCCATCAATAGCATGCACGTTTGCAAGTACTATAAATGATTTCCAGAGATCCAAAATATCAAAATATAAAAGATAAAAAAAAAAAGTAAAGAGAAATAACCCGTTCAATAGTGAAAACCACTTTAGTGGCACTTTCGATAATACCATGGTGAAAACCTGGAAAAAAAGCATTATGTGTAGCAGGGAATTTCTCTTCCATCTATCATTATTCTATCTAATTTTTCATTCCATCTACAACAAACGGAGCATAGGCTCCACCATAATAAAGACTTGTCACACCTCTCATTGCTTGAGAATGGTTGATATTTTGTCACCCTCTTTTCGTATCCATTCCTTCCATAATAAGTAGTCCTACACCTAACTAGGGGAAAAATCCTCGACATAGATTTTCAGATGGGATCTTTGACATGGTATAAGAGGATATTATCACAATCACTTACCACAATTTTCTTTTCATAATAAACTATCCACAATCCATTTTAATTTAATAAACTATCCCTTGCCAAGATTGACATCTTGTTTAGAAACACACAAATCATCCTATAGAAAACTAAGATCAACAAATCATGAAACAATAGACAAACTATCAAACTAGCCTTCAAATTGGTCGATCAATTGCCTACATATCTATCAATGTAATCTATCTCTATCAACTATGATTTATCTTATATAGGTTGTTGCATCATCAAAACCAAACTAGGAAGATCTTATATTATATGTTTCACTCCTAAAATTAGACATAATCCTTTGAATCCTATCAATACACCACTCATCCATTGACAAGAAGATCTAAACAATTGTTGACTTGTTTGATCCAGTTAGTCTTATCTATTTATCTGACTTATCTTTTGTCATGTTCCTATGCTACTTGAGGATATCAATAGTGATTAGAGCAGTGAGGATGGATCATGACCATTTTTGTTTATTTCTTTTATAGTTTGTCTTGATAATGTGAATGAGGCAACTGAGTTCTTGTGTGTGATTGTGGTTCCATTTTGGCATAATTAGAATTGCCTATGCAAGTTTAATGTCATCTAATGCTTTATTGTATCATAATTAACATGATTTATGGTTACTTCCTCACATATTCCAAGAAGGTTCTATTGTCACTAATATGCATCATGACACTCCTTGTCTATTGTGTCTTGGTCTTGACAATGGATACTGACATCACCAAGGTCTTTCTCAACTTGGTGTACATATATCCACTTGTCTTATATCAAAATATTTAGGCAAACAGAAATAAATGTTGCCATCACAATTCATTCCTTGGTGTGCATACATCCACTCGTCACATAATAAAATGCTCTATGATGATACTCGTGCACTAATAAAAGCTCAAAGTCTATCTAATTAATTCATTTCCAATCTTTATCCATTTCATTCAATCTCATGCTATCTGTTCCATCTAATCAATCAAGCTTATTCACATCTAATATTGACTAAGCCAACCATTCTTCACTTCTTACTAACCTTTTCTTCTAGCCAACACTTCTTTTGTCAATCCTCACATTTAAACATATTTAATCGGCTTGTTGGTAAATTTGGATTATTTTTCAAAAATTTCACCAAGTTTCTTGAGGGGGCACCACACTATTTCGCTGTCATCAGGGCATACTAGGGAAAGTCTTGAGCAAAATCTTCTTGATTTTCTTTGAAACAATGCTCAAGATTGCATTGTCTCAAAGAGGGGCAAAATGTAAACACTCAAAATTGTCCTAGCCTACAAGAAATGCTTTTACACTATGTTGGTGTAATTAAATGTGTTGTACCTTGTCCTATGTCATGATTACACCTTAGTTAAGTTTACTTAGGGACCACATAGGAGGTCGTTGGAGAATCTCCACTTTTGGTGGACTTGACATGTCATTACCTCATCATTTACACCTTTTGTGGACACATCATGTGATTATCTCTCCACCTTTTGTGGAGTGATAGATTTTCCTAGTTGTCTCATGTCATAAGATTATGACACTTGTCATAATCTTATGCCCTTCTATGTTCTCACCTTGGCTATATAACCAAGGGTTCTTTCTCATTGTAATAATAATCATATCATATCAATGACATTGAATACAGTCTATTCTTGTCATATTCTCTCTCTTTTTTTTATGCTTTCCATTTGATCCATATATCTTGGGTGGCAACCATAGCCAATTCTAACATGGTATCAAAGCGGCTTGGGTGCCATTGGAGAGTCTTATTCTGAAGAGAGATCCTAGATCTGAGGAGGTTCCGTTCATGGCTCTTCATTGCAGGTTCATATCCGAGCTTGTTGGTGCAAATTTGAGCTCACCATTATGTTCAGAAGGTTTGAGAAAGTCAATTTTTCCTTTTGTTTAGTCCAAATCGGACATACGAGGCCAAATCTATGAGGGTTTGAAGCTGAAGTGTGGTTACTAGATCCAGAAGGTAGCTACAATTTTGGAGCATTTTGGGTCAAATCCGACCCTACCATCGCGTCCAGAAGGGCCAAAAACCCTAAGATCGACTGTCAAATCGTCCGATTCAGAGCAAGTCATCCGGTGAAGCAAAAAAAATTTGCCAAAGAGTCGTACGGTCCCCAGGCGTCATAATGATAGTGTCGATACGAATTTTCTGAAAAATAATTATTTTATTCGCAGAAAAATTTTGATTTTTTTTATAAAAATTCATATTGTACCAATCAAATATTTTTGTAAAAGGTTCTTTTTCAAAAAAAATTTTTAAAAATCAATCAAAAAAAAGGGGGGGTGTATTGTACAGTCCGCAGACTTTCGTCTGCAGACGTACCGTACCCGCAGTACTGCTGCCTACTACACCCACGTGGCCGAATCCTGGTGGTCCATGCGGGTGCCCGGCCCCCACACAGCTGTGTCCCCAGTTCACTGCCGGCAAATTCAAAAATCCGGCAAACAGGAAAATCAATCGGCGGCAGTATATTTGCCCTGAAAATTCCGTCTGAGATTTCACCAAGGAATATTCTTGGAGGTGAGCGAAGCCGACGGTTACGGGCTTATAGCCATCAAATTTAAGCAACTAAAAAGTGAATATTCCATTGGCCGTGAATATTCTTTTTTGACGGTCTACAAGACGTCAAATTTAATCGATTGAATTGATGACGTCAGCGACTAGTTCAATTTTTTAACCCCCTTACGGTTTGCAATCTAATTTTGATAGGAA
This sequence comes from Sequoia sempervirens, assembly GCA_007258455.2. Classification (NCBI taxonomy): domain Eukaryota; kingdom Viridiplantae; phylum Streptophyta; class Pinopsida; order Cupressales; family Cupressaceae; genus Sequoia; species Sequoia sempervirens. The sequence continues at coordinate 52,293,413 of VDFB02252616.1, forward strand.
AACTTTGAAGTTCAATATCTTGCTCATTCTAACTCCTTTTTTCAAGCAATTTTTTTTATTTGGGCTAATTTTTTGTGCTCTACGCACTGGTGCAATCAACTTTTGGTTTTGGTGCCTGGTTTTTCCAAAAAATTTAGATTCTCACAGGTGTTGCTGTTCATCTTCATTTTGGGAACTTCAAGAGGTCATAACTTGCTCCTACGGTAACATTTTTAGGTACAATTTTTTTGAAAGTGCATGATTTTTTGTGTACTTCTGCTGGTATGATCAGATTGATCTCATTTTGTACCAAAAATTGTACTTGGGTGCTGTCATAATAGTGGTTTACAATTCCTGAGAGGAACAGATTTTAGCTGAAATCACATATTTTTAGAAAATATAATGATTTAATCCTTAAAAAGTTCCATTTTAAGGATTTCAATTGAAGAGGGTTTGATCAAATCACCTTAGATCAAACCCCCTTGGATAGAACCTCCCTAGTTTTAAACCATACCTATAAATGCGTCTCATTTACACCTATCAAAATGCTGATAAAAAATCACTTTTGATTTAGCTTTTGGGGGATCAAATGAATTCATTTAAAATTTATTTCAAATGATTATGGTATTCCTCAATGCTATCCAATGAATATAATTTTATATGTTTTGGTTTTGTTATGTATTTGTTTTTAAGTTTTATTAAACATAGGTTTTTCATCGAAAATGAGTTTCTTTGTTCTTCACATGTGGAAAAATAGAATATTATTAAAACAAAATTGAAAAATATGAGTGCACCAGATATTGAAGTCCTTGATCCAACAAAAAAAATAAAATAAAATTTTGACATATACAAAAAAAGTTCGATTATAATGGTCATGATCCTGAATTGTAATTCGTTTGAATTTGAAACTTGATTAAGGAAAAAATATTCAATAAAAAACTATCTAACCAAGTGGAAGCACTAGATATCAAAGTTACAAATCTAAATTTGAAAGAATTAGAATTTTATCCTTCATGGAAAAAAAGTTATGCGTTATACGGTGTGCACCACTTTTTAAAAATGTTGTTTTCTGAAAAAAATCAATTTTCGTGGGAGATAGAAAAAGAATTGCAATTTGATTCCAAAAATTTTGAAAAAAATATTTTTAGAATCTACAGACAAAATTTGATGAGACTCTAGTTTGGACCATCTTCAAATTCCTCATAGTTTAGCCGCTATAGGTGCCTGAATGTGAAGATTTAGTTAAAAATAATAATTTCAGTGTCCAGTTTGGCCAAAAATTGTAAACCACTATTATGGGATCACCCACTTGATACTGTGGCCTATTTTGGCATTTGTAAGCACTAAGATCAAGTCTAGCTTGTTGTTTTTGGCATGTAGCAACTATAAACACACTAAATATAAAGTGCCAAATCAGATATTGCTTGGGGGGTTTCTTGATTGAGTGATTTGGGGGGGTCCTTTGGTGCATTGCTTTGATCTATTTGCTTTGCTCTTTCATTTTCATGGATCATTCTAAGGTTCCTTTTCTCACATCATATAATTATTCAACATGGCATCAAAATGCATGGAATATTCTAATGACAGAAGGTCACTCTCTATATGTTGAAAATAAGGTACCTGAACCTACTAATGATGAGAAAAAGTTAAAATGGATGATCAAACATGCCAAAGCTCTTGGGTGTCTTCGTAGACTAGTTTCTCAAGATTTGTTGTTTCAGATTGAATCATGTAAAAATTCTCATGAAGCTTGGGAAAATTTGAAAACATTGTATGGTACTACAGATGAAGTAAGAGGCTATCAAATTGATAATGATTTGATGAATCTTGATCCTAAGAACTTTGACAACATCCAGGACTACATCACTAAGGTTAATGATCTAAAAGAGCAATGTAAAGCATGTGGAATTGATAAGATGGACATCCAGTTGGTGTACAATACAATGAAAAAGCTTGGTCCTGATTATGCTTCTTTTGTTTCTAGCTTTCATACTCATAGATTGACTATGGGGTCTGCATATACTACACCTTCATTTGCATCATTTTCTGAGATGATACATGAGCAGCAAAAGCTTATCTCAATGGGTCTCATCAAGACTTCTAAATCTCAGGCATTGTTGGTTAATCAGATGAAAGAATCAGAATCAGATAAGAAACAGAAGAAAGCTAAGAATAATCAACATTCAGATCAAGTAAATCCACATTTAGATCAATCAAAGAAAAAATCTTCTTCCAAAGGAGAATCATCTAAGAAGGAGAGGCCTTTTTGTGCATATTGCAAGAAGGATGGACATTAAGAACATTATTGTTATAAGAAGGACATAGATGAGTTGAAGAATCTTCTCAAAAAGAATCACATTGATTTTCCTTCTAGAATGTCTGAATCTTCTTCTCCTTCTACTTCAAAACAGTCTATAAAGGACAAAGGTAAAACTTCAACATCAGAATATAAAGGACAAGCTCTTTGTGCTCATTCAAGTCCAGGATCAGGGAGATGGCTTCTAGATTCAGGAGCATCACATCATATGGCATCTTCACAGACTATCTTCTCTTCATTTCACCCTTGTTCAATGTCTCCTATCTTGATGGGAAACAATACATATATGAGTGTAATAGGGAAGGGATCTATTAGCATTGGGGACAACACTTTTTAGGATGTCTTGTGTGTTCCTCATTTGACAAACAATTTTCTTTCCATTTATCAGATTACACATGGTGGAGATGGGAGAACTATGTAGTTCACTCCTGATTTTGTTATCATTCGGGACTTGGAGACTAGAGATGTTATTGCTACTGGGGTGGTTGATCATTCATCTCGATTGTATTCCTTTGCACAGTTTTCTTCTTATGGTGACTTTGTTCCTTCAGCTGTTGATCATATACACCATGATTCTGAGGAGACATTTGGATTTTTGAACTTGGGCATACTCACATCAGATCCAGTACTTGAGCCATGCATTTCATCTCCTCTATCTACTGTTGTACTTGAGGATACTTGTGATTCAACAGTTTTGGCTCCTAGTGATTCAGTGCAGCAAGATCCTGATTTTCTTCTAGATATGACTACTTTGGATGGCTTCCTGATAGGTATTTCAGACTTGTTTGTGGAGTCTCATCTTGCGGATTTGGAGGACATTCTTGATAGCATTCATCTTCTCTTTGATGAAGATGCACCTTCTTTAGTTGTTGTGAGGGAACACCTTGACCCTCTTGTTCATTCTTTACATGATCATTCTTCATAGATTGGTGTGAGTGTGGATACTTTTGGACAGCATTTGGAGGAGGTTTCTTTGTCTTCAGAGGGGATATCTTTATCTTTGAATTATGTTCTACATTCTTCTCTACTAGATGTTGGATTTTTCTCTTCAGCAGTGTGGCCTAGAACACCTGTTTGGAGTGTGTCAGCTTTTGGCATTGACAAGGAGACACTTGAGCATGCTTCAGAGACATCATCATCGCACATCATCCATCTTCATGACTTCCTGCATACATCCTTGGTTTTGTTTCTTCTTAAGGGGAGGAACGTTGTTTGGCAAGATTGGATCATCTTCAGCATTCAATGTCGAGCTTCTACCATCATTGTAGGAGACTCAACATTGAGGGGGGGCTACCTTGTCTCTCTTCTACTTCTCTCTCTTATAGGGGGGTCTTTTTCCTCACATGGGGTTTTTACCTTCTCATTCTTCATTGAGAGTATTTCACTTTTTTGTATTTCATCTCTCTTTTGGGGAGGAGTTTTGTCCCATGGGTTTTCTCATTTTCTCCAGTTGTGAGAGATTGCATTGATTGCATTGTGTGTACATGGGTACCTAACATGGCCTAGTAGTCGACCCATCTTGCATTGTTTTCATTTGTGTACATTCTCTAAGTTGCACTTAAGGGGTGTGGTGTAATTAAATGTGTTGTACCTTGTCCTAGGTCATGATTACACCTTAGTTAAGTTTACTTAGGGACCACATAGGAGGTTGTTGGAGAATCTCCACTTTTGGTGGACTTGACATGTCATTACCTCATCATTTCCACCTTTTGTGGACACATCATGTGATTATCTCTCCACCTTTTGTGGAGTGATAGGTTTTCCTATTTGTCTCATGTCATAAGATTACGACACTTGTCATAATCTTATGCCCTTCTATGTTCTCACCTTGGCTATATAACCAAGGGGTCTTTCTCATTGTAATAATAATCATATCATATCAATGACATTGAATACAGTCTATTCTTGTCATATTCTCTCTCTTTTTTTTTGTGCTTTCCATTTGATCCATAGATCTTGGGTGGCAACCATAGCCAATTCTAACACACTAATTATCATCCTATTCCTTATGATTAAATAATTATCAATTATTTAATTATTGCTAATTTCGTATTCTACTATTAATTAAATAATTTTATATTATTTAATTAATTCACTTTAATATTGTTCCTCCTTGATTAATTAAATAAATTTCATTTATTTAATCACATCCCTAATTATCTTTATTCTTCTAAAATGATTAAATAAATTATTGTCTTATTTAATTATCCATTATCCCTTTCCTAAATTAAATAATTATTTTAATTATTTCATTCATCAGCAAAGGGGTTTAACTCATTATCAAATAAGTTGTAAAACTTTCTTATTGTGATAAACCATGTCCATTGCATCAATAAATAAGTCATTTTGTGCCAATTTTCTTCATATAGTATTTATTTCGTGGAAGGATATTTATCTTATGCCATGGTACACTACATGTGTTTCTTTCCTTTAACACAAATAGTTTACTTAAACTCATATTTTTGTACCGAACAAGGTAAGTTATCAGGGTAAGTGCAGAAAGATATGACACAAAAAGGATGCCACTTTTGTAATTTTACCCAAAATGAGTATTTGACGAGCGCCAAATTTGGCACTCACCAAATGTGAATGATGACTTTTTGGAATGTATTTTCTTGAACTCTATCTATTTTCTTTGTCCTTGTCTTCCAATGAAAGTAAAGTTAAGCATTTACATATGGAAATTACTTTCTTATACTTTGAGTTATATTTCATGTTTATAGTTTCAAGATGTATGAGAGTGGTTTCGGATCTCTTGGAGTTATAATGCAAATTATAGTTTTTCGAAGATCTTATAATTTTTTAGACTTAGTAAAATTTCAATAATCAACAATTTGTATCATCTAAATATCTCTCACTCATTGTTTATCTCTTATGCTCTATACCGAGCTCTCTCTCACTATCTTCATACCTTTATCTAACTGTCTCTCCCTTGAGCTCAAGAACTACCTCTCTACCTATCTAGCCTTCTTTGTTTTTGTCTCTGTCTCTATCTCTCTCCCTCTCTCTCTCTCCCCCCTCTTTCTCTCTCACTCTCTCATTCTCTCTCTCTCTCTATCTATACCTCTCCCTCCCTCCTTCCCTCTCTTTCAATCTTCCCACCTTCCCTTTTGGTATCACATCTTGGTGCACACCAAAGAGAGAGAGAGGGAGGGTGGGAGATAGAGAGGGGAGGAAGGGAGAGGTAAAGAGGTATAGGTGAGATAGAAAGGTAGGTAGAAAGAGGGAGAGGGAAGATATAGGTAGAGAGGAAGGGTAGGGATTTATAGAGGGATAGGTAGGTAGAGAGATGGAGAGGGGAGATAAAGAGAAGTAGAGAGGGAAGGAGAGATGGAGAGAGAGGTGAGATAGAAAGCAACAAAGTGATAGGTAGGTAAAGAGAGAGAAGGAGAGAGAAGTTAGATAGAGCTGATAGAGGTAGAAAGAGGGGGGAAGAGGGGGGAGAGAGAGAGAGATAGTTGAGATAGCTAGATAGAAATAGAGAGAGAAAGGTAGGTAGAAAGAGGGGGGAGAGAGAGAGGAGGAATGGATAGGTAGGGAGAGAGAGGTGTGATATAGAGAAATAAAAAGAGTATAGAGAGAGAGAGAGTGAAGGTGTGATGTAGGAGCATCCTAGGTAAAAGTTCAATCAACATCAACTAAAAAAAATATATTTTATGTATTGTTGGATTTTTGGCTTTTGGTGACTTTTTGATATTTAATAATCCAAATATTTTAATAATTTTTTTGGCATGGGTTGAAATATACCTATGGTTGTAATTTCATGTAATTTGGTGGCATTTGACATTGTCAAAAAATCAAAATTGCTAAGGTGGGCGTTGGGATCTTGTGGACCCCACCTACACCTCAAATGGAGCATCTTCTAGGTTTCTAATTCTTGGGGGTTTAATTGTATGACAAATCATCTCCTACAAAAGGGGGTGTACCATATGAGCATCTTCTGGGTTTCTAAGTTGGGAGTCAAGAGGTTGTGCTAAACTTAGCATGTTGTAAGAGGAAGTGTAAGATCTCTTAATGGAACTTCTAAAATGAAATTAAAAAGGAAAAATCAGAGGGAATATGACTTGAGGTGTACCATTTAGGGGTTCCCAAATGAAAGGAAATGGAATGAAATGAAGGAGTTGGTTTCATACTTGTTAAATTTCAATTTTAGGAGTTGGGGGAATTTTGGGGAGGTGTTTTGGGAAAAGTCTTGTAGAAGCCATATGTTGTTGTATATTGTTGAAGTTCTATGACCAAATATATGTCAAATTGGGATGTTGTATTGAGGATCCAATAGGATTGGTAAGTTGTTTTATAAAGTTGTTCACAGTTTCAGTGATAATTTCTATGACTTTGCTTGCATAAATTTGGTGTTTGAATCAATCTTATTTTTTGTCACAAATCATATTGCTTTGAGTATTATGAAATGTGTTTCAAGTGAATATTAAGTGGTTTTTCATTCCCTTGCATGCTTTTAGAATCCATTATTGAAGACATAGAAGTCTTGTTGCAAATTTGTAGGTTGGAGAGTTGAGATTGCTAGAGAGGAGAACTTATTTGGAGAAGAAATTTTTGAAGCTATTTCTCCATGATTTTAATTGTATCAAGACTGATTGTAAATCATATTTTCTATGTTTTTATCAGCCCATTGGGCTGATATATTGGAGAAATTAATTTGAAACTTGGATATTGTATGATATGTAGGAGTTTTTTTAAATGAACAAACTAGTGTTCATGTTACAAAATTATTTTAATATATTTGGGAGTATTTCTTGATGCATGTCATTGCATGTTGAAAGAGATTTTATTTATGGTTTCATGACCAAATTTTACCATTTGGGTTGAGTTGGAAATGGTTGGTTTAAATTTTAAATTTCTTTTGCAATAACATAGTGTGTTATGCAAATAGTGAATTTTCATGGATTTCAACATATTTTCTTTGGTGTTTACCATTCATTTTTAGTTTGGTAAAAGGGAGAGTATCACTTGGAATTATTGATATTAAAGAATGTGTGTGTTCTCTTGAGAGGCTGATTTTTTATTTGCATCAAGGTAGGTGGAAGGAAGAGAGAGAGAGATAGAATGAGTGAGAGAGAGAGAGAGAGACTTGTAGATAGGTAGTTCCTGAGATCAAGGGAGAGAGAGTTAGATAAAGGGATGGAGATAGTGAGAGAGAGAGATAGGTATAGAGCATAAGAGATGAACAATGAGTGAGATAGAGAGAGAGAGAGAGAGATGATACAACTTTTTGATTACTAAAATTTGACCTCTTAATTATAAAAATTTGACATGTTAAAGAGTAAAATTTGACTAAGTCTAAAACATCATAAGATCTTCCAAAAACTAGAATTTGCATTACAACTCCAAAAGATCTGAAACCACTTTCAAACATCTTGAAACTATATAAATGAAATATGACTTAAAGTATAAGAAATTAAATGTCCATATGTAAGTGTATATAGTTTCATTGGTAGACAAAGACAAAGACAAAGAAAAAAAGAAAGAGTTCAAGAAAATGTAAATGTTCTAAAAAGTCATCATTCACATTTGGTGAGCACCAAATAGGTTGCATTGGGAAATATGTAATGAGCCTTGCTCAACTGGTCACAATTTCCCCCAATTTGCAGCCTTGCAATTTCGTCAAACACTTTGTATGCAATGTGTGGAGTGGTTGATATGTTGTTTTCAGATTTGCATTTGATGCTAGAAGGAATGCTAATTGATTTTGAAAGCTCAAATAAACTTCTACCACTACTATGCAATCATTTACATGAGTTACAATGCTTCTATGCAATTTAGAATGCATTCCAATGAAGAACTAAATTGCATAAAGTACATCTACAGGCAAGAGGCATTTGATCAAATACTTGGCATGCAAATATTGAAGCTGATTATAATGTGGATGGATAGCATAATAACAGCTATTTTGAAAAACTCCTTATTACATTCTTCAATGCAAATACTTTTCTAATACAATGATGATTTCTATTAAGCCAAGACTCCTGGCAAGTTACATAAATATTACATATGCTAATTGCTGATAATAAGTGCCACCTATAGCTGTAACCAAAAACTTAAATATGCAATGATATTATAATGAATAATGAAGGGAACCTGATTGGAATTGAGTCGCCTATTGCTGGAGATGATGAAGCAACCAATAACACATAAAATGGTGCCTTCTTGAAGTCAAATCGGCCCTCTTGTTCAGACGTCCCTGTAGCTGATATGAGGACATAAATAAATTTCTTCTAGGATCTATGGTGCTCCAAAATGCCTCTAAAGGGGTCACCTTCCTTCCTTGCATCAAGCGCCACCCTCCTTGAATGAAATCCAATTTTTATTGGTGCTCCCCTTGCAAAATCGTGGCTTCCATGAATGCTGATTTGCACTTCAATTTGTTGATGATCAAAATCAGAATCTTCACCACTTCAATTCACCTCCAAATGCATCAATAAGAGAATAATTCTAACCCCACGAATGACTTCTATATTTCTCCCATCAAATTACATCCAAAATTGATGCTAAATGATCCCTCCATAAGCAAAATCGAATTTCCTTGTCAAGTTGATAGAAAATATTCAATGTCTGAATTTGAATCAGATTTCAACAATAATAATCGTGTCCACCAAGAGTGCAAACAATGAAGAATTTAAATGCCAAAATATCCTCCAATGATGCCCCAAATCGTCCTATACCAAAATTGGCCTTTGGGCAATAATTTTGTGCAAATGAGAAGTCGAAGTAACCTCTCCCTCAGCTGTAATAATTTAGGTGATATTTCACACCCTCAAAATTGCTATCAATAGGAAGTTTTCATTTCCCATGACAATGAAGTAGTCTATAGAAACCCTAGGCTCCACAAGATGAGACAACAACAGCAACATCCAAATTTGCCTGCCGAGAATGAAGCCCAAGATGTCTATTTATTCTTTTTCCCCAAATTCTCCAAAAGCTTCTAGAATATTCTTTTATTTTATTTCAGTGACTTTATAATATATTTTTAAAATCAAGTCACTTTATTAAATTAATTAAATATAAGGTCACCTTTTTATTTTTAATTTTATTTGATAACCTTATAATTAATTAACTTAATATCACTTAATGATTTAATTAAAGTAACTAATTAGTCATCCTCTTGAAAATCATTATTTTGGACAACCTTATTAATTAGATTAATTAAATCAAATTACCTCCAAAAATGGGGACATTACAGTCCGCCCCTCCTGAAATTGCTTGTCCTCAAGCAATTCACCCCTGGATCCCACAAGAAGAACTGCATAATCTCCCTATCATCACCAAACAATTCCTGCAACATTTGCACAAACTGAAACTGTCGTACCAACTCAATACCATCACCAAGTGCTGCAGAAGTATAAGCTTCAAGTGGAAGCAAGCCAAGAGACTGATCATCCTTGCCTCCAAACTTCGTACAAGATAAACTATCATCCAAACTATCCATCACATGCACCCCTGAATTGTGCATCATGAATAGGTCATGTACATGAGAATCAAAAATGAAGTTGTAAGCATTCCTCACCATGTACACCTCTGAAATATCCTCTGTGAGTCCCGTTTGCAATCCCGATGCACTAGTAGGATCACAAATACTATCAACAATGCTCATCTCAAGACTAGAATCAAGAGAGCTATCATCATCCAAGCCATAGAGTGGATTGTCATATGACCAAGCGGCTTCCACCTTGAACAATGGATTGAGAATCATCTCATGTTTCTCCTGAATCACCTTCTTCTTTCTCTTACTATCCAACCCTCTGATAGAATGCAAACCACCATCCGTAATACCCCTCAATACATGCCTCGTACCATCAACCTCAAAAGACATCTCCATCTTAGGCACATCGAGGGTAAATACTCCCAAGTCCTGGAGCCACTTCATTCCCAAAACTATGTCCATCTCTCCCATGTTGGCCACATAAAAATCTGAATGTAACTCATAGCTATTCAATTTCAAGGTGAGATTAACAACCTTTCTGGTGCATGCAAGGGTATATCCATCTGCAACTCGAACTCTGAATCCATCAAAATCTTCAACCTGAAGTCTGCACCGAGCTACAAAATCTCCATTAATAAAGTTGTGTCGCACCAGTATCAAGCATAGCGATGTAACATTGTCCATCAACTGTCCCTCTGAACCTGAATGTAGTCTCATCCTGAACATTGACAAGAAACACCATGGGAGCAGAAGTCTTCTCATCCTAGTCAAGTTCTGGAGCAACCTGTTGATCCACATCATTAGAATCATAGTCCTCAAAGTATGCCCACATGAAATGGTTTGCCTTGCCCTTAGGCCTCAAAGGGCAATCATGATCCTTGTTGTAAGGCTCCTTGCACCAATAGCATAATTTCCTCTTCCTCAACTCTTCTCGTGTCTCCTCATCCATCATAGGTGCTGATTTCTTTTTCTTGTCTGATTGTTGAGGAGTCTCATTGCTTGTTGAAGGGATCTCCTTATGCAAGCTCTTGCTCTTTGGTGCTACAAACTCCATGCTCCTAGCCTTCTTCATTGCCTCCTAAAGAGTAGGAGGATCAAAGGCTTTTATCCATCCTCTCATAGGCTCCAATAAGCCCTCCATAAATAACACCACTAGTCATCTCTTTGAGATGTTGGGAACCATTACTGACAATTTTTGAAAGTCCTCAATGTAGTTCTCCAAACTCCCAACTTGCTTGAGTTGAGCCAAATCTCTGAAGTATGATTCTGAGTCTTTCTTGTCAAAGCGTTCCACCAATCTATCCACAAACTCTTGATAAGATGTGATCTGATTATGCTACAATGTAACTAACCCATGATACCACCATTTGTGCGCTGCACCCTCCAAATGCAAAGTGGCATACTTGATAGCTTCCTCTTCTGTCATGAGTCGAAGAGCCAAGAAAGTATCCAACTTATGAATCCATGATTGTGTAGTAGTCTTGCCACTTCCATCAAACATAGGCAATGTAAGCTTATTGGTAGCTTGCTTAAGATCCTTATTCTGATTCTGAGGTCTCCTCTCCTGTTGATACCTATAGTAGTCCATCCTCGTTTGTACAAAATGATCAAAATGCATGAGCTCTTGAGCTCCTAGTGTCAATAGTTTCCATTCATCATGAGCAGCCATATATGCATCAGCGAAGGTAGGCTCCTCAACATCTTCAACATTCTCTTCTACTACACGTTCTTCCCTCAAGAAGGTGGGTCATGTAGGTCTATCTGCAGTGTGGGAAGATGCTCTTAGCACTCTCCTTGAACCTGCTATGCTCCTGTCATCATCATGATCTTGGGGCTGCCTCCTAGGTAAGATCAACTGTTGTAGAGTGTTTTCAAGCCGCTGAAGTACCCCAGATACCTACTGCTGACCATCCCTTAGACCCCTCAAAGTATCAAGTACCTCTCTATCATCATCTCTTCTTCCATTTCTAGGATGACTTCCCTCTCTTCTTTCCTCCATAGGACCACCAATCTCTTTGTGTCTTGCTGCAATAGCTGCTGATAAAGTGTCTTGCGTTTGTTTTCTTTCTTCTCTAGTTGTATATCTCTTGGTCCTGTCACTTTGTTGCATAAATGAAGACAATTTTTTGACCCAAAGGATGGCAGTAAATCGCTCTGATACCACTATAATGAGCCTTGCTCAACTGGTCACAATTTGCCCCAATTTGTAGCCTTGCAATTTCGTCAAACACTTTGTATGCAATGTGTGGAGTGGCTGATATGTTGTTTTCAGATTTGCATTTGATGCTAGAAGGAATGCTAATTGATTTTGAAAGCTCAAATAAACTTCTACCACTACTATGCAAGCATTTACATGAGTTACAATGCTTCTATGCAATTTAGAATGCATTTCAATGAAGAACTAAATTGCATAAAGTACATCTACAGCCAAGAGGCATTTGATCAAATATTTGGCATGCAAATACTGAAACTGATTATAATGTGGATGGATAGCATAATAACAACTATTTTGAAAAACTCCTTATTACATTCTTCAATGCAAATACTTTTCTAATACAATGATGATTTCTATTTATCCAAGACTCCTGGCAAGTTACATAAATATTACATATGCTAATTGCTGATAATAAGTGCCACCTACAGCTGTAACCAAAAACTTCAATATGCAAATTTGATATTATAATGAATAATGAAGGGAACCTGATTGGAATTGAGTCGCCTATTGCTAGAGATGATGAAGCAACCAATAACACATAAAATGGTGCCTTCTTGAAGTCAAATCGACCCTCTTGTTCAGACATCCCTGTAGCTGATATGAGGACATAAATAAATTTCTTCTAGGCTCTATGGTGCTCCAAAATGCCTCTAAAGGGGTTGCCTTCCTTCCTTGCATCAAGTGCCACCCTCCTCGAATGAAATCCAATTTTTATTGGTGCTCCCTTTGCAAAATCGTGGCTTCCATGAATGTTGATTTGCACTTCTATTTGTTGATGATCAAAATCAGAATCTTCACCACTTCAATTCACCTCCAAATGCATCAATAAGAGAAGAATTCTAACCCCATGAATGACTTCTATATTGCTCCCATCAAATTACATCCAAAATTGATGCTAAATGATCCCTCCATAAGCAAAATCGAATTTCCTTGTCAAGCTGATAGAAAATATTCAATGTCTGAATTTGAATCAGATTTCAACAATAATAATCTTGTCCACCAAGAGTGCAAACAATGAAGAATGTAAATGCCAAAATATCCTCCAATGATGCCCCAAATCGTCCTATACCAAAATTGGCCTTTGGCCACTAATTTTGTGCAAATGAGAAGTCAAAGTAACCTCTCCCTCAGCTGCAATAATTCGGGTGATATTTCACACCCTCAAAATTGCTATCAATAGGAAGTTTTCGTTTCCTATGACAATGAAGTAATCTGCAGAAACCCTAGGCTCTACAAGATGAGACAACAACAGCAACATCCAAATCTGCCTGCCGAGAATGAAGCCCAAGATGTCTATTTATTCTTTTTCCCCAAATTCTCTAGAAGCTTCTAGAATATTCTTTTATTTTATTTAAGTGACTTTATAATATATTTTTAAAATCAAGTCACTTTATTAAATTAATTAAATATAAGGCCACCTTTTTATTTTTATTTTTATTTGATAACCTTATAATTAATTATCTTAATATCACTTAATGATTTAATTAAAGTAACTAATTAGTCATCCTCTTGAAAATCATTATTTTGGACAACCTTATTAATTAGATTAATTAAATCAAATTACCTCCAAAAATGGGGACATTACAAAATACCAACAAGGTTTGGGTTGGATTTACCTTGGGCATCCAATCCAAAGGGTTAGACAACCATTTCATGCCAAAGACATGATTTTATGAAAAGGTGATAAAATTTTACACATTTTTGGTCGTTCTCTCCATTAGGTTTGCACGGGTTTCAATGAAAATTTATAAAAATACCATGATGACATTAAGCTCTCTCTTAGCTATCTAACGATATAATTTTTTTACGTTTTGATTATGTTAAGGTTTTCATCTTTAACTTCTTTTGTTAGTGTCTTAGTTTTTTGTCAAAAACTAAAATGCACTAGTTTGGGTATAGTTTTTTACTCGTTCATCAAATTTTGAAACAAATTACATTTTTAGAAACTAGACTCCATTCTACACGTATTGCAAAAAATTGATTTTCAATTAGTTTTCAAAAAAATTAGGGGGAGCATGCTCAAATTTCTACTTTTCAGGATGTGTCCACTTCAAAAATTAGTAAAATATTATATTTATTTAAAAAATAGCCAAAAATAGCCAACATAAACTACGTGGTGTTAGCTAATTTCTCACCAAAGTAATTTTTGAAATTTTTTAAAAATGTTAACATTTTAGGGGGAGCACAACAAACGTTATGCTATTTTTTTATAAAATCAACACCACTTTGTGTACTCCCCCTTTTTCAAAACCTTAATCTTCACTATTTAAAAAAAAAGTAGTTTAGAAAGTAGATTCATAGCACTACAACTCTTGTTCTTGTTGCATCTTGAAATTTCAATAATAACTATCTTCATTTTCTTGTCGAACATTAGACTTTGATGATTTAAAAAAAATGGCATCTTAAGAGCCTTTTTGTGTTACAACTTTGTGCACTTACCCATCAATACTACATCAAATCCCAAGACTTAACCTAATTCCTTAAAATTCCACCCACCATGAACCATAACTCTCTTAAATAATTATTTATTTCACCTTTGACAAATTGTAATTACCTTTCTTAATTTTTTTATTATGAATTTTACTAATAGACTTTCATTTTTAATTTACCACGATATTTATTACTTACCACATTAGGATATGATTATAAATTTTGTAGATAAATACATTCCTAGACTATAAACCAATAACTATCGCCCACATAACATAATTAGGATTACAATATCACTTAGAAACTATGATTGATTTGGTCTTGCATAATTTAACTATTTAGATCATCAAATATTATTATAATAAATTATCATTCAATAATAATTTTGTATCAATTATGTTTGTATGTTATATTTCAAGTGATAGAGTAAATAAATTATTTTTAAGGAGTTTAGTTTCAACTATAACAATATAGTTTAAGCCATAAAATTTTAAAACATGATGAATTTGAATTTTTGTTGTACACTTCTCCATATATATACCATGTATGATGCTCTCAATTTATTAACTTTAAAATTAAGGGTAAACCATTTTTTAAATTAATTTTAAAATTAAAGGCATAAACTATTTTCTGAAGACCTTAGAGATGAAGTTTACCAACATAAATTTTCATAACCAACTCAGCATTATACATCTTAATAATGGTTAAAAAATTCATTCAAATCATTGGTTTTATAATTCCTTACTAATTAAATACTTTTTATTATTTGTTATGATTTGATAAACCTAAAATTATTATATCCTCTCACCTAAGAGCACAATTCTTTTCTAACTTAAAAGCTTAACAACTAAATGCATGTTGAGTCTATAAGGCATATACAATAATTGGTTTATAAAATCATAGTACTTGCATGTGCTCGAGCCTACAATTCCTTATTACAAATTTTCTAGTTGTATGCAATGCACAATATGGAAACAATGAAAAATCCTCTTGCACTTCAAATATTTTATAAATAGAAATTATGGACATCATGTATTCATTTTCCAAGCATTTGAAGTCACATAACTAAATAAAATAAACCCAATCTCGACAATGCGTTTGTGATAAGAAAACTATGTTAGTAAGGAGACCAAATTCATCCAAAGCGAGTCATAAATAGACCTCATACAAGGTTCACAAACAAGATAAAGATAATTAAATCAATAGGGAAGGATTTCACCTAACATAATGGTCAAGGGTGAACCATACAACAAACAAGATTCTATCAATTTATAATAATTTATTGTAATAAAAATATAGTCCCCTTACCTTCTTCATCCTTTTCCACTATGGTTTGTGAATCAATAAGTTGCTTCTCAAAGTGATTAATATAATTCATGAAATCATAGATACTTTGGTCATCATTGAAGAATTTTCAATTGTAAATGTTGTTTAGAATACTAGGCTTGATAAGAATTTCTACACTATACTTGTATTGAGGGGGGGTAAATGAAGAAAAAACTCTTGAAGCTAAGAAATCAAGGGAATTAGTTATTACAGTAACATTACTCACTCTTTTAACCCATTTGATGTTGAAAGAATCAGACACCTCAATGGTATCACATATAGCATTCTTGTACATTCTTAATATTTTCTTTTGCAACATTTGTGCCCCTAACTTGAGACACCAAAATTTCTAAATCACAATGCACTCTTTAAATGCATTTGATCCCATATTTGGAAGCCATATTGTTCAAACAAAGAAAAAGAACTTCATATTTAGCTATGTTTTTGGTGCATTCAAAGTTCAACCTTAATGTGCTTGTAATTTTTCCATCAGGTGCCATCAATACAACTACTTTTTTACCTTCTCTTTAACATGCACCATCAAAATCCATGTTCCAAATGTCATTATTTTCTAGATATTAATATGGGGAAAATAAATCAATGTCGACTTGCTTTTCAATCTCATCGTCATAGTATCTAATGAAATAATCAGGTTCAACATCAAAGTAACAAATTTTGTTCTTTGCTTCATTAAGATTCTATAAAATATGCAATTTATTCTTTTCTCTATGCAGTTGGACTTATTTTCCTCAAGTCCATATGAATGATACCGCCAATTGAGGTTGCCCACTTTCTAGAGAACAACATACCCCATTTAGTTGGACAATCAACTATGATAAATTCCATTGAATTAAGTTACCTAGGTATGTGGCAAGTTGCACTTCAACATTATTAACTATTCCAATTACATTTACTTCACGAGAATCCAAAGCAAAAAAAATGCCATATGATTTGGAAACTTGTAGGCCTAGTTGGTTAATGATTTTTAAAGGCATCACATTGTTGGATGCCCCAGAAGCTAACATATAGTTATATACTAGCCAATCCTTTATTAGTAAATATGTATAATGTGATCCAATTACCTATTTGATAGACACAATACCCAAGTAGATCTTAGGTGCCTGCTAAACATTAGTCTCATTTGTACCATCTTTAAAAACATTAGTAGGTTCACCAAGTGGTTGATAAAAATAGTGGGAAATTTGATATAAAGAAATTCCCTTTCTCTATGCTTAGAGCTCCTCAGTAATTCCCTGCTGAGACTTGAAATTTCAACTAACTAAATGCTCAAGCCATGGCCCAATTATTTTATATGCTTGCAAGGGAGTGGACAGTGGAATAGTCACAACATCAATGTCATAGATGAAATACTTTACTTGACCACTAGCAACAACTTGTTTTGTGTTGATTGCTTCTCCGACTTCCTTAGTTGTCCCTCTTTTCTTATTTATTGTATCCTTAACCTCCTTTTGTTTGGGGACATATTTCTTCTATATGGATGCATCTAGCATACACATATCTTTCTAAGTGGTGATTTCCTTGCAACCCTATTTGCACTTATTTCTACATGTTTATCCTTTTGTTTCCTTTGCTTATGTGTGTAGTTGACATGTTTGGGACAATAATTCATCTAGCTTGACTTGTGGCACCTAATTTCCTATTTCTTAGTTGGTAATCACTTTTTACCTACAAGACAATAGCCTTGGTGAGAGCCTTGATTTGATGGTTTTTCTTTCTTATATTATTGTTTGATTTGTTCCTTGATTTGATTGAATTTTTTGTTTGGTAACTCATATGTAACATGATGGAAATTATGATCATATTGAAAGAATTCCTCACCCTTATATACATTCAATTAATTGAAATTAACATCTTCATAATACTCGGGTGAACTTTCTTTTTCTTGGAATCATTTTTCATCCTCAAGTGTTACAACAATAATACATTTTGATGGATCATGAGGCAAGTAGCATATGCCATGTGTCGTAATGAATCTTGTTGAAGATTCAAATGATCCTTCCTCAAAAAGATTAGGGGTGTTTCTCTCTTGGTATCATTAGTTCATATTCCTTGGGACCACTTGCTTATCATTTGATCCTAATTTTTTAGACAAGTTATATTTGTAGGGCTTATTATGAAATCTTTGAGCTTCATTAAAATGTGTGGCAACATTGTTAGAATACATACATTTCTTATTCTTTGCAACCTTATATGAGAGATCCTTCATGGCCCCTGTTAACTTATCCAATTTATCCTCAATAGTGAAGGGCTTACTGAAAGTTGTTTGACCTAATTTTTAAATTTTTATATCAACCCTTTTTTCATCTTTACCAAATGATCTCAAGTTACTCTCTATATTGATAGCCACATGTGGCATAAGGTTCCCTCAATGTTTGAGGGTTCTTATCTCATAAATAATAGCCCAACTTAGAACCAAATGCTCCATAATATAAAACAAGGCACATATGTTCATTTGGCCCCACATGGGGAGGCACTTTCCCCATTGTCATAATAAAATTGTTGTTGAAATCAAGAACTATCTTGTTGAATCCTTTCTTTATAGTAGTCAGTTCATGGATTGCAATTTTTGGATCCACTCTTTCTCCATAATGTAGTTTGAAAATTCTCATAAACTCTTTCTATGAGTCTATGCTACTATCTAGAAGGATTTATGTACCATTCTTTTGCACTCTCCTCAAGTGACTACATAATTCATGATGACATCTTCATCTTCTATTTGTTATTCATTTGTCACATCAATACAATTCCTTAAGTGATCCTCACTAATGACAACATTTTTACCTTGAAATTTAGGTAATTTTCCTCTAATCTCATTTGGAATAAGATTAAGATAACCTAGAATGCCATAAAGGTCTAATTATTTGTATCTTTCTAATCTCAATGACTATCTTACTAGAGAAAATCTCTTAGCCTATCTTTTGGGGTTGACCCCACATTTTGTCCTATATTCTGCTACTAGGGTTTTGTTGATATTGTTACACATCATGCACATGCTAGTCTAGAACATTATGTGCATTTTTATGATTTATATTATGTTGCTAAGCAACATTATGAGTTTGATTCATTTATAGGGCCTACTAAACATGTTGAGATCGTTGCAACTCAATTTGTGCCTCTATCTCACATTGCCTTTGTCTAATCCAATCAAGCAGATAAATATGCTAAGCTAATTCCCCTTCTCTACATTCACTCTTTGATTGAGTAGTTGGATCAACTTCATGGAACAAAGTTTCCCTCTCTTGTTTGATTTCTTGAGATGAGGTAGGAGAATGGTTGTGTGAATTTCCCTTGGATTTCTAAGATGTGGATATAGAGGCAAATTCATTTCTATGTTTTCTATATGCAAATTGAGGGATTCTTCTCTATTTTTTGCATGAACATTTGTCTCATTTCTAAGCCTATCATAATTATGTCTAAAATTTCTCTTACTAATCTTGATCCTATTATCAATTGAATCATTTAAGGTATTTTGATCATAATTTTTTAATGCATCTCTCGTACTTGAAATACCTATTATTAAATACTTTGAAAATTATATAAATATGACATACTTGAATTCTTAATTTTTTATTGTTCATATTGCCTCCTCACATTGAAAGAAATCACATTAGACTCTTTATAACAAATAAAAAGATACTCGAATTAAAAACACGATACACACTTTTATCCATCACACTATACTTTTCAAGAGAATAAACATTAAAAAGAAGAAATAATGGTGATAAATTCATAATTATATAGATGACATTTAAATGGAACATAAATATGTTAAAAGTTAGTTGAAGGTGGGGAATTTTTAAATATAATTTTTTTTTTAAATAAAGCTATTTTTAAAATCATTGAACGAGGAGATAATTCTTGAATTTTTTAAAAAATGCTTTAGGTACAAAGGAAAACTTGGAAGGAGTTGTTTCAGCCGATTCAATAATACAAGAAACCACCTCTCTAGAGAAGCATCAAATTCAACAACTACAATTAATATTTCCCTGCAATTCAATCTAAAAATGATTGCCGCCATGGATGGCCCAGGTCTATCCATAGAACTTTAGCATCAATCTATGAGGCCAAGGCCCACACCTACGCGAGAAAATCATCTGCTTAGATCATAATCAGAATCTTTGTCATAAACATGGCTCGTTGAAGTAGTTGCAGATTCCACAGCTTTGGTAGCGGAATTCAATAGACCATCAGTTTCTCTCTCATCTGTAATATGAACAATATCATGGCCACAATCTTGGTGACCCATATCGTAAGACGCCCATTGAATCAGATGAACTGGAAGAGGAACTTGGCCTTCCAGTATTTGCAGTACTGTTTTAATGTCAAGTCTTTTGTCTGGTAGAGGATGACTACAAAACAACCCCAATTTCAGCACTCTCTCCATTTCTTCCACATCGTACATTCCATTAAGATTTGGATCGGCTGCGTGCAAGATGCTTCCATTTTGATATAAATCCTTCACCCAATCCACCAAAACAATCTGTTCATTATCCTTGGACAGATCTACCGGCCTCCTCCCACATGCAACTTCCAGTAAAACAACCCCAAAACTGAAGACATCGGAGCTTGGAGTAACTTTACCTGTATTTGTGACCTCAGGAGCAATATAGCCAACAGTACCCACAACCCGAGTTGTCTGTGGATTTTGTGTGTGGTCGTACAAACGCGCAAGCCCAAAATCTCCCAGCTTTGCATTGAGCTCTGAATCGAGCAACACATTGCTGGATTTTATATCTCTGTGAACAACCCTGCGATCCCATTGCTCATGAAGATATAACAACCCTGTAGCCACGCCCTTCAGAATCTCGTATCTTCGAGCCCAAGACAGTACTTCTGTGTTTGCCTTTGGTTTTGGGAATATCAATTTGTCCAGGCTTCCGTTTGGCATGTAGTCGTAAACAATGAAGAGCCGTTCCCTTTTCCTGCACCAGCCCCGTAATTGAACAAGGTTTCTGTGCTGAAGACGACCCACTGTCGAGATTTCTGAAATAAATTCCCTCATTCCTTCAGTGGAGTCCTTTGTGATGCATTTCACTGCAACTTCAAGGCCGCTTGCGGGGAGGACGCCCTTGTAAACCCTTGCGAAACCCCCTCGGCCCAGCAGCTGCTCATTTCGGAAGCCTTGTGTGGCAGTTTTTAAATCTTCGTAGGGAATTCTGTGAGGCCAATACTCTAGCTCCCATTCTTCAATCAACTCTCTGTCTTTTATTTCTTTCAGTTTACGTAATACAAAGAAAACGGCTATCAGGAGGACAACCAGAGATGCTACAGTGACACCTGCCGCGAAGCCTCTGGATTTAGTTATCCGTTTTTTTCTGATGAATGAAGGGAGCCCAGAGAGATCCAGTGGCGGTGCTTTTCCTGTTAAAAGTATAGGCCCAGATCAGTAGACCAACACAGAAGAAAAAACAATCATCTAATCACATAAAGCTTAAAATCACAGTGCAGGAGATGCAAACTGTAGACTAATAGCATCTCTATTCCATAATTTTCAATCTCTACATACTGAAATTTTATGTCCAAGAGATTTAAGTTAAAATCACTGACCATTTCATTTTCATTATTTTTTATTTTTTCAGTAAACTTGATGCACCATTTTTTCACCCTTTATGTAAACCTTTTTTTTCTAGAGGGGAGAATGAAGCCCTTTCAGTGGCACAGAGCTTTCACTGTGTACTCAGGGTAAGGAAACGATGACATTCTGGTGTAAATTAGACGTTTATAAGAAGTTATAATCAGAAGTTGCAGTAGATTTGAAAACTTACAGCAATTGTTAGTGTCTTATGAACCATTTATCATAGTCTTTCTAATTTATCAATTGAGAAGCAGAAAGTCAATGAATTTGATTTAAAAATTACACAATTGAATTCTGATATGAATATCATAATATTTGGATGTCCACTCCCATGAAATCTTCCATCAGGAAAAAAGATGACCTGCTGCTTCTCTAGCATTTCTAGTGAAAGTGTACTGTGAGGGCTGGCATATATGTCAAAATTTAAAAAAATTCAGATGCTAATATGAGATGTTTATGAGTTTAACTGTGTTAAGTTTATTCATCAATCTGGATTTATATCTGCAATTCCAGATACTGTTTGTCATTTGAAATTTTGATATCCCAAATAACATCAAAAGTTCAGATATTGAATATCCCAAATAACCAAGAAAGTTTCTGAGATTTGGAATGCCCCTAAATAACAAGGTTGTATAAACATTATGGTTATTAATCTATGATTATAGATAAACCACCTGGAAGAGTTAGAATTAAAGAGGCATAGAGATTCAGGAAACTTGTTCAGTCCTCGCCACAACACTCCGCCCCCACCCAAACCCCCACAAAAAAGCCTCCACCTCTTTAACTAAAAAGACACAAAATTGCTTAATCTAATGAAATATAAAGCAAAATTAAAATCTAACTTTCTGGTCTTCCAGGTATTCACAGTCTTCATTTATAAATCCATTTCAGTCCTATGGTTCCATTTATATTTGCAACATCACCTTCAGTACTGAAGCTCCAGCCGAGAATGTAATGATTTTCAACTCCATAAGACCCTGTAGCTGCAGAAAACCCCACATACACCTCTTCCTTCAATACTGCAGAAAGATTAAAGTTAGTAACTGATATCAATGGCTTGACAGGCTTCTCCACCCCAACTACTGCAATAGTCACATTCAGCCGGTCTTCAACATGGTCATAATCAATCCAGGCTTGAACATTCTTTCCACTTTTCAAACTCGAATTCTGAAAATGATCTTTGTCAATCCAATAGGCTGCCGGCTGTGATTCCAAGGATGTAACACCGTTTACATTAACCCCAACATGATTGTCGTCTATATCTCCAAGTTCAGGGTTATAATTTGTATCAAATTCCACTGCTAAAAAATGGTTTGATTGCAGACCATTGGTTTTAGAAGTAACAAGTCCCAAGAACTGGGAAGCGGCGGCGCCCACGACTGATTTGTTGGGAACCATGATGAAGGCCATCCCATGCCCTGCTAAGCCCTTAGATGGAATCCCGATGGACAAGACAAAGCTAGTGCTGAAAGAGAAAACTGAATTATTGCTGCTTTTTATTGTGATTGGGGTGGGATACAGAGCACGGCCCATTAAATGCAGGGTTTGATTAGTTAGGGTGAGCACCCGCTTAGAGCGTATGGAAGCATCCTTGAGCAGTATTATACTTGATTCGTTGAATTCGCCATAGGTGAAAGTCTTGGAGTAGGCAGGGTATGAGGCAAACAATAGCCATAGCAGCAGTACGGTGAAACAGGAACTTAGCTGGTAGGGGGTACGCATTGTTCCTCCCAAGAATACTAGTGCCCTGTGACTCTCAATATGATTCCTTTTCATCCTGAAGTGTAATTCCTTTTCATCCTCAAGAAAAAATGGCACGGATGGCATATTGCAGGGAGAAAGTCAAGAAATTACAGGTAGAGGAACGGTTGCAGGTGGAAGCTTCCATGTTTGAAATTACAGGTAGAGGAACGGTTGCAGGTGGAAGCTTCCATGTTTGAAATTTTCGAACATGATATGACACAGTTCACACGTATGTATAGAGAAAGATGTCGAAATTCAGTTTTTTTTTTTTTTAATTGGAAACACTGTTAATGAGTATTATTTATTATAAAAAGTGGTTAATAGATATGTATGGTTTATTAAAATGTAAGTTATAAACATATTTAATTCAAAGGTTGTTGGTCTAAACAAGAATATAATTAAGTACAATTGTCGGGTTAGGAAAAGGTAAATGATTTATTTTACGGATGATGAGTCATTTTTTAGGTCAATTCATTAGAAGAATAAAAAACCTACTAACTCTTTTAAATATTCAATTTACAAATTGTACCATCTTTATTTGCAAGTCATATCAACATCTTCAAAAAGACAATAGAGGCATAGAGTTACATCGCTACAAATTCTAGGTGTAGAAGACACTTATAATATGCTTTTGCACTTTAACTTAACATTCTCATATTTTTTTACCAAAGTCATTAATCTTGAATCATTTTTTTATTAATTAATTAACTAAATCATAAGTAGGAAGTATTTTCCACAGCGTGTCAAATTGTGATATTGCTATTAGGATTCAACCATGTAGTTTTACTCATTGACTCATGTTTCATGAGTAGTGGTTCACAAGAACCCATCTCTCACAATAATGAATGGTCCACTTAGCACTCATTGCATCTAGTTGATGCTCACAAAGGTGAAGCATCGGGCCTTCCCAGGAGGTCACCCATCCGAGTACTACTCCAACTCAAGCATACTTAACCACAGAGTTTCCCCCAAGGTTAAGCCCACTTAGCTTGCAACCCCATTTGCAAAACCTTCACCAAGTGTTGTACCTCATGAACCATTCATTATAGCAATATCATAACTAAACAATGTTTATTTAATTAAGAAAACTAACTTCTATTCATTAATTAAATAAATAAACCATATCTATTTGGTTAATTAGACTAACCTTCTTCAATCACCAATTGATTAAATAAATGCCTATTTAATTGAGTATACTAATAACAAAATAAAAATTCATCTTCAACCTCACCAAAAATGTTGAAAGATGACATTTTACATCTTGACCATTCATCACATGATTCAACCCCTCTCATCCACTTGCACTCACCCCAAGCTTCCACGTGCTTGCTTTTCATCTCTGTTAGTGTAGGTTTTTTAATATTATTTTTCCTACACATTATTAAGCATACCTTAGGTTATAGGAGACATGGTTCATGTGAGGACACGTGGAGTAATCCATCAATTACATGTGTTGCTCTCACCCACACTTAGGTGGTTGAGTTTCACACCCTCTTTTGGCCTTTTATGCCACCTCACAAAACCACTCATTTGTCTCTTTCTGAGTAGGTTATGCCACCTATTTGGCATTTTCCAATTAGGCATAACTCCCACCTAATTTGGTTATTTGGGAGTTATTGCACCTCTTGGAAGTATTTGCCCATATTGTGCTATATAATCAACACTTACCTCTCCCTCCTAATGAAGTTTAGATGAGCTCATATCAACTCGGTCAATTCAAGGGAGAGTTGAGGCATATTGTATCATTTAGTGTGTGATAATAACATCATTTTGTTATTGCACCATATTCCAGCATTTTATCTCTCGCTTACTCAAGGAAGGTTTATCTTGGTTTTGCAGGTGATCTTGGGTGCTCGAGTTCATCAACAACTCTTACATGGTATCAGAGCGTCAGATCTACAAGCCCCTTCTCAAATTTGAGAGATTTGTGAGTGTTTAATCAAGACATAGATTTAGCATGTCCTTGCTTTTCTCTTAGGTAACTCCATTCCCTAATATTTGCTGTCATTTCATTGCCTGGTCATTTTTTGTTACAATATTTTTGGTTGCTTGGCCATTTTTTTGCTGTCATTTTTTTCATATTAAAGGCATTTTTTTTACACTAGATCCACATTTTTTGTATATTTTAAAGAAAATACATCATCTGGGTTTTGTTCGTAGCAAAAAAAACCATCTGGGTCATTGGTATTTTTGTATACAGGTTATATATTTTTTAGAAACTAAATCAAAAGTTTCAAAGAAACCCCTCTTCCATCGGATTGCAGATTTTGGGTGTTCCAATCTTCAAAACCTTGTCTCAAATATTTTGTCTTTTCGTGAGTAATTTTTTTGTGTGATCTGGGGTAGAATCTTGCAGATTTACAAGTGGTGTAACTATTTGCTCAAGATCTCGATTTTCCGTAAAATCCGGGCCATCAACAGATTCAAAGACGCTTCATTTTAAACTTAAACTACAATTTCACATATGACCATCATGTATGATTCTTTTTTTGAAAGTTGATAGTTTTTTGAAAACTATACATTGGTACTATTTTGAGATTCTAATTTTGAGATTTAATTGTACTTTCAGTATTTGAGTCCATTTTGGACACTTGAAAAACTCTGGAAAACAACTCCAGCATTGTAAACGCACTAATTTATAAAGTGCCAAATAATTTTTTGTTGGGGGGGATTCTTTATTGAGTGAAAAAGGGGGGTGTCTATGTGTGTTCTTCTTGCATTTTTTCTCTCACATTGCAACAACAATCTAAAATGGATAAATCGGTTCCTCTACTCACACCATACAATTACTTTGAGTGGAAAAATGAAATGGAAATTCACTTAAGGAAGTTAAAATTGTATAGAATAACAATGGGTATTGATAAGGAACCTATAGAAGATGAAGATAAGCCTAAATGGTTCAATAAGTGTGATGAAGCTTTTGGCACCTTATGCATGGTTGTATCTCCTGATCTACGCTTTCATATTATGTCTGCAAAATCACCAAATGAAGTGTGGAATACTTTGAATACTCTCTTTGGTAAACAAGATGATTTGAGAGCACATTCATTGGAGAACGAGCTCATAGGATTGAGCCCATGCAATTTTGATACCATTCAGGATTTCTTTACTAAATTGAATGCCATAAGATTGCAGTTAGAGCAGTGTGGAGTTAAAAAGGATGACTCACAATTGATTTTGAGTATTCTTTCAAAACTTGGTCCTGATTATGCAGTGTTTGTTTCTACATTTCATGCAATGAAAAGAGCCTTAGGAAAAGGATTTACTATGCCTTCTCTAAGTGAGTTTGCAACTGATCTCACAAAGGAGCAAGATAAATTGATTCAAATGGGCATTATTAAATCTTCCAAATCTCAAGCCTTGACTGCAAAACAAGGCACTAATAAGCAAAACAAGAAACAACAGAACCAAGGAGATAGAAAGAAAGATTCAGACAAATATTCATCTACTTCTAAAATAGATTCTAAATTCTCTTCAAAAGAGGATTCATCTAAGAAGGAGAAGCTCACTTGTGCATATTGCAAGAAACCTGGGCATGATGAACATCAATGTTACTTAAAACAAATTGATGAGTTGAAGAATCTTTTAGCAAAGAACAACATCAATTTTCCTTCTCGAATGGTTGATTCAGCTTCTTCTTCTAATTCCAAAAATTTAGAATTTTATAAGGAAAAGGGCCATACTATAGGGGTAGGTAAATCAAAAGGTAAAGCTCTTTGTGCTTCTACAGGTCTTGGATCAAGGAGATGGCTCCTAGATTCTGGAGCGTCTCATCATATGGCTTCTACACAGTCTATGTTCTCTTCTTTTGAGCCTTGTGCTATGCCACCTATTATGATGAGAAATAATACATACATGGATGTAATTGGGAAAGGATCTGTTGATATTGGAGATGGTACTTTCAATGATGTTTTGTGTGTACCTCATCTTTCAAACAATCTTCTTTCCATCTATCAAATCACTCATGGTGGAATAGGGAAGACTGTTGAATTCACACCTGATTTAGTTATCATCAGAGACTTGGAGAGCAGAGAGATAATTGCTACTAGGGTGGTTGATCATGCATCTCGATTGTATACTTTTTCAGACTTTGCACCTGATGATGGTTCTAATCCTTTGGTTGTTGATCACACTCCTAGTGTGAGCTTTGATTTTGAGGAGAACTTTGGCTACTTGAACTTGGGTATTCTCACATGTGATCCAATTCTTGAGCCTTGTATTCCTTCTCCTCCATTTACTATTGCATCTGAAGATACTTGCATTGCTACATTCATGGCTTCTTGTGATTCAATGCAGCAAGATACACATTGTCTTCCAGATATAGCTACTTCAGATGACTACTTGACAGACATTGCAGGTTTGTTCATAGAGTCTCATATTTCAGACTTGGGAGACACAATTCATGACATTCATCTTCTCTTTGATGAAGTTGATTCTTCTTCAGTTGTGGAGGAACCTTTGGATCTTCTTGTTCAATCTTCACATGATCATTCCTCACAGTTTGACATGATTGTGGATACTTTTGAGCAGCATTTGGAGGAGGCATCTTTGTCTTCAGAGAAGATAGTTGAGTCTTTGGATCTTGTTCTACATACATTTCTACTAGGTTCTGGATTTTCATCTTCATCAGTGTGGCCTAGAACACTTGATTTGATGGTGACATCTTTCGACATCAACATGGAGACACCTGAGCAAAGTTCAGAGACTTCATACATTTTCATCATTCTTCCTTCATATTCCTTTCAGGAATGGGAAGACATTCTTCATACACCTTTGGTTTTGTTTCTTCCTAAGGGGAGGAACATTGTTCGACGATCGTGGACCATGTTCTACATTCAGCTTCGAGCTTCAACCATTGGCATAGTTGACTACTTTGGGGAAGGCTACATGGTCTTTCCTATCCTTTCTATTTTGGAGGGGACTTCTTCCTTGCATGGGATTCTTCTTGTGTTGGGAAACTTGTTTTCTTTTCTCTCTTTTGGGAGGAGTTTTGTCCCACTGGGTTTTCTCCTTTACTCCATTTGTGAGAGAGTATTTTGTACATGGGTACCTAACATGGCCTAGTAGCCGGGACCCATATTTGCATCTTTGCATTCTTTCATCCTTTCACCCACCTAAACTATGCTTAAGGGGGGGTGTTAGTGTAGGTTTTTTAATATTATTTTTCCTACACATTATTAAGCATACCTTAGGTTATAGGAGATGTGGTTCATGTGAGGACACGTGGCATAATCCATCGATTACATGTGTTGCTCCCACTCACACTTGGGTGGTTGAGTTTCACACCATCTTTTGGCCTTATATGCCACCTTACAAAACCACTCATCTGTCTCTTTTGAGTAGGTTATGCCACCTATTTGGCATTTTCCAAGTAGGCATAACTCCCACCTAATTTGGTTATTTGGGAGTTATTACCCCTCTTGGAATTATTTGCCCATATTCTACTATATATTCTGCACTCACCTCTCCCTCCTATCTAGTTTAGATCTAGCTCCTATCTAGTCTAGATGAGTTCATATTAACTCAATCAATTCAAGGGAGAGTTGAGGCATATTGTATCATTTAGTGTGTGATATAACATCATTTTGTTATTGCACTATATTCCTGCATTCTATTTCTTGCTGCTCTCGTGTGGAAGGTTTATCTTGGTTTTGTAGGTGATCCTGGGTGCTCGAGTTCATCAAAAACTCTTACACATGTCACCTTCATCTAAGTCTCTTAATAACTTTACTTAGTTCTTCTAGAGTTCTTTTCAACACATTCAAGAAATTTGATTTCTATTACACGAGCTATACAAGCCTCCTAAATTGTGGTACCAAAAATAAATATTTCTAGGAATTTAGGTTAATCCATCAATCAAAACATTACGATGCAAGATTGAGACACGTTCTCCAACAAAATGTGTTTACAATCAACTTTATTGTTGTTGTTGATTATAATACCATAAGTTACAAAGCTCTATCTATGCATGTAGAAAATCTATTCTAGCTTATGATCTTTTAATTTTTTTCATTTATTCCAACACTTGTTCTCTTGTCTTTTATTCAAATAGATGTAGGCTAAAGTAGATAAGGAGTTGCCCTATAATCCTAGAGACTAATTTGTAGGTTACATCCCATATCTACAAAGCTTTCAACTATTGTTAGTATCATAAGAAAAATTAACACAATTTTCTTCCATCAAAAATAGATTTAGACATCAAATCTTCTCAAAGTCTTTCCATATTTATTCGTAATGACATAATTATCCTATAACACCTCTATAGTAATAAACCCGCCACATTAAACTCAAAGTACAAAAATCATTTACTTAATATTTTAAATTGATAGGGAAAAAATTAGAGTTTCCTAAGTAATTTAGCTAATTTCAATTTCTTTAAGATATTTGGTCGAATCTTAAAAAAAGTCATTTTTAGGAAACTTTGCACTAGACATGTTATTTTAACCAGTTGCATTATGAATCACACTTCCAAACCTTAGTTGTAGATGGATAACAGTCCATTTTACAATTCTAAAAAAACAAAAAACTTAGTTATTCCATATAACAGCTACATGTTGACGAAGTTAGTCCGCACGACTATTGATCCCTATTCCATATAACAGCTACATATTGATGAAGTTAGCTCGTTCCACTAGTGGTCCCCTCTCCCCTGATGGTCCCTCATAATTTTGTGAAAATATGAATTGATTTTTGGTGGATCGCACGAGAGACAAGGAATTTAATGGGACCGGTTAAGCTGCAGTAGAAATCAGAAATGGACGTATATACTCTGCTTGCAACATTTAATGAAAGGAGTCTGTCTACTCATGATGACTGGCTCTTCATCAAACTTTAAATTATGCCCGTGAGTTGTCTTAAATTTGATGTCCATGTGTCTACCTCGGAGAATATTGTACTTTTCATGGGCTTCTGTCATTTCTCAGCCAGCCTCCATCTGTTATTATCAGAGGCTAGTATCCGTGCATCCCTCGCACATGCAAAGTCTCGATGACTGATTTCAAAAGGGTAATGTATTTGAATGCGCTTGAGAGCATTGTCTGGCCTAATCATCTCAGCATTCAATTCGATTGAAGTCTTCAAGTTCAGAGTGGTCCTCAAACGCAGACTTTTCTATTAAAAGATGCTTACTGATGTCTTCAGGCATGATGTCAAATTTTGAGTACTCAATCATGCCATCTGTCTTTCTGAAGTAGATAGTTTAAGAGAGGACATGGGCACCGTACACAGTGTAAAAGACAGGGAAATGGGGGTGAACTGAGAGCACTTAACATGAAGTGAAAGGGCACCTTTATGAAAAGACACGCATGACTCAAAGACAATTTTATTCAATAAAGACAATGTAGAAAGGTCCTCGCTGGAAAATACATAGCTAGGCGTCTAGGTATATGCAATGTAGAAGAAAAGGTAATTGCTGGAAAAAAGAGCAGATAGAGAGGAGATGGATGCCTTCTTCTGAGAATAGATGGTTTATTTTTGGCCTTCGCTGCAACAGCAGCTCTGTAAATTTTTCTTCACAATTTACAACTTCTTCCACAGGATGAGAAGTCTGGAGAGTCGTGGGTTCTGGAAAAGCTGAATTACAGTTCTTCAGCTCATGCAATATGACGGCGAAACCTGGTATTTTGGGCTCAGTTTGTTTATGTACTGTATGTCTAGCAATTGTATCTTGTGTATTGTTTTGTGTAAATGCATTTTATTGAGCTTTATAACTAATAGTTCACGGTGGCTATTGTTTATGTCGCTCATTTGAGATATAATCTTTTGTTTCAATCCGTTTTAGATGTTTCCACAGTTTGTTTCATGTTGAGTTAAAACTCACATAGGTTTGAGCTACAAAACATGTGTTTGTTGGAAATGCTATTGAGCCGATGGTTATTTGCTAGATTAATAATTAGCAAATATTTTAGTTTACTGCAGATTAGTTTCTAGCTTCTAGAATGAAATGTTGAGCTTGTTTGTGAATTTATAGAAAATATGTCTTCCATAAATTGATTTGAATAGTTTTGTTTTTACAAAATAAAAGAATAAATTAAATTTATGTTTTTAAAATTGGATTTGTCACTTTGCAACTAATTTTATTTGAATTTTATCAAAAAATTTATTAAGATAATATACATTTTACTACTGAGTTATCTTATGAAATTAAGAATTTATGACCCCTAGATCTTGGGGAGATTATTCAATCTCTTTTCAATAGAGGACTTGGTTGTCAACTACTACGTTTGACTCCATATTGTTTTGCAGGTCAACAAATATCATGAATGTGTCATCTCATAGTAAATTGTGAAAGCATGCACTAACATGTGAACTATTTGAAAAAATATGTTAAAAGAATATAGTTTCATAAACTACAATGATAGTGACATATAATAAAATGAGTATATGAAAAATGCCTTACACAATTTTAAGAAAATGCTATTAGAAGGCATAATATTTCGATTCCACAACATTTGCCAGCATCCTTCCTACATGTGCCAAAAAGAATAATCAAAACCAGATTTTGTTCCATGTCACAATTGCCTTGGTAAACATGTATGTAAAATGTGGTAGCCTACACAAAGCACATGAAATGTTTGGCTAAATGTCTCAAATAGAGGGGATTTCATTAACTAGATTGTTATAAAGAAATTCATAAAATAGGTTTGATGAATAGATTTTGGAAACTTTCTAAGAAATGCAATTGGTAGGTGTAAGGTCTAACTCCTCAACCTTTACCTTCATCTTCTTGACTTGTCCCAAAATTTGAGCTTTAGAACAAGATTTTTAGATCCATCAAGTGTCTAGAAAAAGTATACCAATTGAGTATACTAGGCATTGTTGTAGTAATTTTATCTTTTTTATTCATAACAAACTTCTTAGTAAAATTTATAAGCATTTACTTCTAGTGTATTTAAAGTGCAATATTTCTTTTAAGATTAATTAGATTGTTTAATTAGGTTTTTATGTTTTAAATTTTTCCATTGCATTTGTTTTAGGATTCTCTTAACTATTTAGTTGATCCGAGAACATTGCAATTTTTTTGTTTACTTCCTATTCCTTCTAGATGTGTTCAAAATGTTAAAGAAGACACAAGGCAATTGAATTTCTTGACAATATGCTCATAAGATATAGAAAAATTGGGTTTGTTGAAAAGGAATTTTAAAATTTTGAGCAAGTGCAAGGGTGAGTTTAAATTCAAATTCTACAATATTTTTCAATCAACTTGTATCCCATCAACTTATGCAAAATGAAGCTTTATAATAGGTCATGGACACTTGAAGAGCATAATAGAAAGTGGGATTTTTTAAATACTAATTTTTTAAATGCCCTAGTAGATATATATTTGAAATATGGGAGAATCCAAAAGAAAAATTAACTATTTGATAAAAACCTAAAAAAATTAGGCTTGTGGAATGGCATGATTATGGTATATGCATTTAGAATTAATTTCTTGATGAGTCTTTAAGTGTTTTTAGTGAAATGTCCCAATGAAATGTGCTCTCATGGAATGTGACGATAGTTGTATGTGCACAAAATGGTTTAATTGAAAAAGGCCTCATAAACTTGTAAGAAAACTCAATTGAGAGCTATATAGCTACTCTCCACAACATTTTCCAACATCCTTCAAGTGTATGTAAAAATAATAATTTAGAATAGGGTAATTGTTGGCCCCACGGTTGTCGTTGCACCAAAAGATTGACTTGTTAATGCCCGATACAACTGCCAAAGTTGACAGATCCACAAGAGGCAATTAAGCCATGATGTCACAAATCTTGAGAGAAGCACTGACCATCTACCAACAATCTCCTCCTCAGCATTACCTAGGGGGATTCAAAACTGACACCTTTGGCTCTGATACCAATTGTGGGCCCCACGGTTGTCGTTTCACCAAAAGATCAACTTGTTAATGCTCGATACAACTGCTAGAGTTAACGGATCCATGGGATGCAATTAAGCCATGTCACAAATCTCAAGGGGAGCACTAACCATCTTCCAACAATTATTTATTAAATCATAATGAAGAGATGATTTTTGTCTCATCATAGTTGCACATGATTATGCAAAATTTGGAAGCATACATGAGGCATGTGGTTGATTGAAAAAATACCTCAATAGAACATGGTTTCATGGATTGTAACTGTTGTAGGATATACACGAAATATGTTTATAAAAAATACCTTGGAATATTTTAAGAAAATGCATATGAAAGGTAGAAAGTTACATTGCACAAAATGTACCGACATGCTCCATGTGTATGCAATATTGGTAGACACATGCAAAATGTTGAAGCAAACATAAGACATGTGAATTGTTTGGCAAAATGTACCAAGGAGATATGGTCTCATGGAGTAGAATCATTACAAGCTATGCAAAAATGGTTTTAATGAAGAGGCCTTAGAAAATTTTAAGAAAATACAATTGCTAGGTGTGAGGCCTAACTCTATAATACTTTCCAACATCCACCTAGCCTATGCCAAAATGGGAGCTTTGGAATAGGGTATCAACATCCAATAGAATATAATTGAAAGAGATTTTTTGCCAAATTTTATAGTTGCATATTCTCTAATAGACATATACAAAATGTGGAAGCATACACAAGGCATGCACATACACAAGGCATGTAAAGTGCTTGATGGGTTGTCTAAAAAAATGTGATCTCATGGAACACTACAATAATAGGATAGCCCAAAATGGCCTTTGCAATGATGCTTGCAAGCTCTTTGAACTAGCAAAACACTCTAAAACCCTACCTAACTAGGTAATCTTTACTTGTTTTTTTTACTAGCATACAATCCATACAGTTTAGTGGATGAGGGTTGCAAATACTTTAATGTTGTGTGTAGAAAAAAAAACTAGATGTTGTTATATTGAAGAATATAAAATATAATACATGGTTTTCTGTAGCTGTGGTCAAGAACTTATCATACTTGTTAAATTCAAAACATATTTGACACCCTCTAACTTTTATTTTGGCTTGATAGAAGGTGAAATTTATGACATGAGAACAATCAATCATACAGCACAAAAAAAATAAAAAAATAGATAATAAAAAGACAATATATACTTAGAGAAACATCGTTACACTATTATACTTTTATTAGTTGTTTATTACTTGTTTACAATAAGAACCAACATTATAAGAAATGATAAAAATAAATGTGGCTATTTTTTTCTCTCTAAATAGGAGTCAAATTAAAAATCATAGAGTGAACCAACATTAAAAAAAGTACATATCAACTTCTAAATTAAAAAGATAATCATGGAAGATCTTCATATGTGATTGGTTCCTTTGTTGAGTTCCTTTGAGGACTTTTGTTTTGGGTTTGGTTGGTTGTTTTTGGTGGCTGTTGTCTTTGCTCTGTAATGCTTCTTTGATTCAAAAATTTTTTACCACTTCTTTTGAAAAAAAGAAGATCAATGCAAATTTTAAGATGGATAGAACCTATAAAACAAATATATGACTAATTTACAAGATTTTTTTGAGACTATAAATATTTATGCTTCCATGTTCCACAACATAACATCTGACTCCAAATCAGATTGACACTCAGTTGAGTAGGAAGCTTGCACAATTTTCTATTGAAATTTTTGAAAGAAATCATAGGGAATTCTAGAAAGTTCAACTGCATAATGTCCTGCTATGCCCATATCATTTTAAATGCTTCCTTCTACTTCACTAATCCCCACAAATAATCTTCTACTTGTACTTTCTCTTGCTCCGTATCTCTAATTATTTCTTCTATACACAATTTATCAGTTGGAGTCTCCATCCATCCCGTGGCATGGTTATGATTATTCTCATATGAAAGAGGAACTTTACTTGCATTGTCTGTGCAATCTATGACGCTCGATATAAATGGCGTGTCTAGTTCCATGTTCCACAATATAGTATCTGGGCTCAAATTAGATTCACTCTCATGTGTGGGATACATTTGATAGGGGTGGATGGATACAGATCAACACTAATAAGCAAATATAAACTCAGCAATTCATGAATAAACACACACACAAATAAAACACGAATTGCTGCTCCAAATATTTGTATTTAATTGCTTGCCCAAAAATGGTTTACATCTGCCTCTTATATAGAGGACTTTAGATACATTTAGAATAATCTAGAATATAGGCTGACATATTATTTTACCTTGGCCGACATAAAATAAGTTTCTAGAATTTACCTAACCCTAAACTTCTAGAATTTATCCAACCCTAACCGACATGATTTAAATAACTTCTAGAACTTTACCAAATTTTACTTTATTCTTAATCTCTAGTCCAGCTGGATCCACTAGAAACTTCTAATATTTTTACATCTTAATTGAGGGAGAAATTACATTTCCCAACACTCCCCCCCTAATTTCGACCTCAAATGCTGCTGCATAAATTTCCTTGCTCTTGACTATTGGCTTTGCAAATCCTTTTCTTTGCTTGATATCTTCAAACTTGACGATGCCTTTGTCTTTGTCCAAGTCTTCAAACTTCAAACCATCTCTACGATCTACAGATCTCTTTCCTCAACTCTTTTCAACTTTCATCCCACTGCTACGGCAGTCATTCAAACTTCAAATCTTCAGAACTTCAAACTGAAATTCCTCTTTTCTGTGAACTCGCTATTTGTATCTTTCCATCTTCTTTGACGTCTTGCTAGACCAACAAATCTCTCTTGATTTCTTTCATCTTTGACATAGGAACATTTCCACTTGGACAACCTTTTGAACATGCCTGCCATCTTTTGCCAACTTGATCCGTAATTCCATCCACAATCCATTCTCATACAATCTGCCATAGTATTCTTCTTGCACTTTTTGTTCCAACATGTCTTTTCAGAATGACTTTTCAAACCACAAATTCTGCAGGGATGTAAGTCCCAAAATCTATCCTTTGTATGTCCTTTCCTGTTACAATGACAACATTGCACATATTCCTTTTCTTTAACAAATTTAATTACACCTATATTATTTCCTTTACCTGTCACATATCCAAGTCCTTCATGCTTTGGCCTCATTATTGGCTTAATTGGCTCTCTCATCCCTTGATCATACTTTCCTAGTCCTTGTCCTTTGTATCCCATTCTTTCCATGATCTTTAAACCAACATTGTTTTCATTGCCATTACATCTAACAACATTATCTTGACAATTTTTATCAAAAATTTCTTCAGCAAAAACACACTTATCAAATGAAATATTCAAGTCATCTGTACTACATGCAGCATCATGAACCAATTTTGACTTCAAACATTCATTCAATTTTATAATCTCCTTCATCTGCAAACTATTTGCTTCTTCTAATTTCTTTAATTTCTCTTCTAAATCATCAACCAATTTCACTCTTTGTTCCAATTCCTCATTCTTTTCCTTGATCTCCTCAAACAATTTTAGCTTTTCTTCAAGCTCATTATTCTTCTCTTTAAGTTTGCACGATTCCTTCACCTTCAAATTATATATTTGTTCCACAAACTTTAACCTATCATCTAGCTCTTCAATTGCCTCTTTAGAATCACTAATTACATTTAAAAGGCTACATTTTTCTGCTCTCATTTCTTTTTTTAATTTTGCCAATTCTTTTTCTAAAAAATCCTTTTCACATTTTAAACTTGTATTTTCTTTCTTCACCTTTATTAATTCTTCTTCTAAATCTTTTGTTTTCTCTTTCTTTACTCTATCAGCTTTTCCCATTGAATCAAACAAATAATCTTACTTTACTTGTGACAACCCCTCTCAAAATTCTGATCTTTTATCTTTGACTCTGGCAGCTCAAAAAGACTCTTTTAAATTTCTTCAGATATGCAGATCTTCTTCAACTTCAATAATCTTCTAACAGTGGCATCTATTTGATTCCTTCTACAATATGCAATGGTCCCTTGACTGGAAATATGCTTGGCAGCAAACAGAGAATTCTTCAAGACTGTGATACCTTCGATTGACTGGCGGCTGGCTGCAATCAGTGAGCTGCTATGACTGGTAATCTCCTGTCAGCGTCTTAAACGAATCTTCTGAAAACTACAAATTCCTTTAGTCTTTGGTAGGCGCTATGTTCTTAACCATGGCATCTTTCTCCAACTTCTGACATCTTTGACTTTTTTGGCTCCTCTCTACAGCTGCGGCTTGTATTTCTTCCATATACTGATGGCTTTGACAGCTAACTTCATTAGCGCTTCAATTTTCTCCACCTTCTCCCAAACAAACCTCCTGTGCGTCTTCAGCCCTTTGGTGACTGGCGACAAACATTTATTTGACAGCAACTTGCACATCAGCTATGACTGATTTGATATCAGCATATTCTCCAGTTGCCAACAATTTCATCTGGGCGACCTCCTCATGGAATCAATTTGCAACTTTTCCCTGGATTGTTTATGCTCTGATACCACTTTGGTAGGGGTTGATGGATACAGATCAACACTAATAAGCAAATATAAACTCAACAATTCATGAATAAACACACACACAAATAAAACACGAATTGCTGCTCCAAATATTTGTATTTAATTGCTTGCCCAAAAATGGTTTACATCTGCCTCTTATATAGAGGACTTTAGATACATTTAGAATAATCTAGAATATAGGCTGACATATTATTTTACCTTGGCCGACATAAAATAAGTTTCTAGAATTTACCTAACCCTAAACTTCTAGAATTTATCCAACCCTAACCGACATAAAAATAACTTCTAGAACTTTACCAAATTTTACTTTATTCCTAATCTCTAGTCCAGCTGGATCCGCTAGAAACTTCTAATATTTTTACATCTTAATTGAGGGAGAAATTACATTTCCCAACAACATTAACTTAGGATTAACAAAGGAGAAAGCTTCAGATACTGGTGGTGCATAACTTTCCATTGGAATTCCTGAAAGAAATGAATCGGACATTCTATGAAGTCCAACTACATCATTTCGTGCTATGCCCATTTCATTGTGAATGTTTCCTTCTACTTCACTAGTTCCCCGAAATGAAGCTTCGACTTGTACTTCCACTGTCTCCTTGTCTCTAATCATTTCTTCTATGCTAAACTTATCCATTGCAGTTTCCATCTTCGATAGAGCATGATTATAATTATTCTCGTCTGAAAGAGGAACTTTTATTGCATTACACGTGAAAACCTTCAGGCTTTGTCGTGGGAGGATTACTTGTTCAGATTGCACTTGTGCATCACCAATGTTTTGGGTTTGTGCTGAATTTTGAAGCTTCTTTTTCAGATGTGTTTTCCAGTAGTTCTTTATTTCGTTGTCTGTTCGACCCGAAATCCTTTCTGCTATCTGCGCCCATCTGTAGAAGCTCGCCATAAATCCATTTCAATACTAGACATAAAGAAATCTCTTGCATACTGAAGTAATATAATTAAAATTTGCTAGCAAGTTACAAATTTTTAATGAAAAATAAAGAATTATTAAATCATCCACCTGCTGCCCCAGCGGCCATGAAGGTCAATTATAATGCATTCTTCTTCGGGAGTAATATTGCTGCGCTTCAGACCGGGACGGAGATGGTTTACCCACCTCAATCTGCAACTTCTTCCGCATCTCTGTAGCCCTGTACAATGTGAAATAAATTGAATTGACGACCTAAACAAGATGCCAAGGTATGGAATAAAAAGTAGAAATCGAAACATAGTTTTCAAAACACTATATAAGATGTCTGTTGAGTTAACCGTGCAACAAGAATAGCAGAAAATAAAAACAGAACAGCAATAAGATTGTAAAAATAGAAATTTTTTTT
Source organism: Sequoia sempervirens (assembly GCA_007258455.2). Classification (NCBI taxonomy): domain Eukaryota; kingdom Viridiplantae; phylum Streptophyta; class Pinopsida; order Cupressales; family Cupressaceae; genus Sequoia; species Sequoia sempervirens. The sequence goes on from VDFB02252616.1 coordinate 52,332,155, forward strand.
TTGACAAAGTTATTTAACATGGTTCACTATTAAATGGCTACATTCACAAAAGAATGCAGATCACTCTGTTATTGATTAACAGCAAACTTCGTTAAATCGTTTTCAACATCTTCAAAAGAAAAAATAAAATTGAATTCTCTTCAACTCTTCAAGCAATAGAAGAGACAAAGAGGAAACAAAAAGACAGTGATGGTTGAACTTCACTTCCAACAATGTCAAAGTATGAAATAAGTAAACGAATTAAAATATTATGTATGCATCTGGCCTGCTAACTAAGGATGGGGCTAAAATTCCTGAGAATATATGAATATAGCCTCATGTATGGATAACAACTTTTTGCTTCTTGCCATAGACTCCACAATTATTCGAATTCAGTGCATGTATTTAAATGTCACATTTTGTTATTTCAAATAGACAACATAGATTCAGAGGAGCTGCGTAGTTAAGAACAGATTAATGATAATGCTACAGAAATAACAACACAAACCATAGTGGTGATGTTATAACAACAAAGATAATAAATGAATAATATTGACGATAAGGAGGGAGTACCAGCTGCTTTAGCTAAAGCGCCCCAGCGGCGATCACCATAAAGTTTGATATAGCGTAGGAGATGAATATCCTCCTCAACCGTCCATAGCCTCTTCTTAAACATCCCTTTCTCCCCACTGTGAGACCATCTCGAACTCATCTCCAAGATTCTTCCCTCCTCAATTCTATTTCCCCCTTTGTATTTCCCCAGCATTGCCTTTGGCTCCTCAATTTGAATGACGGAGGAAAAGAGATAGAATGAACCCTCCACCAGACTCTATATTTATATAACAAACCGAAACTTCCTGTTTGGAAATCTTAGATAACAAATTCTAGCCGTGTATATATGGAAATCTAAGAACAAATTGAAGCCATGTATATATGGGAATCTAAGATGAGCAAATTCCATTAATTAATGACCATCCCCACTAGTTGTTGACGAGGAAACACAAGCAAAATTCCAATTCCATGTATGTGAAAGCCGAGATAATTGGCCTTATTAGACGTAACAGCATAACAACATAAGACTATGCTTTTCAGTGTGGAGGGCCACCAAGATTCATCCAGTCTGTTTGATTTTTACAACATTTTTTGTTCCATGTGGCGGTACCAAACATTATGGGACCATGTCCAACTGCATTCTAGTCTTATCTTTTGTCAATTCTATTTGTACATCTAATTTTAATCTATATTCATCCATCTTTTTATCTTCCTTCATATATCTTTTTATCTTCTTCCACATATCTTATTTTGTTTGTTACACTCAATTTAAAATTTAAAATTACAACAAACAAAATGGATAATTTGAAATTTGATCTTCCTCCACACATCTTATTAGATGTAACAGCATAACAACACAAGACAATATGCTTTTCAGTGTGGAGGGCCACCAAGATTCATCCAACCAGTTTGATTTTCACCCAACATTTTGTGTTCCATGTGGTGGCACCAAACATTATGGCAATCATTTGATGGGACCATCTCCAACTACAGTCTAGTCTTATCTTTTGTTAATTCTATTTGTACATATAATTTTAATCTATATTCATTTATCTTTTTATCTTCCTCCACATATCTTATTTTGTTTATATACACTCAATTTAAATTTAAAAATACAACAAATAAAATAGATAAATTGAAATTCCATGTTAGTGTATATCAATTGTTCTTTTTATCTTCCAGCACATATCTTATTAGTACTTGTTATTAGACAATAGTATTGTAATGAGCTTTAGTTAATTATTTATTAGTAATTGTATTTTGAACAAATTATAATTTCAAATTAAATAGCACTTGCACCCATAGGTGGTTCAAGGAATATGCTGATAGGAAAGTAAAGGTAAAACGATAATGAATTTGTCATTATCATTTTATCTTCCAACAGACATCTTATTAGTACTTGTCATTAGACAATAGTATTGTAATGAGCTTTAGTTAATTATTTATTAGTAATTGTATTTTGAAAAAATTATAATTTCAAATTAACTAGCACTTGCACCCATAGGTGGTTCAAGGAATACGCTGATAGGAAAGTAAAGGTAAAACGATAATGAATTTGGACATTATATAATTGAGTATATTTAAATACAAATCTATATAATTACATTATATAATTTTTTTGTGGATGTCTTCATCGATTTGAAACAAGTAAATTCATGTGACCGAGTAGCAGCTAATTTGCATCTATTAAAGTGAAATGAGAGTATCATTTTTTTTTTGCAACTCCTCTTTTGAAGTCCTAAAATTTGTATGCATTGCAACACAATGTTGTTAGATAAAAAATATAACTTGGAAATATGTTTCTACATATATAAATATAGCAATATTTTTTTATTTTAAAAAAAAAATTATTTTGAGAAAAAGGTTAAATCTTTATTTCTCTTTTCTTGAGCATCTGATTGGCCACCTATACAAGGAGAAAATGTTGTAAGTGACTACTTTTAGTGGTTTTTCTCTAATAAAGGAGGGAATATATAAAATTCTATAACTTTGAAAGACAATGTAGTAAATGTACTTACTTGAACATGTTATTAGGAAAGCAATTTTAGGCAAGCTTCTTCTTTCTTTCTAATAATGTTGTATGATTTTTTCATTTTGGAATAGTGACCAAAAGAAAATGTAGGCTCTATGTGAAGGACTATTATGGATTTGAATCTAGACATTGTCATAAATGTGAGGCCTTGTCTTTCAATTTTTTCAATATTGATTATGGCTTTATTTAGTGTAAGGCCTTGTGATTTGTGTATAGTGATAGCCCATGCCATAGATAGTGGTGTTTGTCTATGTGTGCCTTAGGAAATAGGTTGTATTGGTATAATTTTTGGGTTTGTTTCATCCCACAATGGACCAGTATAGTTATCAAATGCAACTATAGCATATGTTGGTAATTCAAGTGTTTTAGATCCAATGAGATACAATATCTTTGACCTCTCCAAGAGATCCATTTACATGTCCACCTTGGACCCATAGGTTTGTTGAAAGCATGACATGTTGAAATTTTCTTAGTAACTTACTTCTTGGGGTAGTTGCTCATCATTGGTATCAATACATAATTTACGTTGTGTATTTACAACAACACAGAGTGGAAAAGGTAGATTTATCAGTTGCATTATTTTTTGTGTAAAATGACTAGCTCATTTGTAGTGAACAAGTGTATTGATTGGTCAAAATATTCTTGTTCAACTGTTGTTAGTTGCTTGTTTGAGTGAATCATTAGTAATTCCCAATCATTTTTTTTGGTTCTACATTATGCATGTTTTGTAATGTATGATGAAATTGATTTTGAATTGGATTGCCACCTTGTTGTCTAAATATTGTTTGTAATGTAACAACTGTATTAAATTTGTGCCATATTTTTTTGTAGTTGTGTGGGGTGCATAGATAGGTTTATTCATAACAGGGGGTAGTTGTGCAATGTATCCTATAAGAATTATAGAAATGCCACTAAAGCAAAGATGTTGTTGTGGGATCACTTCACATAACCTATTGTCAAATTTTAATAGTAGATTTGGCCCAGTGAAGCTCATTTCATTGATTAGAATGTATTGCATATTTTTCATGTCTTCTTGAAATGTTGTCAAATTTTGTCCTTGTAGTGGTTGGATTTCTCTATTTGGAATCATGAGGGTTGAATGTATAGTCAAGGCTTGTGTATTAAAAGTTGAAATACCTATTGATGCAAGAACAAGGAGTGGGTTTACTCTAGTTGGTATGGTTGTTTGAAGTGTATTTATTATACAAATAATTAGATAAGATTTTCTAGTTCCTCCAGTTCCTTCTATCACCATATGTAGTGGTTATTTAGGGTTATTCCGAATCAAGTGATTTGTAATGATAGTAAGTGCTATTTGTTGTTTCATTAATAATCTATAGTTTGGGTTTTACAAATTGAAGGGGGTATGGACATCTTGTTGGGACATTTTATTTGTGTTTATAAATTGAATTGCATTCTGATACAAATATGTAGGAACAATGTGAATATCCCATTTGCTGTTGTTTTTAAAATCACGGTGACCAAGCATTTCATGTTCATTTAAATTGTGACTATTAGCAAGGCCTAGTTGAGATAATAATTCCCATTAATTTATTTCTAGACTATCTTGTATATCCATATTTTCACCAAAATAGTTTTCCTCTTCAAGGGAAGCTTCTATTTGATTTGTGTGATCAACATGTCATGTATTATATCATTGTGTATTTACATGTTTCTAATTATGAATGATTTCTTCTCTATTGAGTCTTGTATCTGTCTATTTTTCAAAAAAAATTATCGAGAAGTAACTCACTCCAACAAAATGATTCAAAAGATTCAGAGTCTTCTTTTGGAATGAAATAAAAATGAGGAAAAACTTGCAAAATTTCTTTTTCTTTTCTATTTTTCCATTTGCATGCTCTGTGACTAGAAAAATATATGAAGGATCTTGCTGATTCAATTAGTGTAGCCATTTCTAGGTTATCTAGCCAATCCATGTAGGATTGTATGTAGTTAGATTATATCTCATTACCATTGGTTTTTTCTTTAGGCGACGAAGAACTTTTTTTCCTACATTCAATGATAAAAATTTCAATTACAAATCACAAGGGGTAGTTTTTGAAGAATATGACATGTTTCTTGTGCTTCTATATCTCATTCTACAACTATATCTACCACAAACTTTTAATATGATTTCAAAGCATGGTCTTCCAAAAATTTCATTTGAACATATTTTGGCCAACATATTAACACAACTCTTTGATTTTATTTTAGCTTTTGATGTATATTTAGAAATGTATTTGAGAACAAGCAAGCATGAGATGACTGGTTGGAAATCTATGTTAGCTCTCCATATTGATAGCATTTGAGGGTTATGAATGTTTAACCTTTCATCATTTCTTTTTGGTTCATAAAATTTGTTTCCTGATTCATCACAAACTAAAGTGGATTTTATGTATTCTTTCCATGGAGCTTTTCATCTACATTGTATGGTTTACTGTAGTTGGTATGGTGGTTTGAATTGTATTTATTACGCAAATAATTAGATAATATTTTCTAGTTCTTGTAGTTCCTAGTATCACCATATGTAGTGGTTGTTTAGGGTAATTCTAAATCGAGTGATTTGTAATGATAGTAAGTGCTAGTTGGTGTTTCACTAATAATGTATAGTTTGGGTTTTATGAATTGAGGGGGATATGAACATCTTGTTGGGACATTTTATTTGTATTTATAAAATGAACTGCATTCTGATGCAAATATGTAGGAACAATGTGAATATCCTATTTGTTGTTGTTTCTAAAATCACAGTGACCAAGCATTTCACGTTCATTTAAATTGTGACAATTAGCAAGGCCTAGTTGAGATGATAATTCCCATTTATTTATTTCTAGACTATATTGTATATCCATGTTTTCATCAAAATAGTTTTCCTCTTCAAGGGAAGCTTCCATTTGAACTATGTGATAAACATGTCATGCATTCTATCATTCTGTATTCATGTGTTTCTAATTATGAATGATTTCTTCTCTATTGAGTCTTATATCTTTGTCTATTTGTTAAAAATATTTATGAATAATAGGAAAATGGGTGCTTTATTTAACTTAGATCATAGAACACCACTTTTTTCCAATTATCATTCAAGGTTGTCCTAGGAATCCTAATTGGATTGGCTATCAACCTCACAAGGTGAGTCAATTCTCAACAAAGAAGACATAGGAGGGTATTCTTTAAGCTCTTAGGGGTTCAACACCAAGAAAATGCTTGGAAAATATAAATAAGAATTCAACTCACAAAACCTAATAATGCAAGCTAAATGAGGGATGCAAATGATGAAATAATGCAATAGGGAGTTAGGATATGTGTACCTGGGAAGTCTAGAAATGTTGTGACAATTCCGGAAATGCAAAGAAGCTACAGAATATGTTGTGGATGACAAAGATGCCCTTTCTATTGTCTTAGTCTCATTTCTATTTATCGGGGAAGATGCAGAATCTTTAGATGCTAGAACCAGATCTGGAATAATTTTTGAAAAATATCTTTAGGAGGACTAAGACACCCTAGGTGGAAATTTAGTCTCGTCTAGAATTTCGGGAATCTTCAAATGTGGTCCTAAGGCTTGATGTTTGCACTTCCTTTTTCTTTGATCTAAGGTTCTAAAAGTTTCAGATTTGGCATGTAAGTGAGTTTCCATGAAGATGACAACTTTTCAATGCAACTTTGCAACTTTGCACTTCAAATGATCTTCAAGTCTTTAACCTAAATTTGCAATCACAAACATACAAGAGGGGAAAAACTTGTTGATTATTAGTGAATGGGGGTTTTCCTTGGTCAAACCCATTGTTGGTAATTAAACCTTGAAATGAAATAGAATAATAAAGCAAAATCATGAATGAACAACATGTAATGCTAGAACTCACCAAACCCTTGTTGTAAAGTCTATAAACTTGTGTGAAATGGTTGCAATGGATATAGATCTTGAATCAAATGAATGCTTGATAAATATGGACTTGAATTTCTTACCTGAATCAAAAACCTTCATCACAATTGTTAGCAAAAAGACACACATGATGCAAGAAGGTCTTTGATATGATGCTTGAATCTTGATGATGGCTCTAAATGCTTGATGAATTTCTCTTGAATGTTGGAATGCTTGAATGCTTAGAGTGCTTGTAGTCTTTCTTGGTATATCAAAATGAGATGAGGAACCTTGTATTTATAATTATCAATGCTTAATATCCTAAAATTACACCACACCAAGCCGACACATGAATTAATTAATTAAAGAAGGCTAAATCCTGTCAAAATTTGAAATTAAATCCTAAAAATACTTCAAGGGGGACTAAGATGCCCTAGGTAGCATCTTAGTCCTGAGGCATGAAACTCGGGGCACAGACTCCAAAAAGGGACCTATTCATGTGCTTTCAAAATCAAGGTCCCAAGACCTTTGGGGGACAAAGACACCCTAGGTGGTGTTTTAGTCTGGACCCAAAATTCAGGGACACTCATACATAATCATTAAATTATCATTTATGCATTGGAGAATGTTAGGATTAGCTAGAAAAAGATATAATTCATTGAGCTTGTGGATGCAAAATAGGACCAATTAAGACATAAATAGGTATAAATAAAGCAAGGCGGACCCAAATAAGTGTGAAATGCAAGAGCATTTTACTACACTACATTTAGCCCCCACTTTAGTGAGAGGATGAAATTGCTTCAAAATCACACTAAAGTAGCCAACTATGCAATCAAGAGGGGTTCAAATGCACAAATGTTAGTAAGATAGGATGACAATAATCAAGAGGGTGGCCAAGCCCCCAAGATCAAGATCTTATGACAAACCAACATATGTATGAAACAATTTTTCCTTAATCATTTTTGATTTTTTAGCTTTTCATGTTTTTGGCTTTAGATGTGTCCATGCTCAAGTAAAGTTGTTCGGAAAGGTGCACAATGCATCACGTGGTGGCTGTGCGGATTTCATTTATCACCTTCCTTTCGGGAGAAGGTCGAGACACATGTCAATTCGACGAAGATTTTCTCAAGGAGCGATTTTCACGAGTCTGAAGATTTCTACCCATTTGACAAGTCATCTCTTTGTTGCGAACAATTTGTGTTTCTACGAAGCGATCTATTTTGGGGTTTGTTAGAGTTTGCTGGCCCTTTTTTGTTTTTGGGACAAAGACTTTTAGTTGGCATCATTTGGTTACATGACTCGTCAACTAGACTTTTTCCAAGATGTTTTCTAGGATCTGATCACTTTCAGATAACTATCCTTGCTAAATATCTAAAAGGAATTAATGCGGTAGTTGAGAATTAATGAGAAAAGATTCCTATGACCTAACTAAAGATCTATGATCAGATCATGTGCTATCAAATGCAACATCTGGTAGCAATTACTTCTATGTTGTGGTGGCAGTTTTCTCTTTTTGTAGCTATAAATGAGAGGCAGTGATAGAACGAAGGGGTTGGTTCCAAGTTTTAGTTTCCTTTGCTGAGGAAAAAGTTTCTTTAGTTTTCTTAAGTTATAGAGCTATTTTCAGAAGTAGAATTGCACAACTGCTTTTCTCTGGCATGTTATATTTTTTATGCTCAAACTATTGTCGGATTGGCATTTGACCTCTGTTTTAAAGTTCATTTGATATTTTAGCATGAACTGTTTGGAAGAAATATTTGAGATTGTGCATGTATGGCCTTTATCGAGCTTTCCTTCTTTATGCTTTCGTTCTAAATAAAACATTGTGTCAAGTTGAATTCAAATAGTTTAAGTTGTTGATTTCCATGTTGTAGGCTTATATGGTAGGATAATAACTTGTGAAAATTGGATTATGTTTGTGGACTTCTCTATTTTTTTGAAGAGTTGTTGTTTTGTTGTATTGTGTTGTAATAAGAGAGAGTTTATGCAATTTTTGAATGTTTTTCTATTAACTTTGGAAATCTTTATGTTTCATCATACCTTACTGAACACTGCCTATGGGGAGATTTAAAAGACTACACTGTGCTTGTAGTTAGCCTTTTACGTTTGTTCTCTTCCCAAAAATGAAGGCTTGTGGCGTTCTATGTCTAAATGTATCACTCATAGGAAAGATTGGGTTTGAAATGTTGTAAAAGCTTTGGTGTATCACCATTTTTATGTTTTATTTTTACATTTCCTTCTACCCTTTTCTCCAAAACTTAGAGAAGAGTCGACTTTCTATAAAAATCCCATAGGTATTCAGTGAGGTGCAAATCAATCCCCCACTCACTGAATTTCCCATAAGACTATCAAAAAGGTGCAAGCTTTGATGATCAACAGTTCTTTTTTTGGCATGCCCAATAGGACACAAATTTCTCGGAATGCCTGATTAAAAGTCTGAAATATTTCTTAAATCAGGCCAAGGAAAGAAACTGGAAGTTTCATTCCTAGAATCCAAACAAGAGCATCTTTAAGAGGCCATTTCCAGTACTCCCAGTTACCTGCCTCGATACCTAGGAGAAGAAGAATTATAGGTTGTGTATCACTTGTAAGGAGCAATAGAGTGAGAAGTAAGAGCCCAAGATCCAGAGCCTTATCTACTCCACCCAGAGGCTCGACCTTTCAAATTAGGATACCTATATACCCGATTCATAGGAATCTTTTCTCCATGGCTCTTGTAATTGCCCTTGCTCCTTGAAATTTCGGAACTTGGGATAGTGGTAGTCCACTACAACCATCTACACCCTCAAATGTATGGCCTGCCATACCCGTGAATGCCCTCAAGGTTATCTCAAATTTTTTTTGAAGATTTCAAAACCCCCTTTGAACAACTTCAAGATATAGTGGAGGTATGTAGGGTACATAACATAGCGGAGGAGAATATCGCCTTATGCTGTTAGCTACTTCTTTCAAAGGAAAGGCTCAAGATTGGTATCAATCTTTGGCCTTGGGTTCTATCCTCTCTTGGGTCAGCTCAGAGAAAGGTTTTTTGAATGCTTCTTAAAGAAGGGAGATCATTTTTCATTGCTACATCAACTAATCACCATCAAAAGAGCCTTGCAAGAGGTCATGAGTGACTTCAACACTCGGTTTCACAAAACCTGGCAAATAATACCTGTGACTGCTCGACCCCCAAATGTGATGGCATTTATATTTTACTTGAAGGATTTCAATTCAGACATTGTAGTGATTGATAACCTCCATGGTAGGGGATATCTTACCCGATGCATATGAGTTGGTTGTGTGCGCGAAAAGTAGTTTGGTCAACACTAGGAAGCTTCCTCCACGACCTACGATGCAGGTATTTGCAGAAATCTCTGATGGTCCTCGAGAAGAAGCTACACTAAGCACTTTTGATACACAACTGACATCGGCCATACAACAGTCCATGTATGTGTACCCCGCCACTCAGACAAGCACATCAGACTCTTCCTCTATAGTAGCTGTAGACACGTAAAATGTACCGATCGACATTGTGCAACTGATCCTGACCTACTAACATCATTTCATACTGAATCATCCCTCGGTCTAACCATTTAATCAAATCTCCTTATCTGATTAAATTCATCAATATTCCTCTCTTAATTAAATAAACCAGGTATTTAATTAAGTCTCTCTCTTTTATTAATTAAATCAATCAATTTGATCTAATTATCACTATTTAATTAAATAGTCAATTTTATTTAATTAAATCCCTCAAGTCTATCTATTAAATTAAATAAATTAAAACCTTTTTTAATTTAATCTAACAATAATCCCTTTTTAATTAAATAAATCAAAATCTTTATTTAATTAATCTCTTATCACATTCTTCTCATTATTTGATTTAAATAAATCCTAAAATCTAAGTCAAATAAATCACATCACTTAATCTCCTATTAAATTAATTGACCCTTGATTAATTTAATCTCTTTTCATGTCCCATCCTCTAGATTTTGCAAGTTTCACATGAAAATAGATTTAATTCATTTATTAAATCTCTATTTTCCTCACAAGACATCTTTTTGGAATATTCTCTAAGTTTGAATTCAAAAGTTCCAAGTGGACATGTACATCCAACAAGGCATTTATTTCATCTTACATGTCCTTTGTCTTGAGCCAAGTGGCATTTATTGCATTTTCTCTTCCCTCTTGCATGTCATTTCAACAAAATTAAAATTCAAAAAAAGCATTTATTGGCACAATCCTCAAAACTTTCACATCCTCCATCCACTCATAGGTTGAAAAGTGGCATCTTTCCATTGGTTGAATGTTAGTCCCACATTGCTCAAATTTGGACATTCATCCTTCAATATCATCTATAAATAAAGAGGTTCATCCTTCATTTCATCATCCACAAATTAGGCAAAGTTACCATGCTAAAATATTTAGCCATTATCATACATCACCATTGAATCATAGCTAGGTTATGCAAGCTTTTAGCTTGGAACACTCTTCAACATCATCAAAGTGGGTCAACTATCATCAACACATCAAGCTTGCATCATAGGAGTTGGGAAATGGCCAATTTTCACATCAAATTGGCACCAATTCCCCCATGGGATCATATGTTTGCTAGTCTAATTAGGATTGAATCTATATTTTCTTGTTTCATTGTGTTTTTCATTATTTTCTTTCCTAATTTGAACTTGGTGAATGGATTTCATGGGGAATACTTGTTCTTACTTGAAATTTGTATTCTAATGTGTTTGTTCTCATTGTTTTACAGGTACTAGGATTGGGGCTTGCACTTTTGGCGATAGAAGGAGGGTCAGCTGTGAACGCTATAGATGAGCAAAAGCATTTTAAATTGTTCATTCCGTTTCAAAAGTTTACTTAGTAAATTATGCCATTAATAAGAGTTTCCAAAGTAAACTCAATGCAAAAGAGTTAATTAAATTGCATTTCTTGTATATAAAATATAACATTTGCATTTCATCATGATTATGCACATGGCCAAGTATATCAATGCATTTTCACATATATTCATCCATACTCAAAAGAGATCTATAAACCAATAAATAATTATTCACATTCAAGTGAGACCAATAACTTCAATAAATACATTTGTATCAATGTTACATCAAAATCTTATAAAGCACATCTATTTCAATGTTGCAGTAACAAATGCCAAATACAATTACATTTACAATGGGCTTTACAAGCCATTCCAGTAGGATATACAAGTACATCAATAGTAAAATAAAAACTCTGATCCTCCAACTGTCGTGACACCATCGGTCTTCTTGCGAGCTGGGGCCAAGAGTGTGATTAAGGCACCTTTTCCGCCCAACCATGAAGTACATGACTTCCCCGGGTTCCTTCCTAACTCAAAGAAATCCCCGACCCTGCATAAGGAGCCTAGCAACCTGACACAGTAAAATAGGAGGGAACTCTTGATGCATGCCTAGTGCCTATATGTATTTCTAACATGAGAAAACATATTTCTTGCAACAGGAGGTGGCAGAGACCCAAATACATATATTTCTAGGCTTTTAAAACAAATCCATCTATTTCAATGGTACAAGTGCTTGGCCAAGCATAAATAAAAACAAGTGGTAGTTTCAGAAAAGGTAAAACTACCGTCTCTATGGATCCACCTTCGGCATCCTGTCCTGGAAGTTACCAAAATACAGTAAAAAGTGCAAAAACCAAAAATTATGCATTTTCCTTATATGCTTCATGCATTTCATTGATTCTAAAAAGAATTTCCTTCATTTTTCCATATTCATAAAATGTTTATCAAACTGATTTCCATTCATACTTAGATTTCAAAAGAGAGTTTCAAAGCATCTTTTGAGTTCCATCTTAATACGTTTGAACAAAAGTGAATAGGATGTAAAGTTTCAGTATTAAAATAAAATTTTCTCTTTTCTCTGAAAATTCACATTGACAACATGTTTTCTTCTGTTTAGTAAGAGATTTGTTCTCACTTCAAGCTACTCTCTTGAGTGTTCTTTGTTCAAGTTTGGTTTTCAAATGTAAAAATGTATGTACATCATGGTATTTTCAGTGTATTGCCACTGGCTGAAACAATATTTCTAATATAAAAACAGTGTTCATTGATTTACATGGTTATATATTTATATATATATATATATTCATACTTTGACATATTTGAATCTATGTATATATATATATATATAAACATGCATTTTATCATTCATATTAAAGAACTCAGTCAGATTTGAAAGAATTAAACACCAAAATTGCTACTATTTTCTGACAAAACAGAGGTTTGTTTGTATATATACATATATCAGAGTAATTCAACCGTATGTTTGTTTACATGATTTTGTCATTTCAGAATGACTACATCTGAGTATATTTACAGCCAAATCTTGAATACCTACAGATTTAGAAGACACAAAAACTATTACTTGCATTCCCTACATAATGTCCATAGCACTGTAGTTATTTTCAGTATTACACAAGGATGCAAACAAAACTTTACATCTGTAGGTATATATGTTTGTATATATATACATATATATATATATATACATATATATATATATATACATATATATATACATATAGTATATTATAGTATATACACATATATACATATATATATACATATATATAGAGTATATATATATATATATATATATATATATATATATATATAGTATATATATATATATATATATATATATATATATATATATATATATATATATATATAATCAATAAACAAGAAAATCCAACATGCTTGGAATTGCATCCTGCCTATCGTGACAAAAGAAAGAAGTTCAGTTTGAAGCAAAAACGCGAACTGAACAATATGAGCATAGCCTCCCCATGGGCGCGGCCTATGGAGGGCACTGGCCTCCCCATAGTGCCGCCCTTCCCTATGGGTCGGGCTGGGGTATAACCCCCACACAATAACAAACTCTTAAAACAAGAACTCGCCCAATAGACAACTACGAATAAATTAATTCCAAAAGAATTTCGAAATAATGACTGGTAAAGGTTTATACACGGGATTTGAGTATATATATATGCATAGGAATGCAAATTCTTGTGTGTGTATATATATATATAAATCTATCTATTTTTTTTTATTTTTTTATATATGCTATCTCTTTCCTTTCTCACAATTTTTTGTACAAAAGAATAGCAAATGAGGGCAGTTTCATGAAATACAGATTGCTAATATAACCCTACTCTGGAAGAAAGAAATTGGGCATTTTCTCAACAATGTAAACAAATGAAGAGAAGGTTTTTCCCAGATTTAAAAATACAACTTGAAGACATTTTCTCAGGCATTTGTATTCATTTTCTTAAATTCTTGCATACAAATTCTCCAATTTTATACTAAAATTCAAACTGGTTAAAAGGAGAAGAATGGAAAAACCTGGAAAATTACTGTCCAGAATTTCTTATTGCCTCCCCTTCCTGAGCTGGTCTTTCTAGAGAAATTCCTCTTCTTTCCTGCCTTTTGATTCCTTAACTTCCTATTAACTTCACCCAAATTTCCTCTAGACCTCCTAATTTGATCAAAGAAATAGCTTCTTGCAACCATCGACACACAAACTTCCAGAGAATATTGTTTTTCAAGAAGAAATTTCAAGAACCGTTTCTTTACGGGAATGTCTTTTCCTATTCTATATTATTTTCCTTTCTCTCATTTCACCCTAATCTTGTAATTTAAAATAAATATGATTAAGAAATATATGCATTTTAAATTTCAAATTTATAAATAGGAAAAATATAGGAAATCATTTACAATTTCTTGCACAAAAGATTTAGAAGGTAATTTAAAAATACTCACTCCTTAAACAAGTATTCCATCTAACTTGTAATTAATTCATTATTTAAATATCACAATTTAAATAGAATTAAAACCATAAATCCTTTAAAGCTACAATTAATAATTAAATTACATTTATGTTATTATTTTATTATTTATTTTTTTATCCATTTATTATTTATTTTGCAAATAATTCAAAGCAATCCATTTAGAATAGACATTGCCTAAATGCAACTATATGATTCTAGGTGTTGTGTGTGTGACCGAGAGTTCTTCCTCTTTTACCCTGTCGGGAAGCTAGCCTTCTTTCCTCAATCACACTCTTGGTCTTCGACCACCTACAACTCAAGTGCACTCAGGCACGCAACAACGAAATTGTATTAGTAACCGATATAGAGATATAAATCAAAGCAATAATTAAATCAATACTTCTATTTTGTTCTATCTTGCATATTTTCAAAATAAAATGCATTCATAATTTCAAAAGTAAATACTTTTCACATTTCCACACACCAAAGCATCGTAATATATCATATTACTCTAGCACACACCATCATTCATAAAATAAATCCACACAAAGCCATGGACAAAACAACATCAAAGTCTAAGACGTGACAACATCTCATGTTTAATCACTTTTCTCACAAAATTCCACCTTTTGTTTATACACAAAAAATTCCAATTGAGAGCTTAGCTGTCACTGTTTTAGCACCACTGACTCTTCACATTGCCATATAGCATTGGAAATTCAAATTGCGATGCTGGAGTCTTCCTATCCAAAAATTTGAATTCCAAACTCTGCCGCTTGACCAATCTGACCCGCAGGATTTTACAAAAGAATCAAACAATGACGCTAGGAAAAAGTGCGACGTAGTTGAGCTCACTGGCCTTGACACAGAGTGACGATGACTGGTAAGCGGCGCTATACAACACCACTGGGAAATCAAACTGTGACACAATTACGGGTTGCACCACTGGCAGGGAGTAAAAAGTGGCAATTTAATTTTAGCACGTGTGTTTGATTAATGATGAGTTTATCTTCTATTTTCTACTTTTTAACCTCTGTGTTTGACATAATTTGACTGATTTTATGTCTTGCAGGTTGGGTCAATTGAAAACAAGAGAAGGAGAAGCATGAGGATGATACTTCACCAAATCAAAGTGTTTTTAAACACTTTAGTGTTTGCTTAACACTCTTAGGAAACTGTTATGCCTTTTGCTTAGGACACTGATTTCGTTTGGGCTTTAGAAAGAACCCTTTCAATTTTTTTGCAAAGGCTTAAAATGAACATTAGGATTACAACTTACTAGAGTTTGTTTTTGGTTAAGAATTGAACAAAAAAACTCTTATTGTTTTTTGTGTTTAAAAAGAACTCACAATTACTTTGTGGATCTAAAATGAACATGTGGTATTTTGTTTTGTGAGGGATTACTTAAACTAACCTCATTGAAAAAGGACGTATGCGCTTCTCTCACACTTTATAGCGATCTTGAGAATCAAAAGGCCTTTTTCATGATTTTAGGTTGAGACAAAGCAATCACCTCCACACTTCATTTTGGGTTTAAAATTGAACAAAATCTTGTGCAAGTGTGGATAAATTTATTGCATGTGTTCTCCCTTTGTTTCTAAACAAGGGTTGATCGAAGTATGAATAATTTTATTTGCTTTTTTTTAATCTTAGAGGGCCTACCTTGGGGAAAAAGTACTCACCCAAGGGAATGAATCAACCGGTAACACTTTGAACTCGAGAATATTTCCAACCATGATATAAATGTGGGTATTGGAAGAATCACCAATATCACGTGGTTGATCCCGACGAGATGGATCCGAAAGGGGACTCTCGCCATATGGGTCAATCTCCACAACGTAAAGTCCTTATTAAAACCCATGTTCTAGAATTTCCAAAATCCTTGATCTCTTTGTTGGTGCAAGAACAGTCATTCTGAATCCCCCTACACTTTTACGGTCTTTTAGTAGAAATGGAAAGTATGCCATGGGAGTTTCATCGGTGTTGATGCTTGGTTGCCCCGTATAAGTGAGTGTCGTGGAGGGGAGCTAGTGGGGTCAAGAATCTAACCATTCGCTCAAGATAAGCATAGCTGGACTTGTCCAAGTGGGAATCCAACAAATATTTTCTTTCACATCCATAGGGTTGTACTTATTATTGAGGTGAAAATTCTTTGCTTGTTCAAAAACATCTTAAAAAAAACACTTAACATCACCATGAAAATTCCAAACCCTTTAGGAGACAAATACAATTGACTCAATCCATGTGTTATTGCTTGCCCTTGGGATTCACATTCTTAGAGGTTTCTAAATACATTGGATTACATCTCAATTTGTCTACTAAAGTAAACAATAGGAAACCCTTGCCTTGAATTCTTAGAGGTTTCTAAATACATTGGATTACATCTCAATGTGAAGGTTTTTGACGCGTGGAATGAGTAAAACAAAACTCATGGTCCCCTTCCACATTTAATATCTCGTTTGGAATTTCTAAGGCTAGTTGCATGTCTTGTGGAGATTATTTATCTGAATGTATAACAAGCCTATCAAAAATATCAAAACATTAAAATTATAATTCTAAGATTATTTATTTCTAGAGTCATTTCAAATAAGTCTAATTTATAATTTTTTAAAGTTTTAGATTGTTTTTATGTGTGAACACTATATATTGATTTATCTTCAGTTTTTTCACAATCTCATCACTAAGATGCTTGTGAATGACCAAATTTTAACAAGTTTCATCTCATGTATCTCACAATTTTTTGTTTGTGTTCATCTGCTTGCGAATAAAGATAAAGGAGGCGTTGGTAATGGTTTGGAGCATGTCATTGCTGGCTCTCATCTCACTAAAGTATGTGGCTCACTCGATGACCGTGATTCACCTAGTTGTGCAACTATTGCCACTAAAGTGGCTTTGCTATATTGTTTTCATCTTGTTGTTTGGGCATGGACAAACTTAGACTTTAAGGGTTTTCCTTATACAACCTACCTCTTTTTGTGAACAAGGTATTTTTTTATTATATTAAAAATAATATTATGATTATTCTTTTTAAAAAATCTAATCTAAGTTAACAATAAGCAATTGTGATTTTTAGTAGCAAATCTTTCCCAATTGAAGAATAGTTTATATTGTCCAATTTGATTTTAGCAAATATAAGGACAATTGTTTTTGGTAATAGAAGTAGGGGAAAGGGCCCCTAAACCCAACAAGAGAGCAGAATGATGCCTAAAGGCCAACAAAACAAACCCAACAAAACACCAAGGGCCAAAAACCAATGAGCACCTTGCAACAAGTCCAACACCTAGCAACCCAGAACAACAAAAACAACTAACCAACAAAGAACACCAACCAATGATTTTTTTAGTGGCTAATATTTGTAATTTGGAAATCCAAAATTGGCTAATAGTTCAAGCTATAATGTGATTTTTTTTTTTTGGTAACTCAGGTTATCCCCGTGACCAAACCCGCGAACGTGTAGTGGGTGAGTTAGGCGAGACTAGTCCTTGGGGGGAGACACTACAATCAGCAAGCAGGCCCCCTGAGTTGAGCCCAAGAGCGAAGTCGAACCTGAGATCAATGGGGAGCAAACCCACGGTCCAAGCCAACTCCGCTACCCGTGCTAACAAGCTATAATGTGACTTGAATCACTACATTTTTACCAAATTTTATTATAATCTTATTTAAATCGCTAAATAATCATTTTATTAAAAAAATTAACTAAAAAATTTGCCACAATATTTGATACATGATTAGATCAAATTCGCCTAAATTTTGTAAATTATAGTAGAAATCTATATTAATTCACTAATAGCATATCATAATTATTAGTTTCTTTAGGACCACATTTCTAATCTTTAGTTTCCACCATTGATGTATAATATAATCTAATGGCCCTTGTTGTATTTCATGAGGCAAAATGTACCCATGATCTATAATGCTCATGGGGCCCACAATTTCGGGTCTCATGAGTATTATAGATTGTGGGTACATTTTACCTCGTAGAGTACAACGAGGGTCATTAGATCAATGATCTAAAAGCAATTTCGAGGCCCATGAGAATTATAGATCGTGGGTACATTTTATCTTGCAAAATACAATGAGGGCCATTATATTATATATTTTAAAACAATGGCACTGACAAGTAAATATTATCTATAGTCTACCCCTTAAACCCATCGATAATTTCACCCTTGCGCCCCTACTATCCCATTAAAATTATGTTTAGATTGGATGGATTCACCATCATAATTAATGCAT
Organism: Sequoia sempervirens; assembly: GCA_007258455.2. Lineage (NCBI taxonomy): Eukaryota > Viridiplantae > Streptophyta > Pinopsida > Cupressales > Cupressaceae > Sequoia > Sequoia sempervirens. Next base: position 52,350,613 of record VDFB02252616.1, read on the forward strand.
TTCCCTATTATGTTTCAAGATTCGCCAAAATTTTCTACAAGAATTTAGTGATGTAAAAAAAATCGCCAGTAAATTTTTATTTTTTTTGAAAAAAAGAAAATATTCGCCCATAGAGATTAATATAAATTTTCCTAGAAAAATGAAAGATTCACCAATTATTTATATCTTTTCTTTAGGAGGGTGTCTTATAGTTATCACTAACACCAACCCTAAAGAAATAACCAAAACTAACTTTTCGAAGGGCATGCAGGCCCAATAAGAGAATTGAGAAAAAACCAAAAATAAACACAGATCAATAGACCCAATTACTCTTTTAGAAAACAGATAAGGTTCCATTCATTTTCGAGTTGTTCCATTGCCCCACTGTACTATTCCATCGATCCAACTTCACTCCTTCCATTTGCTCCTTCGTTGCCCGAGAGGCTTGTTGCTTCCGATGGCCTTTCCTAGCCTTAGCCACCCCACTCACCACACCAAAGATGGTCTTTCACATTATGCTGGAAGTAATAACCATTAAGTTGTTGAAGGGAATGTCCATCTTATCCACTTTCTATTGAAGTTGATAGATTTGAGAAGCATAGGGATCCAAGGGTCTAACATTATCCTACATCATCCCACTCTTTTCCTTCATAGGATGATCATCCATCGCCTTCATGACTTCCCTAACCACATCCTCAATTTCATATTCAATATTTTGAAGCCCTTCATCTTCCTCATCCTTTGAATCTTCGACCACCGGTTGGTCATCACCAACCATTTGTTCATCTTGTTCACTACTTGCAGAATCATCTGAGAGATCTTCTCCCAACATAACCGACGACTCCTTTTTACTCAAATTAATGGGAGGAAAAGATTCCTCTTCAAGGTCATCTCAAGGCTCTTTCAAACAATTTTTCTTCCCTTTGGCAAACTAGCCAACAAGCCTAGCCAACCTCTCATCCCTCCCACTGCTAGAATCATCAAAATTTCCTTGCTCGGACTCCTCGTCTCTAATTTCATTGGTGAATTTTTTGGCGGTTTTTGGTTCAAGACTATCATAGGCTTTCCTTTGGTGCCAGAGTTACGTAGAGGGTTAACCCAAGACTCTTTTCCTTTCAAGTTTTGAGTAGTAGGGTTTCCCTTGGTAAGAAGGCCCTCAATTAAATATTGTTTTAAACTGGAACGAACCACAAGGGGCTTTGTGGTAGGAGGTCTCACAGAGGAGGTACCCTCACCAGAAGAAATAGCCAAAGAAGGGCCAAGGAGGGGTTTTGCATGAGGAAAAAAGGAAAAAAAAACCATTAGGGATACCACTAGGAGGTCCCGCTAAGGGGTAATAGCAACAACATAATTATAAAGACATTGGATCAAACCTTGATGGAGAGGGGGTGAGGTGCCCTTAGCTTTACACTATTTTAAAGATGAAAACATAAAGAAAGGTATGCTAATTTTCTCATTCCTACGCATATGACATAGAAAGGTAAAATGGTACCCATGGACAGTGGTGTAGCGCCCTTCCAGAGTGAAATACTTCATGCTATGAACGTGATAAACCACTTAAGGAACTAGGAGGCGTTCTCTTTCATAGCCATTTTGACATCTCTCTAGCTTCTCATCACCTTGTCCATAAGCCTTTGGTAATTGTCATTGATAATTTTGGACACCCTTAGGCCACTATATTGAAGACTCATCATAGCTGCTTGATCAACATGGGAGACACTTCAAAACCTATACTGCCAATCTGAACTCTATCCTCTCTTCATAAATTGTAAAACTTAGCAGCAATATTGTCATTGTAACCACACATCACCATAAAGAATGGCATCATACTAGCCTCCTCGACATGATAATGACTTTGACCTTTTCCTAGGACTCCCCATGGAGTTACAGTGATAGTGGTAGAAGTTCTAAAGAAAATTTACCTTTCTCAACAGTCGAATTAGTGGGTAAAAAATTAATAAAAGATGCACAATAATATAGTTGTTGCCACGGTTTGGCAGAAAAATAGTGTAAAAAACTTCCACTAGCAACCCATGCTATTATCACACAACATCCATAAAGATCTAGTAGGAGCCATGATGTTAGTTGGAGAGTGGATAATATTTTTCCAAATTTTAGCAACCCAAATCGAAAACCCATAATCTGTGTGAGAGTAGATGTTGCAATCAATAATGATGAAGAGAAAGTAACAATAGTAGCCCAAACTCTGATTGAAAGGACGTTTGAAATATTATGGCTTAGGAAACACATATGGGAACAATGAAGAGGAGACGCTGTTAGGATTATCTGTCATGATGGAATTAAGCCTTGAATCCTTGGCTTCAAGGGAGATAGGATCTATAGAAATGTCATTCAACCTTCCCTCGAAAAGTGCATCATTGATAAAATAATCCATATCAAGGAAGAAATAAGTTAGAGCATAAGTCCATAAAGGACTTATCAAAACATAATAATAGGTAATATCCCAAGGCACGAGATACTTTCCTATTAAATCCCCCATCAGTGTCAAATCATAGGATTGACAGTGCCAAGTCACAAAGGTGTATGAGGTAATGAAATCCACCAAGGCTAACATCATCCACCCATGTAGAATTCATTCTTCATGCCACAATTATTACAACTCACCCCCTGAGCTGGACCCATATAAGCATGCAAGGTATAGAAACATGCCTCTGTTACCCAGGCTATGTGGCTCACCACCTTACCACCATAATTTGTACTTTTTACTTTATGAGAAAATTCCAACCTTTTGTGACATGTCATCTTGAGAACATTCAGATTCAAATTTAAATTTGAAATTAGGTGGCTCTGTCTTTTACAACCCATCATACAATAGATGTTACAATTTAAATTTAAATTTAAAATGGAACAAGCGACCAACATCTTGACCATAGCAGCAGAGAAACCCACGTAAAGCAAGTCAAGTAGCAACATCATTGAAGGTTAAAAGGAGCCCCACCCATCTAGTTCTTTGCCAACCAGTCGTTAATATGAGTCAGAATATTCTCAAATCTCTAGAATTGCTAATGGGGAAAGGAGAGCCTCATGTAGGAGATTGCATTAGCAGAGTTATTTCCCTCTCTATAGATATGGGAAACAAAGACACCCACCATAGAAGAAAGCACTTGTTTAGAGTCTAGAATAAAACTATTGATATTCCAAGGGGGCTCAAAAAATCCATTTAGACAACCACAATCAATTTCAAACCACCCTCGATCATGACCCAGTCAAAACCCAGATCTTTTAGCCTCTTAACTCCTCTCCAAATAGCCACACCTTCCACTTTAACACTGGTATCTATAACTATACATTTCACATAGGCGTCAATACACCTCCCATTACATATGGTCTCTAATTAGATCGCCAACTGCCGACATACTGGTATTTCCTTTAGAACATTCATCAAAATTTAGTTTGACCCATTCCTTTGGGGGGGGGTTGCTCTAAAAGGTCATTTTCCTTATGTAGATATTATTCAAGTTGATTTTTTTTAGGTCCAGGTTAAGTCCCCACTATTTTTTAATTATGATGTCTTTATAATTAGGCATGGAATTAGAGAAGGCAAAAGATTTTGAGTTTAGATTCTCAACCAAATGTTGCTTCAAGCTATAAAAAAGCTCAACATTGCTCCTCTATTTTTCCCTAAAGATTCTATTATTATGTTCCTTCCATAGGTGCCAACGAACCATAGGAGGGACATGATTCCAAAGCTCCTTGATAATAGGATGAGAGAAAGGGAAAAAATTCCTCTTGCTCACCAGGTCCTTCAGGTCACTAGGAAACATCCAATTTGAAAGAAGGTTTTGCAGCGTCAAGGACCAGACTTCCCAAGCAAAGAGCCAGTGAACAAGAAGATGATTAATCGACTCTTCAGTAGAAAGGAAAAGAATGCATCTGTTCACAAATTGGAATCCCTTTTTATTAATAACATCAATGGTTAACATTGGCCAGTAAAGAGTCGGTCCCTAGTGTCCCTGTGTCTGGAAGATTTGTGAATGCCCCTAAAAGACCCCCAAATCAGGACGAAATTAATTCTGCCCCGAATAACTTTAAGCTTGATGACATAATGAGTGTGGCGGAAAAAAGTGTTGATGGCCTTTTCACTATTTTTAAGTGGGCCCATAAGGAAGTTTTTGATTTGAGTGGCCGTAATAGAGATCTCAGCAACAGAGTCATGGAGTTGGAGCAGAAGGTGAGCTGGAGCTGTAATGAGAATGATGGACAGGACACCCCCTTAATGGAGAAAAGACAACAGTTGCAGGAGGAAAGATTGACTAGGCTGGAGAGCAATATGTCCAAGATTGGCCAAAATATTAGGGCCACTGTGGCGCATAATCATAAAATTGCCAGGCATAATGCCATTATCATTAACACCATGGTGGAAAAGCTGAAAAAAATCAAAAGGGCTCGTTGTTCATGGACGTGGATGCAGACAGAGGTTGTAGCAGAGCTGTTGTTGAAGGGATTTCAACTCGCACCCGGGCTAACAAGAAGAGGAAGGCCCCTGCTTCTACACATATGGTTCAAATCCTCAAGCAGGGAATATAGGAGATGAGTGAAGTTGAGAAGGAAGCCGAGGAGTTTATGAACATCATGGAGTAGTGCTGTTGTGGTCTTCTCTGGCTTTTTGGCGGTCCTTTTTTTGGACCCTGTTGTCTCTTTGTTGCTGTCGTTTCTTTTTGGGACAGCTGTCTGTTTTCCTGGAATTTTTTTGCTCTATCTTTGTATGATTAAACTTTATGGTTTCAGGTCCCTGTAAAACCTATTTTTTCCTTTTCAAAAACATCAATAGTTAACATTCTACCATGTAATTCAACCCACCAAAAACAATTGACTTTAGGAATAAGTTTGAAGAACTAGATTTGGACCAACTAAAATTATGATCCACAACAAAGTGGAAGCTAATAGGTTGTAAGAAGATCTAACCAAAAAGGCCCTAGAGAGGTTGTTGCACCAAATCCAATCATCAACACCACCTTGAATAGCATGGAAAAAGTCTCCCAAAATAAAATTGATGGAATTGAAGATACCAAAATAGGGAAGCACATTACTACCCTTGCACATTCTTAGATCATTAACATATTTTTCAAAGTTTGTCCATTTTGAAGTGTCATCATCCCAATTATTATACCCATATACATAAGTCCCATAGAGAGATAGAAGGCCCTGTTTGATTGGAAAAATTCGGCCACTGAGGAAAGCTTAGGACCCATACCCTACACATCCTCCCAAAAATTAATAATACTCCCATCCCCCACTTTCCTTTTGACACTTTGAAGCAAGAAGTTCCTAGTTTTTCGAATGTTAATTCGAAAATATGACCCCTTTGGGAAGTCTTGGTTAAACAAGAAGCTGCTTGGGGGGTCATTTCCCATCTATTTAGCACGAAGGATTTGGGACAAGTCTTTTTTACCTTGGATCAAAATCCAACCCATTTTGTTCATTAAGGCCTTATTAAAATCTTTTAATCTTCTAATCCCAAGCCCTCCAAACTTTTTAGGAGAACAAAATGTCTCCCAGCTAATAAGGGAAATTTTGGATTTCTCCTTAGTGCCCGACCAAAGAAAGGTCCTTTGGATTTGTTCAATTTTCCTTATGATGTAAGCATGCATTTTAAAAAGAGAAAGATAGTAAACTAGAATGTTTTGGAGAGAAGATTTTAAAAGCATCAGCTTACCTACTTGACTGATAATTTTCCCTTTCCATCCTGCAAGCTTCTTATGGATCCTCTCCACAATATCACTCCCGAAGGAGTTAGCAGGTTTCCTATTGCAAAGGGGTAGGCCCGGATAAGAGTCTGGCACTTCAAGGATTTGATACCCCATGATTCTCAAGATTCTATGTTTCACCTGTTGAGTAGCATTAAAAAAATATAGTTTACTTTTATTGTAGTTTAAGGACACAAATCACCTAAATTTTCTAATTTCTCTAACAACTATATATTGAATTGCTATAAATTTATTTTTAATGTATATATAAGTAATATTTTTATCACTATAGACTGAACATTTATTATGAAGAATCACATGGAGAGGAATGTTTAAATTTACTTTATTTTTTCAATAACATTACAATTTCACCATTTATCAAGGCTAATTTTACGAACACCTTTATAACATCTTAATTATAGGACCATAATTACCATAAAAATAATAACATATTTTTTGGATCATGAGTACAATCATAAAAAAATTTATACAGATTATTTTACAATTACAATTGACGGTAATCTGTATCCAGCATTTCAACCTTCATATGGTATCGGAGCGAGAAGATCTCTATGCCTGTGAAATCATGGTGAAGGTAGGTTCAACGTGAGGAGCGAATGAATCTGTATTAGGCTAGGAAGAGGCACCATTTCTTGTAAGTAAGGTCGCAGTTGCATCTGGAGGTCAATATCGAGTACTTTGGCATAGGCCATAGCATTTGTCAAATTTGTGCCCGCCTGAAGTACTCATGCACCGCATGCAACAATTGTCTTCCTTGAATTTTGCAGTCCTTGCTTGAAAGCTTGAGTTGGACGAGTGCGTGCATGGGAATACATTTGTTTGTCAATCTAAATAAATGCTATAGCGGGTAAGCTAATTCGTTGATTGCTCTTTGAATGGAAATGAAGTGTGGATGAATAAAATTTGGTGAATCAATTGTAGGTTGAGTTTAAAAGGATGAAAGACCCAAGTTGGAGATGCATTCCCAAAATGTAGATTTATATCTTGAAGGTAACAGATATTAGATGGAATCGAGTTTATATGAGTAATAGAATTTGTCCTAAGATATTTTTGAAGGTCGGAGGCAGAGGGAAAAAATTCACACACAGTAAAAAAAATAAAACATAAAATATTATTTTCTAACACACAGAGCTGCTGCTCATAATTTTCTGTTTGCTCACATTCACCTTCTTCTCATTCTCATTAATTCAAAAGTAATTTTCCATTACAAAATATATGCTGTAGGTAAAAAGTCACGTGAAAGATTTTCACGGATGAGAG
>VDFB02252616.1:52357680-52391016 GCA_007258455.2 Sequoia sempervirens
CTCTTGCACTTCAAACATTTTATAAATAGAAATTATGAACATCATGTATTCATTTTCCAAGCATTTGAAGTCACATAACTAAATATAATAAACCCAATCTCGACAATGTGTTTGTGAAAAGAAAACTATGTTAGTAAGGATACCAAATTCATCCAAAGTGAGTCATAAATAGACCTCATAATAGACCTCATACAAGGTTCACAAACAAGATAAAGATAATTAAATCAATAGGGAAGGATTTCACCTAACATAATGGTCAAGGGTGAACTATACCATAAACAAGATTCTATCAATTTATAATAATTTATTGTAATAAAAATAGAGTCTCCTTACCTTCTTCATCCTTTTCCACTATGGTTTGTGAATCAATAAGTTGGTTCTCAAAATGATTAATATAATTCATGAAATCGTAGATATTTTGGTCATCATTGAAGAATTCTCAATTGTAAATGTTGTTTAGAATACTAGGCTTGATAAGAATTTCTACACTATACTTGTATTGAGGGGGGGTAAATGAAGAAAAAACTCTTGAAGCAAAGAAATCAAGAGAATCGGTTATTATGGTAACGTTACTCTCTCTTTTAACCCATTTGATGTTGAAAGAATCAGACACGTCAATGGTATCCCATATAGCATTCTTGTACATTCTTAATATTTTCTTTTGCAGCATTCGTGCCCCTAGCTTGAGACACCAAAATTTCTAAATCACAATGCACTCTTTAAATGCATTTGATCCCATATTTGGAAGCCATATTGTTCAAACAAAGAAAAAGAGCTTCATATTTAGCCATGTTGTTGGTGCATTCAAAGTTTAGCCTTAATGTGCTTGTAATTTTTCCATCAGGTGCCATCAATACAACTCCTACTTTTTTACCTTCTCTTTAACATGCACCATCAAAATCCATGTTCCAAATGTCATTATTTTCTAGATATTAATATGGGGAAAGTAAATCAATGTCTACTTTCTTTTCAATCTCATCATCATAGTATCAAATGAAATAATCAAGTTCAACATCAAAGTAAAAAAAATTGTTCTTTGCTTCATTAAGATTCTATAAAATATGTAATTTATTCTTTTCTCTATACAATTGGACTTATTTTCCTCAAGTCCATATGAATGATACCACCAATTGAGGTTGCCCACTTTCTAGAGGACAACATACCCCATTTAGTTAGACAATCAACTATGATAAATTCCATTGAATTAAGTTACCTAGGTATGTGGCAAGTTGCACTTCAACATTATTAACTATTCCAATTACATTTACTTCATGAGAATCCAAAGCAAAAAAAAATGCCACATGATTTGGAAACTTGTAGGCCTAGTTGGTTAATGATTTTTAAAGGCATCACATTGTTGGATGCCCCAGAAGCTAACATATAGTTATATACTAGCCAACCATTTATCAGTAAAGATGTATAATATGATCCAATTACCTATTTGATAGACACAATACCCAAGTAGATCTTAGGTGCCTGCTAAATGTTAGTCTCATTTGTACCATCTTTAAAAACATTAGTAGGTTCACCAAGTGGTTGATAAAAATAGTGGGAAATTTGATATAAAGAAATTCCCTTTCTCTATGCTTAGAGCTCCTCAGTAATTCCCTAACTGAGACTTGAACTTTCAACTAACTAAATGCTCAAGCCATGGGCCAATTATTTGATATGATTGCAAGGGAGTGGATAGTGGAATAGTCACAACATTGAAATACTTTACTTGACCACTAGCAACAACTTGTTTTGTGTTGATTGCTTCTCCAACTTCCTTAGTTGTCCCTCTTTTCTTATTTATTGTATCCTTAACCTACTTTTGTTTTGGGACATATTTCTTCTATATGGATGCATCTAGCATACACATATATTTCTAAGTGGTGATTTCCTTGCAACCCTATTTGCACTTATTTCTACATGTTTATCCTTTTGTTTCATTTGCTTATGTGTGAAGTTGACATGTTTGGGACAATAATTCATCTAGCTTGACTTGTGGCACCTAATTTCCTATTTCTTAGTTGGTAATCACTTTTTACCTACAAGGCAATAGCCTTGGTGAGAGCCTTGATTTGATGGTTTTTCTTTCTTATATTATTGTTTGATTTGTTCCTTGATTTGATTGAATTTTTTGTTTGGTAACTCATATGTAACATGATAGAAATCATGATCATATTGAAAGAATTCCTCACCCTATATACATTCAATTAATTGACATTAACATCTTCATAATACTCGGGTGCACTTTCTTTTTCTTGGAATCATTTTTCATCCTCAAGTGTTACAACAATAACACATTTTGATGGATCATGAGGCAAGTAGCATATGCCATGTGTCGTAATGAATCTTGTTGAAGATTCAGATGATCCTTCCTCAAAAGATCAGGGGTGTCTCTCTCTTGGTATCATTAGTTCATATTCCTTGGGACCTCTTGGTATCATTAGTTCATATTCCTTGGGACCACTTGCTTATCATTTGATCCTAATTTTTTAGACAAGTTATATTTGTAGGGCTTATTATGAAATCTTTGAGCTTCATTAAAATGTGTGCCAACATTGTTAGAAGACATACATTTCTCATTCTTTGCAACCTTATATGAGAGATCCTTCATGGCCCCTGTTAACTTATCCAATTTATCCTCAATAGTGAAGGGCTTACTGAAAGTTGTTTGACCTAGTTTTTAAATTTTTATATCAACCCTTTTTTCATCTTTACCAAATGATCTCAAGTTACTCTCTATATTGATAGCCATGGCATAAGGTTCCCTCAATGTTTGAGGGTTCTTATCTCGTAAATAATAGCCCAACTTAGAACCAAATGCTCCATAATATAGAACAAGGCACATATGTTCATTTGGCCCCACATGGGGAGGCACTTTCCCCATTGTCATAATAAAATTGTTGTTGAAATCAAGAACTATCTCATTGAATCCTTTCTTTATAGTAGTCAGCTCATGGATTGCAATTTTTGGATCCACTCTTTCTCCATAATGCAATTTGAAAATTCTCGTAAACTCTTTCTATGAGTCTATGCTACTATCTAGAAGGCTTTATGTACCATTCTTTTGCACTCTCCTCAAGTGACTACATAATTCATCATGACATCTTGATCTTCTATTTGTTATTCATTTGTCACATCAATAAAATTCCTTAAGTGATCCTCACTAATGACAACATTTTTACCTTGAAATTTAGGTAATTTTCTCTAATCTCATTTGGAATAAGATTAAGATTACCTAGAATGCCATAAAGTTCTAATTATTTGTATCTTTCTAATCTCAATGACTATCTTACTGGAGAAAATCTCTTAGCCTATCTTTTGGGGTTGACCCCACATTTTGTCCTATATTCTGCTACTAGGGTTTTGTTGATATTGTTGCACATCATGCACATGCTAGTCTAGAAAATTTTGTGGATTGTTATGATTTATATTATGTTGCTAAGCAACATTATGAGTTTGATTCATTTATAGGGCCTACTAAGCATGTTGAGATCGTTGCAACTCAATTTGTGCCTCTATCTCACATTGCCTTTGTCTAAGCCAGTCAAGCAGATAAATATGCTAAGCTAATTCCCTTTCTCTACATTCACTCTTTGATTGAGTAGTTGGATCAACTTCACGGAACAAAGTTTCCCTCTCTTGTTTGATTTCTTGAGATGAGGTAGGAGAATGGTTATGTGAATTTCCCTTGGATTTCTAAGATGTGAAGGTAGAGGCAAATTCATTTCTATGTTTTCTATATGCAAATTGAGGGATTCTTCTCTATTTTTTGCATCAACATTTGTCTCATTTCTAAGCCTACCATAATTACGTCTAAAATTTCTGTTACTAATCTTGATCCTATTATCAATTGAATCATTTAAGGTATTTTGATCATAATTTTTTAATGTATCTCTCGTACCTAAAATACCTATTATTAAATACTTTGAAAATTATATAAATATGACATACTTGAATTCTTAACTTTTTATTGTTCCTATTGCCTCCTCACATTAAAAGAAATCACATTAGACTCTTTATAACAAATAAAAAGATACTCAAATTAAAAACACGATACACACTTTTATCCATCACACTATACTTCTCAAGAGAATAAACATTAAAAAGAAGAAATAACGGTGATAAATTCATAATTATATAGATGACATTTAGAGGGGACATAAATATGTCAAAAGTTAGTTGAAGGTGGGGAATTTTTAAATATAAAAATTGTTTTAAATAAAGCTATTTTAAAAATCATTGAACGAGGAGATAATTCTTGATTTAAAAAAAAAATGCTTTAGGTCCAAAGGAAAACTTGGGAGGAGTTGTTTCAGCCGATTCAATTATACAAGAAACCACCTCTCTAGAGAAGCATCAACTTCAACAAGCACAATTAATATTTCCCTGCAATTCAATCCAAAAATGATTGCCGCCATGGATGGCCCAGGTCTATCCATAGAACTTTAGCATCAATCTATGAGGCCAAGGCCCACACCTACCCGAGAAAATCATCTGCTCAGATCATTATCAGAATCTTTATCATAAACATGGCTCGTTGAAGTAGTTGCAGATTCCACAGCTTTGGAAGCGGAAGTCAGTAGACCATCAGTTTCTGTCTCATCTGTAATATGAACAATATCATGGCCATAATCTTGGTGACTCCTATCGTAAGAAGCCCAATGAATCTGATGAACTGGAAGAGGAGCTTGGCCTTCCAGTATTTGCAGTACTGTTTTAATGTCAAGCCTTTTGTCTGGCAGAGGATGACTACAAAACAACCCCAATTTCAGCACTCTCTCCATTTCTTCCACATCGTACATTCCATTCAGATTTGGATCGGCTGCGTGCAAGATGCTTCCATTTTGATATAAATCCTTCACCCAATCCACCAAAACAATCTGTTCATTATCCTTGGACAGATCTACGGGCCTCCTACCACATGCAACTTCCAGTAAAACAACCCCAAAACTGAATACATCGGAGCTTGGAGTAACTTTACCTGTATTTGTGACCTCAGGAGCAATATAGCCAACAGTACCCACAACCCGAGTTGTCTGTGGATTTTGTGTGTGGTCGTACAAACGCGCAAGCCCAAAATCTCCCAGCTTTGCATTGAGCTCTGAATCGAGCAACACATTGCTGGATTTTATATCTCTGTGAACAACCCTGCGATCCCATTGCTCATGAAGATATAACAACCCTGTAGCCACGCCCTTCAGAATCTCGTATCTTCGAGCCCAAGACAGTACTTCTGTGTTTGCCTTTGGTTTTGGGAATATCAATTTGTCCAGGCTTCCGTTTGGCATGTAGTCGTAAACAATGAAGAGCCGTTCCCTTTTCCTGCACCAGCCCCGTAATTGAACAAGGTTTCTGTGCTGAAGACGACCCACTGTCGAGATTTCTGAAATAAATTCCCTCATTCCTTCAGTGGAGTCCTTTGTGATGCATTTCACTGCAACTTCAAGGCCGCTTGCGGGGAGGACGCCCTTGTAAACCCTTGCGAAACCCCCTCGGCCCAGCAGCTGCTCATTTCGGAAGCCTTGTGTGGCAGTTTTTAAATCTTCGTAGGGAATTCTGTGAGGCCAATACTCTAGCTCCCATTCTTCAATCAACTCTCTGTCTTTTATTTCTTTCAGTTTACGTAATACAAAGAAAACGGCTATCAGGAGGACAACCAGAGATGCTACAGTGACACCTGCCGCGAAGCCTCTGGATTTAGTTATCCGTTTTTTTCTGATGAATGAAGGGAGCCCAGAGAGATCCAGTGGCGGTGCTTTTCCTGTTAAAAGTATAGGCCCAGATCAGTAGACCAACACAGAAGAAAAAACAATCATCTAATCACATAAAGCTTAAAATCACAGTGCAGGAGATGCAAACTGTAGACTAATAGCATCTCTATTCCATAATTTTCAATCTCTACATACTGAAATTTTATGTCCAAGAGATTTAAGTTAAAATCACTGACCATTTCATTTTCATTATTTTTTATTTTTTCAGTAAACTTGATGCACCATTTTTTCACCCTTTATGTAAACCTTTTTTTTCTAGAGGGGAGAATGAAGCCCTTTCAGTGGCACAGAGCTTTCACTGTGTACTCAGGGTAAGGAAACGATGACATTCTGGTGTAAATTAGACGTTTATAAGAAGTTATAATCAGAAGTTGCAGTAGATTTGAAAACTTACAGCAATTGTTAGTGTCTTATGAACCATTTATCATAGTCTTTCTAATTTATCAATTGAGAAGCAGAAAGTCAATGAATTTGATTTAAAAATTACACAATTGAATTCTGATATGAATATCATAATATTTGGATGTCCACTCCCATGAAATCTTCCATCAGGAAAAAAGATGACCTGCTGCTTCTCTAGCATTTCTAGTGAAAGTATACTGTGAGGGCTGGCATATATGTCAAAATTTAAAAAAATTCAGATGCTAATATGAGATGTTTTTGAGTTTAACTGTGTTAAGTTTATTCATCAATCTGGATTTATATCTGCAATTCCAGATACTGTTTGTCATTTGAAATTTTGATATCCCAAATAACATCAAAAGTTCAGATATTGAATATCCCAAATAACCAAGAAAGTTTCTGAGATTTGGAATGCCCCTAAATAACAAGGTTGTATAAACATTATGGTTATTAATCTATGATTATAGATAAACCACCTGGAAGAGTTAGAATTAAAGAGGCATAGAGATTCAGGAAACCTGTTCAGTCCTCACCACAACACTCCGCCCCCACCCAAACCCCCACAAAAAAGCCTCCACCTCTTTAACTAAAAAGAAACAAAATTGCTTAATCTAATGAAATATAAAGCAAAATTTAAAATCTAAACTTTCCGGTCTTCCAGGTATTCACAGTCTTCATTTATAAACCCATTTAATTCCTATGTTTCCATTTATATTTACAACATCACCTTCAGTACTGAAGCTCCAGCCGAGAATGTAATGATTTTCAACTCCATAAGACCCTGTAGCTGCAGAAAACCCCACATACATCTCTTCCTTCAATACTGCAGAAAGATTAAAGTTAGTAACTGATATCAATGGCTTGACAGGCTTCTCCACCCCAACAACTGCAATAGTCACATTCAGCCGGTCTTCAACATGGTCATAATCAATCCAGGCTTGAACATTCTTTCCACTTTTCAAACTCAAATTCTGAAAATGATCTTTGTCAATCCAATAGGCTGCCGGCTGTGATTCCAAGGATGTAACACCGTTTACATTAACTCCAACATGATTGTCGTCTATATCTCCAAGTTCAGGGTTATAATTTGTATCAAATTCCACTGCTAAGAAATGGTTTGATTGCAGACCATTGGTTTTAGAAGTAGCAAGTCCCAAGAACTGGGAAGCGGCGGCGCCCACTACTGATTTGTTGGGAACCATGATGAAGGCCATCCCATGCCCTGCTAAGCCCTTAGATGGAATCCCAATGGACAAGACAAAGCTAGTGCTGAAGGAGAAAACTGAATTGTTGCTGCTTTTTATTGTGATTGGGGTGGGATACAGAGCACGGCCCATTAAATGCAGGGTTTGATTAGTTAGGGTGAGCACCCGCTTAGAGCGTATGGAAGCATCCTTGAGCAGTATTATACTTGATTCGTTGAATTCGCCATAGGTGAAAGTCTTGGAGTAGGCAGGGTATGAGGTAAACAATAGCCATAGCAGCAGTACAGTGAAACAGGAACTTAGCTGGTAGAGGGTACCCATTGTTCCTCCGAAGAATACTAATGCCCTCGGACTCTCAATATAATTCCTTTTCATCCTCAAGAAAAAATGGCACGGATGGGATATTGCGGGGAGAAAGTCAAGAAATTACAGGTAGAGGAACGGTTGCAGGTGGAAGCTTCCTTGTTTGAAATATTCGAACAAGATATGACATAGTTCACACGTATGTATAGGGAGAGGACCCAGTAGTGGAGCGTGTTCCAATAGTTGTGAATGTTTTTGTTAATATAATGCCCAATAGTTGTTTATATAATGCCAATAGTTGTTTATATAATGCCAATAGTTGTGACTTTACTACCCATAATTAAACAAAATGTATTCTTTTGATCTAAAAAGTAACCAATCATGTGATGCCACATCAGCATGATGTGAATGCACAACTATTGGTCTCACTTTTTTTTTGGGCCTTTTTAGACACCTTGACAAAAAGCATGCTGATGTGGCATCATATTTGATGATGTGGCCTTGAAACGAAAGTTATAAGCAGGGGACTTGCCAAGTAAGCTGCTGTAAAAAATTGGGAGTGATTTGAAATTTCCACGTAGGATAATTAGAACCGCGAAGTTAGGGTGCACCACTTGGGTCCTCTCCCCTAGTGAAAGATGTCGAAATTCAGTTTTTAAATTGGAAACACTGTTAATGAGTATTATTTATTATAAAAAGTGGTTAATAGATATGTATGGTTTATTAAAATGTAAGTTATAAACATATTTAATTTAAAGGTTGTTGGTCTAAACAAGATTATAATTAAGTACAAGTTGTTAGGTTAAAAAAAGGTAAATGATGATTATTTTACGGATGATGAGTCATTTTTTAGGTCAATTCATTAGAAGAATAAAAAACCTACTAACTCTTTTAAATATTCAATTTATAAATTGTACCATCTTTATTTGCAAGTCATATCAACGTCTTCAAAAAGACAATAGAGACATAAGAGTTACATCGCTACAAATTCTAGGTGTAGAAGACACTTATAATATGCTTTTGCACTTTAACTTAACATTTTCATATTTTTTTACCAAAGTCATTAATCTTGCATCATTTTTTTATTAATTAATTAACTAAATCATAAGTAGGAAGTATTTTCCACATCATGTCAAATTGTGATATTGCTATTAGAATTCAACCATGTAGTTTTATGACTCAAACTCATTGACTCATGTTTCATGAGTAGTGGCTCACAAGAACCCATCTCTCACGATAATGAATGGTCCACTTAGCCTCATTACATCTAGGTGATGCTCACAAAGGTGAAGCATCGGGCCTTCCCATGAGGTCACCCATCCCAGTACTACTCCAACTCAAGCATACTTAACCACAGAGTTTCCCCCAAGGTTAAGCCCACTTAGCTTGCAACCCCATTTGCAAAACCTTCACCAAGTGTTGTACCTCATGAACCATCCATTATAGCAATATCATAACTAAACCATGTTTATTTAATTAATAAAACTAACTTCTATTCATTAATTAAATAAATCAACCATATCTATTTGGTTAATTAGACTAACCTTCTTCAATCACTAATTGATTTTTAATAAATTCCTATTTAATTGAGTATACTAATAACAAAATAAAAATTCATCTTCAACCTCACCAAAAATGTTGAAAGATAACCTTTTGCATCTTCACCATTCATCACATGATTCAACCCCTCTCATCCACTTGCACTCACCCCAAGCTTCCACGTGCTTGCTTTTCATCTCTGTTAGTGTAGGTTTTTTAATATTATTTTTCCTACACATTATTAAGCATACCTTAGGTTATAGGAGACATGGTTCATGTGAGGACACGTGGAGTAATCCATCAATTATATGTGTTGCTCTCACCCACACTTGGGTGGTTGAGTTTCACACCCTCTTTTGGCCTTTTATGCCACCTCACAAAACCACTCATTTGTCTCTTTCTGAGTAGGTTATGCCACCTATTTGGCATTTTCCAAGTAGGCATAACTCCCACCTAATTTGGTTATTTGGGAGTTATTGCCCCTCTTGGAAGTATTTTTCCATACTGTGCTATATAATCAACACTCACCTCTCCCTCCTAATGAAGTTCAAATGAGCTCATATCAACTCGATCAATTCAAGGGAGAGCTGAGGCATATTGTATCATTTAGTGTGTGATAATAACATCATTTTGTTATTGCACCATATTCCAGCATTTTATCTCTTGCTACTCTTGTGTAGAAGGCTTATCTTGGTTTTGTAGGTGATCCTAGGTGCTAGAGTTCATCAGCAACTCTTACGTGGTATCAGAGCATCAGATTTGCAAGCCCCTTCTCAAATTTGAGAGATTTGTGAGTGTTTTAATCAGTATTACAGGTTTTAGCATGTCCTTGCTTGTCTTAGGTAACTGATTCTACATTTGCATGCCATTTTTTGGTTGTCGGGGTCAATTTTTAGTTGCTAAAGGCATTTTTTTTAACACTAGATCCACATTTTCTGTATATTTTAAATAAAATCCACCATCTAGGTTTTGTTCGCAGCAGAAAAAAACTATCTGGGTCGTTGGTATTTTTTGCATACAGGTTATATATTTTGTAGAAACTAAATCAAAAAGTTTCAGCAGACCCCCTCTCCGTTGGAGTTTTGCATTTTGCACTCGATCTTCAAAAGCCTATATCTCAGTCATTTTGGCTCCTTTTTGTGAGAATTTTTTTTTTTGATTTGGGGTAGAATTTTGCAGGCTTTACAATGGTGTAATCCATTTTTTCTCAAGTGATCCGAATTTTCCAGAAAATCAATTTTATCAATAGATCTTAAAGACAGTTCTCATTTTTGGAACTTCAAACGGCTATAACTTTCACATATGACCTCAGATCGAGGTGATTCTTTTTTTGAAAGTTGATATCTTTTTGAGAACTATAGATTGGTGCTATTTTGAGGTTCTCATTTTGATATTTGATTATACTTTTAGTATTTGAGTCCATTTTGGACACTTGAAAAACTTTGGAAAACAACTCTAGCATTGTAAACACACTAATTTATAAAGTTCCAAATCATTTTTTGTTGGGGGGGGATTCTTTATTGAGTGAAAAAGGGGGTGTCTTTGTGTGTCTCTTCTTGCATTTTTTTCTCACATTGCAACAACAATCTAAAATGGATAAAACGGTTCCTCTACTCACACCATACAATTAGTTTGAGTGAAAAAATGAAATGAAAATTCACTTAAGAAAGTTAAAATTGTATAGAATAACAATGGGTATCGATAAGGAACCCATAGAAGCTGAAGATAAGCCTAAATGGTTCAATAAGTGTGATGAAGCTTTTGGCATCTTATGCATGGTTGTATCTTCTGATTTACGCTTTCATATTATGACTGCAAAATCACCAAATGAAGTGTGGAATACTTTGAATACCCTCTTTGGTAAACAGGATGATTTGAGAGCACATTCATTGGAGAACGAGCTCATAGGATTGAGCCCATGCAATTTTGACACTATTCAGGATTTATTTACTAAATTGAATGCCATAAGATTGCAGTTGGAGCAATGTGGAGTTAAAAAGGATGACTCACAGCTAATTTTGAGTATTCTTTCAAAACTTGGTCCTGATTATGCAGTGTTTGTTTCTACATTTCATGCAATGAAAAGAACCTTAGGAAAAGGATTTACTATGCCTTCTCTAAGTGAGTTCGCAACTGATTTCACAAAGGAGCAAGATAAATTGATTCAAATGGGCAATTATTAAATCTTCCAAGTCTCAAGCCCTGACTGCAAAACAAGGCACTTATAAGAAAAACAAGAAACAACAGAACCAAGGTGATAGAAAGAAAGATTCAAATAAATATTCATCTACTTCTAAAGTAGACTCTAAATTCTCTTCAAAAGGGGATTCATCTAAGAAGGAGAAGCTCACTTGTGCATATTGCAAGAAACCTAGGCATTATGAACATCAATGTTACTTAAAACAAATTGATGAGTTGAAGAATCTTTTAGCAAAGAACAACATCAGGTTTCCTTCTCAAATGGTTGATTCAGCTTCTTCTTCAAATTCCAAAAATTCAAAATAGTTAGAATCTAATAAGGAAAAAGACCATACTATAAGGGCAAAAAAATCAAAAGGTAAAGCTCTTTGTGCTTCTACAAGTCTTGGATCAGGAAGATGGCTCCTAGATTCTGGAGCTTCTCATCATATGGCTTCTACACAGTCTATGTTCTCTTCTTTTGAGCCTTGTGCTATACCACCTATTCTTATGGGAAACAATACATACATGGATGTAATTGGGAAAGGATATGTTGATATTGGGGATGGAACTTTCAATGATGTTTTGTGTGTACCTCATATTTTAAACAATCTTCTTTCCATCTATCAGATCACTCATGGTGGAATGGGGAAGACTGTTGAATTCACACCTGATTTAGTTATCATCAGAGACTTGGAGAGTAGAGAGATAATTGCTACTGGGGTGGTTGATCATGCATCTCGGTTATATACCTTTTCAAACTTTGCGCCTGATGATGGTTTTGATTCTTTGGTTGTTGATCACACTCCTAGTCTGAGCTTTGATTTTGAGGAGAACTTTGGCTACTTGAACTTGGGTATTCTCACATGTGATCTCGTTCTCGAGCCTTGCATTCCTTCTCCTCCATTTACTGTTGCATCTGAAGATACTTGTGTTGCTACATTCATGGATTCTTGTGATTTAGTGCAGCAAGATACACATTGTCTTCCAGATATAGCTACTTCAGATGACTACTTGACAGACATTACATGTTTATTTATGGAGTCTCATGTTTCAGACTTGGGAGACACTATTCATGGCATCCATCTCCTCTTTGATGAAGTTGATTCTTCTTTAGTTGTTGTGGAGGAACCTTTGGATCCTCTTGTTCATTCTCGACATGATCATTCATCATAGTTTGGCGTGATTGTGGATATTTTTGAGCAACATTTGGAGGAGGCACATTTGTCTTCAGAGGAGATATCTTTTTCTTTAGATTTTGTTCTACATCCATCTCCACTAGGTTCTGGATTGTCATCTTCTGCAATGTGGCCTAGAACACCTGATTTGATGGTGACAGCTTTCGGCATCGACATGGGGACACTTGAACAGAATTCTGAGACATCATACATTCTTCCTTCATATTCCTTTTAGGAATGGGAAGATATATTGCATACATCCTTGGTTTTCTTTCTTCCTAAAGGGAGAAATAGTGTTCAGCGATCTTGGATCATCTTTAGCTTATTGTGTCGAGCATTCACCAACAATGCAGGAGATTCTACATTAGGGGACTATATGGTCTCTCTTCTTCTCTCTTGGGGGAGAGTTTTGTCCTACGGGTATTCTCTTTCTCATGTTTGGAGAGGTTTCATCATTGTACATGGGTACCTTACATGGCCTTGTAGTCGAGACCCATCTTTGCATTGTTTCATCCTTTCGCCCACCTAAGCTATGCTTAAGGGGAGGGTGTTGTTGGAATATTTGCCTCAATCCATACTGACATGTAACTTCTTGAAGGCAAAGTCAGTGTGACATTTTTGATGTCTAACCACTAACTGTTCTGAATCCTTTGAAATGTTCCAAGTCACTGAGACAAGGTTAGTGTCTTTCCGAATGAACTATCACTGTGACAAGAAGCATGCGTTGTGACCTTTTGTCGAATGGAGACCTCTGGCCGACAATATGTTCTTATCGGGCTACGTGGATACACTTGGGGTCTTCGCGGTGACTCAAAGACTTTGGTATGAAGTCTTGGCGACCAATGGAGAGTCTCATTGATAGATCATCGGGCTAACTCAAGGGCTTCGATAAGATGTCCCAACAAGAATGGAAGGTCACGCCAATGGGGATACAACTGAAGTCATCAGAGTAGTTCAAGGCGACCGGTGAAAGGTCTTGGCGAAGGTCAAAAGTCTTGCTGACTCGGTAAGACTTGGTTGCTCAGTGAAAGGTCTCGATGAAAGACAAAAAGTCTTGTCGACTCAGTATGATATGTTGTGCTCGAAGTGAAGTCTCAGAGAAAGACAAATTGTCTTGCCAACTATCAGGTGCTTCAGTGAAACTTGAGGAGACTCGGTGAAACCTCTTGGCGAACGGAAAAGTCTTGCTGATGGAAAAGTTGAAATCAATGTGACTTGTGAGCAATCGGTAAAACGTCTTGTCGATGGAGGAATCTCTTGCCAATAGAAACGCAATGGATGTCGATGGATTCGGTATGACTCATGGCTTTTGTTATATCATCTTGCCGACTGTTGGGACTTACGCCGATATCGATATGAAGACTTTGTGGCATCGGGGAGACACTGTTGGTGTCTCACCGATATGCCAACAAAGTTTGAACACCTTTGACCAGATTGACCATCATATGTGGAGCCTCGTGGACCAATCAAAGGAAGCGAATTTCAAATGGATGGCAATTAGATTTCTACAACAGTTGCGACGTTGGAGCTGAACTACATGCAGGGAAAAATAAATGCTCAAGAGGAAACTTTCTATGATGGGGCAATGGCAGATAAGGATGAACAGAAGATAAAAATTAGAATGTGATAAGATAAAAGCAGATCAATTCTAAGATAGTGTGGATTGGATTATTGAGAGCAATTTCTATAAGAGATTGAACAATGAATGAAACTACTGTGAACTGATACCAGAGAGTTGTATCTCTGATTTGTATGTAATTTGTTGTTACTGAAATACAAAGAGATTCAGCTTGGTGTGGTGGGTTTTTCCCGATAGGGTTTTCCCACATAAATCTGGTGTTCATTTGTCTTTATGTAATTGTTTTGTTTCTGTAAATCTTTCATGTGTGTCTTAATTGAATTGTAGTTAGAAAATTAAAAGTACTGTCTGCATTCTTCCCTATGGTTTTTGATGTTAGGAAAGTGTTTCCGTACCTCTACTTTCCTTACAAGTGGTATCAGAGCTTGGCCAATTGTGTTGTCCTTGTGAGTGGGTTGGGTTTTTTGTGTCAATCCTTTTCCAGGGGGAGTTTGGTAGAAGTCTGATAATTTAATTATAGATTAAGATGGCAAGCACATCTGGAAAGATGGATATAGAGAAATTCAATGGTAGCAATTTTGAGTTGTGGAAACTCAAAATGGAAGATTTGTTAGTGGACCGAGATCTTTGGACTGTTGTGACTGAAACGAAACCTCAGGCCATGAAGCAAGAAGATTGGGACCTGGCAGATAGAAAATCAAAAGGGCTGATAAGGCTCTGTTTAGCAGACTCTGTTCTTCTGAACATTCATGAAGAAAAGACTGCATCTTCCTTGTGGAAAAGACCGGCATCTATTTATCAGGGCAAGTCCTTGGTAAACAAATTGTTCTTGAGGAAGAAGTTGTACTCTTTGAGAATGCAGGAGGGAGGATCCGTTGCTGATCATTTGAATACGTTCAACATGTTGATTGCTCAGTTAGCATCTGTTGGTGTGAAAATTGAAGATGAAGATCGTTGCATGTTGTTGTTATGTTCTTTGCCTAATTTTTGGGATCATCTAGTGATGGCTATTGGAAGTACAACATCCACATTCAAGATGGAAGATGTTGTTGCTTCTCTGTTATCATAAGAAATGAGAAGAAAATCTTCTGAGATGGAAAAGGAGGCTCTGGCTGTTAGAGGTAGATCGAAGGAGAAAGGCAAGAAGAAGGACAAGAAATCCAGATCAAAATCGGAAGGGAGATCAAAGTCTCCTGGAAAGAAGTCCAAGGTGAAGTGTTGGAATTGTAGGCAACCTGGTCATGTCCGAAAGGATTGCAAGGAGGAAAAAAAGAAGAAGAAGAACTCTTCTGGCAATGATTCTTCTCAGAGTGATGCAGACGCCTTCATTGCAGCTTTGGCTACACGGGCATCAAATGATGTCTGGGTGATTGATTCTGGAGCATCTTTCTACATGACATCTCATAGAGACTGGTTCATGAAATATGAAGAATACAATGGTTGAAAGGTGTACTTGGCAAGTGATTCATCTTTGGAAATTGTTGGCCGTGGAAGAGTCAGAATTCAATTCCCTGATGGAAGAGTGAAGGGAATCAATGATGTGATGCATATACCAGGTCTGGCTCGAAACCTACTTTTTGTAAGTAAGCTGAATGATATTGGAGTGCAGGTCACATTCTCTAGAAATGGCTGCAAGATGACTAGAGGCTCTATGGTGTTGGCTAGGGGGGCTTGAATTGGTACCTTGTACAAGCTGGATGCACTGGTTGTCCAATGTAACAGTGTCTCTGCAAAGTTACTTAAGGCTACTCATGGAGAAAAGAAGGAAAACATTCCTGATGGTGTAAACTCCATGGAGGTTAAACTTCCAGTAGAGAAGACTATGCTCTGGCATCATAGGCTAGGCCACATTGGTGAGAAAGATTTAAAAACCTTGAAAAATAAAAACTTAGTAGAAGGGCTTGAAGATTGTAACCTTGAGTTTGAATTTTGTGAACATTGCATATATGCACCGTGTTTCATTTTATTCCAGTTCTCACAAATCTTCTAGTTTGCTTGATTATATTCATTCTGATGTGTTTGGTCCAGTGAATGTTCCTTCTCTATCTAAATCAAGATACTATGTGTCATTTATTGATGATTATTCAAGAGGAAAAGTTGTATATTTTCTGAAAAGTAAATCAGAAGTGTTCGTTCGGTTTAAGGAATTTAAAAACCTTATTGAAAATCAGACTGGTAGGAAAATAAAATGTTTAAGGACTGACAATGGCGGTGAGTTTTGTTTAGATGAATTCGAAAGGTACTGTAAGGACCATGGGATTAAAAGACATAAGACTACACCTTACTCCACAACAAAATGGAGTTCTTTGAAAGGTTCAAGGACAATAATGGAAAAGAGCACGAAGTATGTTGAGCAATGTTGGCTTGGAGGAGAAGTTCTGGGCTGAAGCGGTCTCTACAACATGTTACTTGGTAAATCGGTTCTCCTAACTCTGCTCTTGTTGAGAAGACGCCTTTGGAAGCATGGTCTGGAAGGAAGCCCTCTCTGAGACATATTCATGTCTTTGGCTGTGAGGCATATGCATATGTGTCATTTGAAAAAAGATATAAGTTGGAAAAAAAGTTGTAAAGTGTATTTTTATTGGCTATAGTGCTGTCATAAAATGATACAAGCTTTGGAACAGCAAAACTAGAAAGGTTTTATGCAATGAAGCATTATCTTTTTTGAGCTAAAGCCTTCTACATTGGATCAGTAGTCAGAGAATAAATTAGAAAATAAAAAGGATGTAGCAGAAATTCCTCCAACACCAAATAAAGAGGAATTGGAAAATCAAAATGTACCTAATACTGAGGAAAGCTCAGTAGCTCGAAAGTTAAGAAGAAGATGAAAAAGAACCACCTGACCTCATTGACTATCGAGAGGGTCAACTCGTGAAAAGCAACTACGATAGGTATGGGTTTTCAACTTTAATACAAGAGTCTACTTATTACCCTGTCTTTAATTTCCTGCTTGATGAACCTGGTTGTGAAAGAGGCATTTAAAATGTGGGATTCAAACTCTTGGTTGGAAGCCATGAATGAAGAGATGGCATCATTAGAAAGAATGATACGGGTTTGGTGCCATTGCCTAAAGGCAGAAAAGTTGTGGGCTACAAATGGGTATTTAAAAAGAAAATTGGTCTAGATGGCAGGGTAGAAAAATATAAAGCGGGGCTGGTTGCAAAAGGTTATTCCCAAGTAGAGGGAATTGATTATGGAGAAATCTTTTCTCTTGTAGCTAAGCTGACATCTATTAGATTTCTTTTGTCACTTGCAGCAGCATATGACTTAGAAATTGAACAGATGGATGTGAATACAACGTTTCTTCATGGTGATCTTGAAGAAGAAATTTATGTCCCAGTCGGAGCACTTTGTGGAAAAAGGTAAAGAAAGACTGGTTTGCAAGTTAAAGAAATCTCTGTATGGGTTAAAACAGTCTCCTAGAATGTGGTACCAGAAATTTGACACTTTTGTTTTGTCATTGGGATTTGTAAGATCAAAATGTGATCATTGTGTATATTACAAAGCTGAAAGTGATCAAGTCCTTATTATTGCTCTCTATGTTGATGATATGTTGTTCATAGGCAATGGTAAGCTAATGATTTCTGATCTTAAGTCTCAGTTGTCTGCAAAGTTTGAAATGAAAGATCTTGGTTCAGCAAGGTACATTATGGGAATGGAAATAACCAGGGATAGGAAAAATAGAAAACTTTGGCTCAGTCAGAGTAAGTATATCATGACTGTTCTAGAGAGATTTTCTATGACTGAGTGCAAGCAGCTAGTTGTTCCAGTTTTGCAGGGAACGAAGCTATCTGTTGAAGACTATCCAAAATATCCTACTAAGATGGAGGACATGACTAGTGTACCTTATGCTACTGTGGTTGGCAGCCTTATGTATGCAATGGTTTGTACAAGGCCAGACATTGCCCAAGCGGTGGGAGTTCTTAGTCGGTTTATGGCTAATCCTGGAAGGACACATTGGGATGTTGTGAAGAGAGTGTCTAGATATCTGAAGGGCACTTCAGACTATGCTCTGTGTTACCATGGGAACTTGGTTGAATCACAGAGGACTCTCAATATTCGAGGTTATGTAGACACTAATTGGGTAGGGGACATTAACAGCAGAAGATCCACCAGTGGATATGTTTTCATGATGAATGGTGGTGCAGTGAGTTGGATGAGCAAGCGGCAGGCTGTAGTCACTTTGTCCACTACAGAAGCAGAATACATGGCAGCTACACATGCCTGTAAAGAAGCAATTTGGTTAAAACGCTTGTGTTCTAGCATTGGTTTTGATGCAAGAAAAATTACTATTTACTGTGACAGTCAGAGTACTATATGTTTGGCAAAAAATCCTACTTTCCATGCCAGGACGAAACATATAGATGTACAGTATCATTTTGTACAGGATATGGTGGAGGATGGGAAGGTCTCTTTGGAGAAAGTGGATACTCTAGAGAATGTTGCAGATGCATTGATGAAGCTTGTGAGCACAGACAAATACAGGTGGTGTGCCAGTTCGATGGGCCTCTTGGCCCATGAATTTCAGTAGTTTGATTATGCTCTAGAGGTGTCAGTAAGATCTTCCTCAAGTGGGAGATTGTTGGAATATTTGTCTCAATCCATATTGACATGTAACTCCTTAAAGGAAAAGTCGGTGTGACATTTTTTATGTCCGACCGACTAACTATTCTGAATCCTTTGAAATGTTCCAAGTCGCTGAGACAAGGTTGGTGTCTTGCCGAATGAACTATCGCTATGACAAGAAGCATTCACTGTGACCTTTTATCGAATGGAGACCTCTGGCCGACAGTATGTTCTTATCAGGCTACGGGGATACACTTGGGGTCTTCGCGGTGACTCAAAGACTTCGGTATGAAGTCTTGGCAACCGATGGAGAGTCTCACCGATAGATCATCAGGCTAACTCAAGGGCTTCGGTAAGATGTCTTAGCGAGAATGGAAGGTCACGCCAACGGGGATACAACTGAAGTCATCGGAGTAGGTCAAGGCGATCAGTGAAAGGTCTTGGCGAAGGTCAAAAGTCTTGCCGACTCGGTAAGACTTGGTTGCTTAGTGAAAGGTCTCAGCAAAAGACAAAAATTCTTGCCGACTCAGTATGACATGTTGTGCTTGGAGTGAAGTCTCGACGAAAGACAAATTGTCTTGCCGATTGTCAGGTGCTTCAGTGAAACTTGAGGAGACTCGGTGAAACCTCTTGGCAAACGGAAAAGTCTTGCCGATGGCAAAGTTGAAATCAATGTGACTTGTGAGCATCGGTAAAACGTCTTGCCGATGGAGGAATCTCTTGCCGATAGAAACACAATGGATGTCGATGGATTCGGTATGACTCATGGCTTTCGTTATATCATCTTGCCGACTGCTGGGACTTACGTCGATATCGATATGAAGACTTTGTGGCATCGGGGAGACACTGTTGGTGTCTCACAGATATGCCAACAAAGTTTGAATGCCTTTGACCAGATTGACCATCCTATGTGGAGCCTCCTGGACCAATCAGAGGAAGTGAATTTCAAATGGATGGCAATTAGATTTCTACAACAGTTGCGACGCTGGAGCTGAACTGCATGCAGGGAAAAATCAACGCTCAAGAGGAAACTTTCTATGATGGGGCAATGGTGGATAAGGATGAACTTAAAATAAAAATCAGAATGTGATAAGATAAAAGTAGATCAATTTTGAGATAGTGTGGATCGGATTGTTGAGAGCAATTTTTGTAAGAGATTGAATAGTGAATGAAACTACTGTGAACTGATACCAGAGAGATGTATCTCTGATTTGTATGTAATTTGTTGTTACTAAAATACAAAGAGATTCAACTTGGTGTGGTGGGTTTTTCCCGATAGGGTTTTCCCATGTAAATCTGGTGTTCATTTGTCTTTATGTAATTGTTCTATTTCTGTAAATCTTTCATGTGTGTCTTAATTGAATTGTAATTAGAAAATTAAAAGTATTGTATGCATTCTTCCTTGTGGTTTTGACGTTAGGAAAGTGTTTATGTACCTCTGCTTTCCTTACAGGTGTTAGTGTAGGTTTTTTAATATTATTTTTCCTACACATTATTAAGCATACCTTAGGTTATAGGAGACATGGTTCATGTGAGGACACGTGGATTAATCCATCAATTACATGTGTTGCTCTCACCCACACTTGGGTGGTTCAGTTTCACACCCTCTTTTGGCCTTTTATGCCACCTCACAAAACCACTCATTTGTCTCTTTCTGAGTAGGTTATGCCACCTATTTGGCATTTTCCAAGTAGGCATAACTCCCACCTAATTTGGTTATTTGGGAGTTATTTCCCCTCTTGGAAGTATTTTCCCATATTGTGCTATATAATCAACACTCACCTCTCCCTCCTAATGAAGTTCATATGAGCTCATATTAACTCGGTCAATTCAAGGGAGAGTTGAGGCATATTGTATCATTTAGTGTGTGATAATAACATCATTTTGTTATTGCACCATATTCCAGCATTTTATCTCTTGCTACTCTCGTGTAGAAGGCTTATCTTGGTTTTGCAGGTGATCCTGGGTACTTGATTTCATCAGCAACTCTTACAATCTCTCCATTCAAATTAAGGTAATTTTGACCATTTGTCACTTGATTCTAGCTCATCCCTCCACTTGCTACAATTTCACCCCTTCATCACAAACTAATGCATCTTAGCCATCCAATCCAAGATTCAACCTCAATTATTCATATTTATCCCCAAAAAATTATAAAAACCATCTTGAGGAAATTTTACCAACTATAGAAGTTTAAGTATGTGTTGTTGAATTAGGAAATCTCTCTTGAGAAAACAACATTCTGCCCATTTAAATATCTCTTTCCATCCCATCTTGAGCACATCCAAGGTGTCAAAAGGCTTGGGTGGGGTGAGATACTTGTTTCCTTCATTGTGTTATGATCCTTTTTGCTCAATCAAAGGTGTACGTTAGATTCACAATAGAAGTTTTTTTATATGCATTTTCCATGTTTTTATGTTAGATTTTACCTTAACATTTTGGTACACATGATGGGATGCTTGACTTAATCTTACATTCTCTTTTGCAAGCTGTTTTAACATGTTTTTCTAGGTTTTTTCATATTTCTTAATGTATTTCCTAGAAGAGTGTTTCCACTCTATGTATTGGTGTTTCCATCTAATAATTGATGTTGATATTTTTCTTTTGTTTTGTAAGGTTGTATTTTAGTGTTATGTTCTAGTTCAAGGTATTTCCACTTGGCTCCAATATTTTTGTCCATCTTTCACCCTTTTTGCTTTCTATTCTTGCAAGGATTTTTTAACTCATTTTCTTCGAAGTGTTTGCCATCTTAATCATATTTTGCAAGGTTACTTGTCATCACATTGGATTTTGCAAGGGTTTTTTAGTTATTGCCTAATAGGTGCATTTCTTAGCTAGGGTTTGAATATTTTTTTTCCTTTTAATCATAGCTTTTGCATAGGTTTCTAACTAACCAACTTGTTGCAAGATTTCTTCCATTGACTAGTTATTTGTGCAGGTTAGATTTCTAACCAAGTTTTTGTAGGGTTTCTCTCTTATTATTATTTTTAGATCTAATTTTAGTTTTATCTTAGGACAAAACTTTGCATTTTGTTGAGTGACATTTTTATGGAATCTAAATAGTGTTTTATAAAAAAAATGAAGTGTTTGTGCTTCCTAACCTTCTATTTTTCATTTAAGTGTTTCTAGTCTATGAAGAATTATTTTTCATTTAATCTTTGAGCATTTCTACACTATGTTTTAGTATTTACAATCTATTTTTTTAATTTTTTCATTGTTTGTTATTTCTAACCCACTAACCTTTGTCCTTTTTCTTTTGCGTTGTTCTTTTTCAACTCTTTTAACTTTGTTTCTTGTAGGTTCATTTTCTAAAGCCTAAAATATTGTAAACTACTATATTGTGGCTTTGTATGACTATTTCTCCCTATCATTAATCACATTTAATATTTCTTAATAGTATTAGACTATATTTCTTGATATTTTTGTTGTGTTTATATAAAAACAAGTTATGAATGCTCTCCTCTCATACCCTAGGTGATATTTAGGATCAAAACTAACTTTGCTTTGTTTCCTTGTATGTGTGTGTAGCACCGTAAATTGTCACCCATGATAATTTCACATTATGTTTTGCTCCCCCTAAGTGCATGGACCTAATTGTACATCTAATTTCCTAAATTATTCATTTTGTGGTCCATTTTAATATTTACTAATAAATTGTACGTAGAAAATCAAAGCATTCATTTAATATTGTGTCCCTGACACCTTAAGTCCCACAAATAGGGCTAGGACCTAGTCACCTAGGGTGACTTAGTCCCCCTATTTTTCCTCCAAAATTGAATATGTCAGAGGTGGAATTTTATTATTTAAATTTCAAATGTCGAATGTCAGCTATCAAGATCTATTTTTTGGGAAATCAGAATAAACGCCTATAAATACCTAGTCATTTCATCTTTTGAAAACTAATTAGAAATTATTGGAAAACTAGAGTACTATCAAGCAAGTCAAGAGCATTAAATAACAGATTTATTGTATCCATTCAACATCAAAGCATCATGTCAAAGTGTATGTGAGTTTATTCATGTTTATGTTATCATATTGTTTGTGAGGTCTAACCCTTGTAGGTCTTCAAGCAAATCAAGCCAACAACAATAAATCCTTGAGGGGATTTGTATGACTTCAGTCCTTCAAGGAAGCCATTTTTGAGTGGTTAATTGTAGGTCCTTGTTGATTCATCATTCATTTGCCATTATACTATTAGATCTTTTCATTGACATTGCCATTGTGGAGGTGGAAACACCAACACAGGGTTTGACTGAGGCAAACCACTATATGTAACAACCCTTCCCCTCTCTTTGAATGTGTAGGTTTTAGATCTATAGAAGATTGGGAGAAGCTTGAAGGTCAATTATTCATTGTTGCAATCAAACCCTACACCTTGAAAGCATACGAAAACTCAATTATCCCGACACCTGACGGAGATCTAGTGGCACAACAAGTGGAAAATGAAGGCTTTTATTTGACACTAGAGGATGGGGTAAACCCACAAAAGATTTTACAATTGGAATGAGGAAGGAAAAGTTGAAAAAATTGACCCCATGGTAAAAAAAATCGCTTTTGGGCTTTGAGCGAACTATTTGGTTTGAACAAACCAAAAGAGGGTTCGCTAGAACCTAGGTTTGAGCAAACCCATTTAATGGAATGCCACACCATTCCCACCAAAAAAGAAAAGGAAAACCCCTTTTGAAAGGGGGTTCGCTCAAACCCCCCTGGTTCGAGAGAACCCCCCTTTTCCCACCTTCCTGCTCTCTGGCACCAAAAAAATTAGATTTTTTACCCTTCGAAGCTCGGGTTGAGGATGAAAATGGAGGAGACTTCACAAACCCAACTGGAATCAATTAGTCCTTAAAATGAGCTATCCAATGACTATAATTTTAATATGTTTTGGTTTTATTATGTATTTGTTTTTTTAGTTTTATTAAACATAGGTTTTTCACTGAAAAATCAAGATCTATGTTCTGCACATGTGGAAAAATAGCAGATTATCAAAAAAAAATTGAAAAATATGAGTGCACCAGATATTGAAGTCCTTGATCCAACATTTTTTTTTTCGATACATACAAAAAAAGTTACACGTTATATGGTCCGCCTATGTCTGAATTGTAATTGGTTTGACTTCAAAACTTGATTAAGGAAAAAATATTAAATAAAAAAGTATCTAACCAATTAGAAGCACTAGATATCAGAGTTACAAATCTAAATTCAAAAGAATTAGAATTTTATCCTTCATGGAAAAAAAGTTATGCATTATACAGTGAGCGTCACTCCTTAAAAATGTTGTTTTCTGAAAATAACTAGTTTTCGAAGGAGATGGAAAAAGAAGTGCAATCCAATTCCAAAAAAATTGAAAAAAAAATATTTAGAATCTATAGAAAAAATGTCACAAAACTCTAGTTTGCATCATCTTCAAATTCCTCACATTGTGGTTTAGCTGCTATAGGTGCTCAAAAGTGAAGATTAAGTTAGAAAAAAATATTTCAGTGTCTAATTTGACCAAAAATTGTAAACTAGTATTGTGGGATCACCCAATAGTAAAAATAGATCTAAAGTTACTCAATTAGGACATAGTCACCCTAGGTGACTTACTCCTCAATTTTTAGCCCCAAATTCATATCCCAAGTGCACAGTACTCTACTTAGTCTATTTTAGAAGTCAATTTTTCTATGATTTTATGTGTCTAATGTATTTGCATTAGAATAGTTAATTGCATCATTATCCTAGTCATTTTACTACATTCCATCCCAAATTCCATTCCAAGTTTTGTCAAGGGCAAGTTGACTCACCTTTTAGGTTGTAAGTCTATCCTATACCTTTTCCAAATCCATCAAGCCCCCGCTACCTCAAACCTTTAAATTAAATGTTGTGGAAAAAAAGCCATTGAAATCATAAGGTGAATCCTAGGGTTTCACTTTTTCTACATTTCATTTTGGTGAACTTGACATGTTAACATTAAATACCTTCTGAAATCTAAAGCATTTCATCCTAGATCTAGGTTTACCATTGCATTATTTTGCATTGTTCATTTAGGCATTCATTTTTGCATCATAAAAGATCACATAAATTCCTAAAGCATTGGAAGGTGAAATAAAATCATTGACAAGAACCCTTTGTATGGATAAAGATACATTGCAAGGCTGCGTAGGGAGAATAAAACTAGAGATACATATATGTTGCATGGATAGTTATAAAGGAACGAGATATGCTCTTGTTTTCCATTCCTTGAGTTGTATCTGGTGGCATTTAAAATTGTAGCTTAAGGTAAAATAAGGCATTCAAACCTATTGAACTATGTTTAAAGCATTGAAATGAGTTATTTTGAGTGTTGAAATATGTCTAGAGGCATTAAATTTTAGGAATTTAGGAGTTCAAATTTAAATTCTTAACATTTTGGCATTGAAATTACTATTTTTGTTGATTAAAATGATGCTAGATGTGAATATTTTGTGCTTATATGTGTGTGTGTTAGGAATTCAAATCATAGTTGAGCATTTAAAGTTAGAAATTCATTTTTAACAGCCTAATGCAAACTCAACAAAACTGTAGTCTCAACAAAACTGCGATATTTTTCTCACTTTAATAAAAATGTAAAAAGAAAAATATTCTAAAAATGTGATAAATAGGACAATAAAACCTATAAATCATTTGAGGTTATTTCTTGTATTTTATGAGATGTTCGAAGAACAAGATAGTGGCATGAATTTTGGCATTACAAATTCCATGTTGGATATTTGAAATTCCTTATTGGTTGTTCATTTAAATCTATTGGATGCTACATATATTTAAACTCTTTCTCAGGAAAATTATGGATATGAGGTGCTCATAGATATTATTTAATTTTTTGAATTTGTTTAAATCATACAATTTACAATGATGTGAAATTTTTGCAATGAAGTAAATGTTGGATGGGCTTTAAAACTTCCTTTGGTGTTTTCACACATATAAAGTTTGGAAGTAGTGCCTTTAAATTTGGATATATTTTACAAAATTTATTTGAATATGAGAAAGGGCATATATATTTTTAGAGTTACAAAGTAGAATTCATATTTGAGCAATAGTAAGTGATGTCATATAATAGTCTACAAACAAATCACTGTATAACTACATAGAGAATTTATTGTTTCATATGCTTTATTATTAGGAGTTCAAAGTTAATTATATGGAAAAACTGTGTTGATTTGAGAAAATTGAATATTTTTGGAGGTATTTTCAAGTTAAAGGTCACATTTTGTACAAGGATACATTATTGGTTGGTTTTGACATCTAACCTCCTATTCTTAATTATGGCCACACATATGTCAAATATTGGTCGAGGCATCTATACTACACTTAACGTTTTTTTTTTTTATAATGCAACTAGCTAGTAAGGACTAAGTAAATTAGATTGGAGGTTGGAGGCATTAGACATAGGAGGATTTTTATCATCTTGATCTAGCTTCTTACTCAAAGATGATACTTTGTATGAGAAGCGTCATTTCAACTTGTGTCCCTTCATGAAGCAAGGGATCTTGGATTTTCTTGAAATAACGTGTGGGTGAAATTAGTGTATTTGAACTGTTAGTAAAAAAAAATCGTATAGTAGAGAAGGCATTGGTTCCCACAGTATTGGAGGAGGGATATTAACACTTTTAGAGAAAAGTGAACTCTTGGAGGAGGGATATTGCGACTTTTAGAGGAAAGTGAACTCTTGGAGGAGATTTGGGTCTCTTATATATAACACTAGAGGAGGGATTTTGACACAGTCATAGGAGATGTGGAATCTTGAAGTAGATTTGTTCTCTCATTGTGCATGGAGGATGAGAATATTTTATGTTCTCTCATATTGTATAGAGGTTTTACAAGTACGATAGTCAAGAGATCCACTGATGGAGTCAGATTAGTGTTTCCTAGGTGAGCAAAGAGGATCATTGGAGTTGATCCATAAATTTTTTTAAAAGGGTTGAACATGTGTTAAACTCTTATAGTGTTATCATTTGTTTGGATCGATGTAATATATGGGAGTGTTAGAGATATTACAACTTTAGTTTAGTATATAGATTACTTTAGATAAATAAATCAATTTTATTTTAGTAAATGAATAAATTGATTTTTAGTTGGGAGTTGTTCCTATAATTAGGTCAGTTGGTTTGATATGGGAAATATAAGGCTATTCAATCCAATGCACAACAATGTAATAATCATTTGATTAAAGTTAATATATCTTTTTTTTATTTTTTGTGCAGTAATGATTTAGTTATTTTCCATTTTTTTGTATGCTCTACCATTTCACTACAACCCACACATAAAATATCTAACCAATGTCACATACAACTTTACAAGTGGACTCAAATGAATATTTAATGTGGCAAAACACATCTCCTAGTGACTTGTCACAAATAAATATTTATTTTACATAATTAAATTATTTATTTTCTTGTGCAAGATGTACACATTTTTTAACATGAAGAAGTAAATTATGTAATCACAAAAAATAAATATGATGAGATATTTCACAAAGAGGGTGATTTTTTTATGAAGATCATCCTAATTTTTTTAATACAAAGCTAAAAAAATAGAATAAAGAAAATTAAACGCAATATTCATTCAATAGACAATGTTCAATAATCAGAGACTAATTAACTATTGAAGTAATAATATACTTATAGAATGTACATGTTAGTAACAATACTTGTATTCATAAGAAATGGTTATGACCATGAACATTTATGTAGTTTAAATTTACATAAATTTTTACATATTATAGAAACAATATTTTATCTATATTTCTTGGTGAGAAAATATATATATTAAAAAAAAACTTATGGAAATTCTAGTTCAACAATGCTTAAAAGAAAAGATATGAAATCAAAAGGTACCTTAGTTGAATGTAGCACGCTATAAGGGTTGATAAATGATTGATCATTGTCTTTAAATAATTTATGACCAATGTAATTATTATATAGAGATGAAATTCAAAGATAAAGAAAAAATTGATAGAAAAACATAGATAAATCTGTAATAAATAACTTTATTTTTTCTTGATAAAAAATATTAAAAAAATAATAAAGATAAATATAAAATAAGACAAAAGTTAAAAAAAAATATAAAATGTAAAATTTTAATAATTTTAACAATACTTAAAAAATCCATAAAACTTGATGCATTAGATAGCCAAAATTTCAAAAATCTAAACATTAAAATCAACAAAAATTAATTAATTGAATTATAATTTAACTTTTTTAAATTAAAATCACATTTCAATCCTAATGTTTAGTCATATACATATATATGCTTTATAAAATCGATCAAATCAAAATCATCCATCCATTATCTCTAATTATCTCATTTATTGTTATAAGCAAGGGGTCATGATGAGAGCTTAAATGTGAGATTGAATATATTTTCAATCTATTTCAAGCAATTAATGATTTTGTTGTTGCTTGTGTACGATTTATTTTGGATAAAACAACATTTGGATGAAAGAGGAAGGCGATTTAAAGAAAAACATAAGATTAAAAAGAAAACATCTAAAACAATACTGATGTCAATTCTCAAGCTCAAAGTTATTAAAAGGTTGCAGAAGCCCATGGTTCCAAATAGATTTAAATTCAAAAAACAAACCAACTATATCTTATTACTTAAGCTCATCATTATCACAATATGGTAAACTTTGCAATGCAAAGATCCTAACATTTGTTTATTATCGACCATAAACTTCACATCAATGTGAACATTTTCCTTCTAGAGACAATTCATTTATGGCTATGTGAGATGAATTATATACTTGTGATCCTTCTTTTGATATGGCTGTGTAATCCTAGCTCTATACCAACAATTCTATTATTCTTCAGGTCTAAAGTAATCCTATACATTAGACAATTCTTGATATGCTAAGGTTTTTAAGTAAGGTAAAAGGTTAATGGTGATAAATCGTTTTCTTTAAACAAAACATTCTAAACATTGATTTGTTTAGGTGGTTCATTTTAAATCACATTAATAAATGGTCTTATTGACATTTTAAGCATTGATTTGTTTAGGTGGTTTATTTGAAATCACATTAATAGATGGTCCTATTGGAAAGCCAATGTGAATTTAGATGAGCCACTTATCCAAATCAACACTTGGGCACGTCCCCATGCGGCTGCTTAGCTTTTTTTAGCTAGCAGCCACTGCTTAACTTATTTTGGCATTATTTGTGGAGCTAGTGGCCCCATGAACAGTTAATTTTGCTGCTTATTTTTAAGTAATCAACTTAAATTTGTATTTATGATATTTAATAATAATTTGTGCAATAAAAAATTGAAAAGAAAAAATGAAAACAAATATTAAAAAAGAGGGAAAGAAATTTGTGGAGCCATCTGGGATATGTGACATTATGCAGCTGCTGCTTATTTCCAGCCCCTCTTTTTTCCCAACTTATTTTCAATTTGTAAGCAGCAACTGCTTAAAAAGATTCCAAATTATCATTTTCCTTTAATAATTTTTTTTGGCATGGGAACACTCCAACTGCTTAAACTGCTTAAATTTACGCAGAAAACATACATAAGCAGCTGCATGGAGAGAGGGGGTTAGAGTGTGCTACTTTAATCTCACCTTGATAAATCTCGCTGTGATAAATGAATAACTACATAAAAGAAATAAAAAACCATCTGACGAACCAAAATACTGAACATTAAACCAAGTTGTTTTAAAAACAGGACCTACCTGCCTATTCCAATGCTGACAATGAAACTTAAAGGTTATTTAAGAACAGGACCCACTGACATACTGACCTTGAAAGGTCGAATGTGTTATTTAAGGATAAGACCTACTGGTCTCTTCCAATGCTGACCCTGAACCTGAATGTTATCTAAGAACAGGACCTGCTGACATACTGACCATGAAAGGCAAATCTTATTTAAAGATAAGAATGATCATTTCTAATGATAGGACCCACTGTTCTATTCCAAGGGGACCGTGGAATCGAGTGTTGTTTTGAGTGAAGTGTGCAGAAAGTTTCGCACTGAAATTCCAATTCAAATCTGAAAAGAGAATTAAAGAAATGAGTTGTGGGCGTGTAAGCAGCAAAATACATTAGGTAACCTGTAACCCTCTCCACTCTGACCCTTCTTTCACATCTGAAACGACTTATCATCTTATTTGTCACCAGTTCAATATGGATACGTAACGTTCTACACGAAATACAGAAAAACTTCGCATTCGGAGTGTTTCTCGTGGGTTGTGGAGCAATCCACAAGAATTTATTGACTGGGTTGTCAGTGGTATCACACGCCAGTTAGATCTTGGCTTAAATTACCTTCGTAAAATAATAAAGCGATTGAATCTATCTACAAGACTGAGATTGAAGTTGTCTAGAAGACTGCGATTGAAGTTGTGCGGCGAAATGACGCAATTTTTCTAGAACTCATCGAAATTTCCTGAGTTTGAAAAGAGATTAAAATAAGTCCCACCCGTGCAGAGGATCAAAACACGTTACGTTACTTGTAGATTTAACTTCGACTTTTATTTCATCCGTGAAATGACATATTATTTGATTATGACATTAATATCAATATTCAATTGTATGGTTTTCAGTTCATATGAATTTATTTTATTTCTCATGAGAATGAATGGTCCACTTACCATTTATTGTATCAATGGTGAAGTAGTGAGGCTTTTCAAGAGGTCACTCGTCCTAATACAACTCAAGTGTGCTTAGCCGTGAAGTTTTCCCAAGGTCAAGTCCACTTAACTTGCTACCCCATTTGTAAACTTTCAACAAGTGTTATGTCTTGTGAATCATTCTTCCCTATCAATATCATCAAATTTTACCTCAGTTTAAGACACTAAATTATGTTCTACATGAAATGGTTAAAAAACTTTACATTTGGAGACTTTCACATAGACTCTATAGCAACTTACAAGAATTTGTTGAAGGACTTGATAGTGGTATGACATATTAGTGAAAATATCTTGACTAAAATTACTTTTATCAGATAAAACCAATAGTTTGTTGATAATACAATGATTGGAGTTCTAGGATGAAATAACATGGTATGGAGTACATGAGGTTTTATACTCTAACTCTACAGGAGAAACACATCATTTTACATGAAATGCTTTGTTAGGGTAGAGGTATAAATACCTCTAAGATCATTTAGGCTATTTAATTTAATAATTAAGTGATCAAACAATTAATTTAGATAAAAAAATCAAGATAAGTATTGTGTCACCAAAAAATGTATAGTTGACATTTTTATGCTAACTTGAGTCTTTCTAATGAGTTTTGACATGATTTTGCGTAGGTATAATGTTGAAATGTGGTCAAAAAATTCACATTAGGGATTAAACATTCAAATTATGATGTCTTGTGAAGGTGTTATGAAGTGTTGTAAAACATTTCTACACTTTTCTAGACTCTGCTCATTACAATGCACCTAAAAATCACCTTTTTATCACTTATTAAGTCCTATTTTGAAGTGTTGTAAAGTCTTGTAACAAGATTTCATGCTTTTCTAGACTTAATTTCACTAATTCAACCATTTCTCATGTCTAAATGACCCCTTAATACACTTTTTAGCCATTTTCAAGTGTGTTGTTAAGGATATTCCCATTGGACAACTTTTAATGCCCCGAAATTCCTAACACCCACTTAATTTGCTTAAGTGAGTTGGTCCCACTTAATTTTCTTAAGTGGGACCAAGTCACCAATAGGGGTGACTTAGTCCTTTTTGGCACAAAACTCAAAATTATTTTAAATTTCTAGCGGGATTTTGTCCTTTAACCCTTGAGGTCGGCGTGTGATGTGTTACTTTCAGAAAATTTTAGTAAAATCAAGTATAAAAGGGTTTTTCACCTCATTTTATAGCTTCTCAAATCATCTATCTCCAAATCACATACAATCTCTTGTACGCATTAAGCATTCAAGAAAATCAAGCATTATCAAGTCAAGCTATTGGAGTTCTTCATGGCACATCTTCAGATTTGAGCATCAATGGTGTGGTAAGTTAATGACATTTTCATTTGCATGTTATCTATTTATCACTCCCTTTTCATCTCATTTCATTGTTTAGGGTTTGATTACCAAAGTGGGGTTTGACCAAGGAAAACCCCTATTCTCTAACCCTCAACCATTTTTCCCCTTTTGCATGTGAACTTTGTATGTAGATTTATCAAGCATTAGGTGTTGAAAAGTGATCAAAAAGTGTATAAAGTCAATCAAGTCAACATCACCTTATTTCACGCTTGGAGGAATTTTTTGCTCCGTTTTCTACAGAATCAAGTACGGACACCTGTCAGAAAAGGAAGTGCAGACCTGAGACTACAAGATTCTTTCCCAAATTTCCCTAGATTTGTAGGAGGACTAAGTCACCACCAAGGGCGAATTAGTCACGCTTTCGGTCTTGAAAACTGATTTTGACATTTCTAGATACCCATTGGACAGATTCTCGTTCTGGCAAAGTTTCCCGAAACTAGGACTAAGTCGCCCAGACTAGCCTAAGTGTCACAATCAACATTCCAGTCAATTTTTTAGGATTCCAGAATCTTCCAACATCAAACTTCTAATTCCAGGTGCACCTCTTTCATTTTGTTCTATTATTTCAGTATTTAGTTACATTCTTAGGCATTTCTACATATCACATTGTGTTTTCCAGCACTTCACATTTTCATAGTTTGACATCATTAGATCACTTCAATTTCAGATCAAAGCATTAGGACATCTTAAATCGGCATAATACACTTAATTAACATAGAATTTGAGTATAAACCCTTGCATTTTGGTACCCCTATCCAATCCCCTTTATCATTGTGAGGGGTCAAACCAAAATCATTATTTAGATTTTGGTGAGCCTGACTCTTTTGAACATTATTCCTTTCTAATTTTAAAGTGCATCGTAAGTTTCACTTACATTGCATCTTGCATTGGATAAAGTGCATCCTAGAGTTTTCAATTGCATTAGTGAAAAAGTTCATATTAGCTTACACTCTTGTATCCTTTTTGCATTAAAAAACATAAAAACTCTGCATTTACATCCTGTAGTTGCATTTGTGAATTTGAAAGACATACAATTGCATTTAAAAATTCTAAAAAAACACAAAAAAATCATCAGTGGGACTAAATCGCAACCCTGGCTGACTTAGTCCTTTTGCATATTTTGCACTACATTTTCTGGTAATTTCTAGGTATTTTCTATAATTTTGTTTTTTGTTACTGTACTCTATCAGACTTTTCAGATTTGTTGTTTCTTGCATTTAATTTCTCTTGCATAATTGCCTCTTCATTTGATAAGTTTTGGAATTCCTTGAAATCCTTAGTAGACATGTCCAATTGTGCCTTTGGCTGTGATCCTAATGACCTTGAGCTTCCTCATGCTCCTTCAACTCCTCATGATTGTCCTCCTCATGATGTAGACATCATTGGAGAAGATGACGATAGCATGAATAAGTTCCCCAATGAATTCCTTAATAACCTTGAAGCCAATGCAGCCTTTTACTCATCCATGAGGTCACAAAACCTCCCTACTATTGCACCCCCTGATACATTTGGTTGTATTCACCCTGAAACAACTGAAGGACCTAAGTTCCCTCCATCAGGTGGACCTAATTCCTCTCAACAAGCACCTCCACAACCATTTTATGATAACAAAATCACAAACACTCCCATCAACCTT